>JAJDFG010000281.1:0-302500 GCA_021039105.1 Scomber colias
CAAACCCAGAGGAGCAGGATGGATACATAATAATAATAATAATGATAAGCACCTTTCATACAAGAATTGCAGCTCAAAGTGCTTTAAATACACCAAGTGCTTCACATTAAAAGGATAAAAGGAGCAAAGAGCAACATTACAAAAGAACAAAAAAGAAAGAGGAAGGAAAGGAAACATTAATGTAATATAAAATGGAAAATGAAAATAGCAATCATTTTAAAATAGTCAAAATAGCTAAAATATAGAATAAATACAATATATGAAATCAAGTAAAGTGCAACAACCAATTACAATTACAAATAAAATATGACATAAATGCATACCTAAATAGACTGTCCCCCCCCCCCCCCGCCCTCCCCTAAAGGCTAAAGTGAAAGTACATGAGAGTGCAGTGTTGATCCCTTATTGATGAGCAAACTATATTTGCCCCAATTTGCCAAACTTAAAATTGATCTTGTGGTTGTAAAAGGAATTTTGTAGGACTGTAGGAAATGTGAAACTGACGTAGACGTAGAGTCAGGTTGAGGGAAAGCAGCAGGTAGCCCCAAAAATGTCAAATACTTGATCACAGAGTAAGACTTTGAATGGTTAGAACATAAGACATAAGGTATTAACATACTGTATGAGGAGGGGGGGGGGGGGTCTTTCTTAAAAGTTACTTCGTGACATTTTGAATTTAGCAGATTTTACAGTTCGACTTGTCAGAAGTCAAATTCTAAATGTCAAGATGTACGTCAGCCAGAAGATTTGAATCCTTCACTTCCCTCAAATCCATCTCCACATGTTTCAAATAAGAGACTTTAACTTCAACTTTAACTTTAACTTCAACTTTAACTAGCCAACAATACAATATGACACTGAGCCTCACTGCAATGACTATAAAGAAGCTTTTCTCATGTAAAGAATGAGAATCTGAATTGCATCTCAGCCTCAAACATATTGTTGAATCTTGCAGGAAAGAGAATTTAAAAACAAAATTGACTGCATTTCATGTTTTTACTCTCTTTCTGAGTTAATTGTGGGTTTCTCTGTAGTTAGGAGAGAGATTTCAGCTCCCAGGTGAGATTCTCGAGCTGCTTAGCGCATCCAATTATGGAAAACTTTGCCTCAGGAAGTTTTTCTAATGCTGCTTTGTTTCTTAAATTATTCACCGTGATTGCATACGGTATTGACATATACAAACAAATACAGAGACAACAGGAGATTATATTGGATTATAGAAAACAGACAGGTGATAGGAAGCATGTGGAGAAAGGAAGACAACACAGCAATTAGAATAAATAAGTTAATATTATTATCCTCCCACATTCACATAGATATTATTTCCCCTTTTTCCCTTTTCTGCTTTCTTTTTGTTTTCCCCTTCCCCTTCCCCTTCCCCTGTTGCATGCTTACATATTTATATTTATACTTGTGTTGCGGCATTAGCGCGTGTGTTTGTTATTTCAGTCTTGTTTCTATTTGAGGAGGGGAAGCGGAGTCTCGAGCTTTTAAGGCTTTCGACTCCTCTGTTTGGTTTCCTCTTCACTCGGTATTTGCGCTCTATAAAAAAAAACCCCAAGACTCTGTCTCTCTCTCTCTCTTTCTCTGTCTCTCTCTCTCTCTTTCTCTGTCTCTGTCTCTGTCTCTCTCTTTCTCTGTCTCTCTGTCTCTCTGTCTCTCTCTCTCTCTCTCTGTCTCTCTCTCTCTCTCTCTCTCTTTCTCTGTCTCTGTCTCTTTCTCTGTCTCTCTCTCTCTCTCTCTCTCTCTCTCTTTCTCTCTCTGTGTCTCTTTCTCTTTGTGTCTCTCTGTCTCTCTCTCTGTCTCTGTCTCTCTCTCTCTCTCTCTCTCTCTGTGTCTCTGTCTCTCTCTCTGTCTCTGTGTCTCTCTCTCTGTGTCTCTGTCTCTCTCTCTCTCTCTCTCTGTGTCTCTGTCTCTCTCTCTGTCTCTCTCTCTCTGTGTCTCTGTCTCTCTCTCTCTTTCTCTCTCTCTATCTCGCTCTCGCTCTCTGTCTCTCTCTCTCTCTGTCTCTCTCTCTCTCTCTCTCTCTCTCTCTCTCTCTCTCACACACACACACCACACACACACACACACACACACACACACACACACCCATACAGATATATAATACTGTAGAAGTCCTTGCTCTGTCAGTTTGTTCTACGTCTGGTAATTCATAGTACAGCACACGTGTCTTAAAATCTCTGCAAACATCAACAAGTGTGCCAGGGAGGCTTAAGACGTTGTGTATAAATCTATTGAGATTAGTGGAGCATGAAGTAGAAACAGAGGCTCCTACAATAAAACTCAATCTGCCCCGATGTAGGAGCTTCATGTCAAACTCATGGCTGTAGAAGATTGAATACAAAATAGAAATAGTTTATTTAATGTATCGTTGCTTGTCTCTAAATGCTAATGGTGTAGTTACTAGATGAAAATGCCTGGGGGAAGGTGGACTCGTGGTTGGAATCTGTAAATCTAAACTTTGGAGGAGTAATACATCTTTATGCAGTGTTTTCCTGCTTATTGATTATTACATTGACTGGCACACGTGGGGGGGATTATAATTAAGGGTTCAACTTTTCATCTCTGTTAAATATTTCAAAGAGGTGGTTTATTTAGTTTCATGTTTGAAAGACCACACTAGGGGCTATGAATGTTTTAAACACATAATCATGTATGTTTCAAATCACACTTTTAATCATTTTGTTTTTGATATATTGTCGCTTCCGCTAATAGTTTCCATGATGTTTAGTGAGGTATAGAAATGATCTCACAATGACCTGAAACTTGTTTCTGATATGTGGTTCATCACAGTGAACATTAAGTGATGCATAATAATGTTGCAAGAAGAAGAAATCTCAAAGTCTCTATTTGGTGGTGCGTTCAACTCAAGTGGGAAGTTCTATGTCTGAAAAGTGAAGCCAATGTGGAAGTGCCTTAAACCTGGCTTCTCTCTAGTCTCCAGCAGGAAACGACTCCACTGGTGCCAAAAAGAAGTCCGAAGTCTACTGGAAATGGAAGTCACTAGATTTAATACCTCAGTAAACACTTTCTTAATGAGTTTATGGTCTCAATCCCTAGTTTCATGTCTTCTTCAATACAGCATGATGTTCATTTTGTAAATTATGGCTCCATTTAGGGTAATATAGATGATAAAGCAGTATATGCTTAAGGGAATGGCTACTTTGCTACCAAGGCAGTGCATGTGGAGCTACTTACTTCGTCCAAATATGATCACTTTTTTATCATCTGGCTCCAAAAATTCAAGATGGCAATGGTCAAAATGCCAAACTCGAGGCTCCATTTAGGGCAATATAGACGATTAAGCAGTATATGCTTAAGGGAATTGCTACCTTATTACCAAGCCAGTGCATGTCGAGCTACTTACTTTGTCCAAATATGGTCACTTTTTATTATCTGGCTCCAAAAATTCAAGATAGCAATGAACAAAATGCCAAACTCGAGGCTTCAGAAACGGGAGTCTGTAAACCAGCAGGTGACGTCACGGTGGCATAATCAGAGATCAAGGCTGTGATAACAAACAATAAGCAAACATGGACTATGTGAAGTGAATTTGATTGCTTGTTTTTGTGTTCAGCAGCTGACTCTGAGCTTTCAGATATGAGCGCCTCCTCCTTGAATGCATCAACAAGCAGAGATTTGAAAACAGACTCTGCTCGTGCTTGATAACGTCACTGCAGGAAATAAAACTAAAGCAAACTGTGATGAACTACCTATTGAAACAAAGACTTTCACCTCATATTAGATCAATATTGGGTGTAAATATTAAAAGCCACTTCATTGATCCTTTATGAACAAGTCTGATTTTTCATAAATTCAACTTTAAAACAAACTGGTACAAGTTTAATACAACTTTGGGAAGATGAATTCCTCCTCTGATTGGTCCCGACAGTAGATGTGTGCATCACTAGATAGAGGACATTGTGCTTACTTTTTCCCATTATGCTCTTGTTTCCAGTGGGGTTCCTCTGTCTACTTGTGTTATAAGAAGTCTGTGGCCAAAACCAACACAATAGCCTACAAAGCAGGTAAGCCTTTCCTAATCTCATAACTGCCGGTACGCACACACAGATCCAAAATACTGATGTGCACCTCCTGTTCCTGGTGACACAAGATATCAAATAACCATGTTGGCAGTAAATACCATCTCTCCTTCGTCAGTATCTTCTCAAATTACCGGCTTTCTGTGAGAAAAAAATCGGAAAATGAGGGTCATTTTAGATGATCAACAAATTGGACCGGTTGTACTTAAAAATGACATTTGAGATAAATCTGTACTGCATTGAACTTGTTGCTTGTTTTTCTCTCTATGACATCTGCCTATCTGCCTAGTCATTTTTTTTTCTGTTTTCCAGAGTGATATATTTTTATGCTTTGTTTTTCGGGGTAATTTTTTTCTGATTTTCTGAGTAATTTTTTTCTTTTCTTTTTTTCGGGCTAATTGTTTTTCTGAGTTTAGAGAGCATTCAAAACATTGGACACATTCACTCTTTATTGAGAGCTCGATGTAATGGAAGCAAACATGACCTGCTTGTTTAGTTTAATCAAGTTTGACTTTGATCTGGGTTTAAGACACTGGGAGATTGTCCTGTCTTTAAGTCATATAGATGGTATTACTATTAGTTTGTCGACCTGAAGACTTTGCAGTAAATACCATCTCTCCTTCGTCAGTATCTTCTCAAATTACCGTCTTTGTGTGAGAAAAAATAAGAAAATGAGGGTCATTTAGATGATCAACAAATTGGACCGGTTGTACTTAAAAATGACATTTGAGATAAATCTGTACTGCATTGAACTTGTTGCTTGTTTTTCTCTCTATGACATCTGCCTATCTGCCTAGTCATTTTTTTTTCTGTTTTCCAGAGTGATTTATTTTTATGCTTGGTAATTTTTTTCTTTTCTTTTTTTCGGGCTAACTTTTTTTTCTGAGTTTAGAGGGCATTCAAAACATTTGACACATTCACTCTTTATTGAGAGCTCGATGTAATGGAAGCAAACATGACCTGCTTGTTTAGTTTAATCAAGTTTTACGTTGATCTGGGTTTAAGACACTGGGAGATTGTCCTGTCTTTAAGTCATATAGATGATATTACTATTAGTTTGTCGACCTGAAGACTTTGCAGTAAATACCGTCTCTCCTTCGTCAGTATCTTCTCAAATTAACGGCTTTGTGTGAGAAAAAAATCAGAAAATGACGGTCATTTTGGACCGATTGTACTTAAAAATGACATTTGAGATAAATCTGTACTGCATTGAACTTGTTGCTTGTTTTTCTCTCTATGACATCTGCCTGGTGTTGCAGAAATATCTCTAGAGAGAGGAGGGTCTGCTGCAGAGTAAACTGGCTCCTGTTGTCCCTGCATGTTCAGGCCTGTTGAAGCATGTTGATACTTCAGATTTTCAGTGATGTGATAACAGTCTGCACAACAATGTTCATCCCTCTCTCTAAAAAGGTTTAAACAGTTGCTTTATTGTAAATAGTTATACGATGCTCATTTCACATAACAGTCTTTTTTTCCATTTTGGTGCCAAAAACGCGGACAGAAGACTTGTCATTTTCTGATAACACTGTTGGCTCAGAGAGGCGGCTTTTGGCTCAGCCTTAGATTGGCTCGCTGATGTTTTGTTGTGCATGTCTTGAATATGCAGCAGACTGTGAATGGAGCGATCCTATCTGTGTCTCTCTAATGCTTTAGATGAGTCAGCTCAACAAGCAAAGTTTATTTTCAACATTTCAGGCCAGGGAAAAAAAATCCAGCGCTATAGTTTTGGAAACAGACATGTTTTGCAACATCTGAGTCTTGACTGATGCAAAGCTGAGCCAGATAGCTTTGTTTTGTTGTGTTGGTGGGTATCGTTTTTTTCTTCTTCTTTATTTTGGAATTAAAAGGCAAATATGGTAACTCTCCTCATAAAGCAGTGTATGTACTGGATATTTCCAGAGGTGTCAAGAGTACTGAAATACTGTTACTTGATTGAATTTGTACTCAAGTAAAAGTAAAAAATAGATCAGTAAAGAAAGTATTCAAAGTAAAAGTTACCTTACATGTGCATCCCAGGCAATAAACTGAAAAAGGAAGAGAGGTGTGTCAATCTGCTATATGTCTTGTATATGTAGCTAGAATTGAAAATAAAGTGACGTTGACTTTGAAATGTTTAACTAACTAACTTTCTCTGCATCACATTTGGAGCTTTTCCACTACACAGTTCCAGCACGACTCGACTCGACTCGGTTGTTTTTGCGTCTCCACTAGGGATAGTACCTGGTACCTGCTACTTTTTTAGTACCTGCTCTGTTGAGGTTCCAAGCGAGCCGAGCCGATACTAAATGTGCCGTCAACAGACTGCCGGCCGCTGATTGGTCAGAAGAGTTGTCGCCCGAAGAGTCATGAGCCGTCCAACACAAGAATCAAACCCGCCATTTTTAAATACCGGCAACAGCCTTACAGCCATACGGCTCAATTTTGTTGCTGTGTGTGACAGAAAGCCACATACAGCAGCAAGTACACCACTGCCTCCATGTCCTCCATTGTTTATGTGTTTGTGTCGCGTATAAAACGAAGTCACGGCAGTTTCGCAGAGCGTTGCTATGACGACCCCGCCCACGTTTAGTAGGTACCTTTTTGTAATGGAAAAGGTCATTCCTGGAACCGAGTCGAGTCGAGCCGAGTAGTGCTAGAACTGTGTAGTGGAAAAGCGCCAATACATGTGCATCCCGGGCAATGAACTGAAAAAGGAAGAGAGGCGTGTCAATCCGCTATATGTCTTTTATATGTAGCTAGAATTGACAATAAAGTGACTATTGATTATGATTTAGTGATAAAGTAAGGCTGAACAATATGACCAAATTCTCATATCCTGATAACAATACCTAACAATAACAATATAGCACATTTTAATTCATTGAATAAATAGACAACAGTGGAGAGTTGTAGAATTAATGATAACTAAACTCATTAGGAGGAGACATCATTTAACAATGTAATCCACACAGAAGATGGAAAGACTAAATAAAGTCACACACTGTGTTTGCAGTGCTGGCAGCTTTTTTTCGAGCTTGCAATATCCATTAATCATTTTAAAGCACAAATAAATAATTTACTCCTTAATGGATGAATGTACAACTAAAAATAATTGCATTACTTCATTTAAATCATACTTACTCACTTTGATAAAAGAGCAAGTAAACAAAATAGCTTCTTAATTACAGTAACATGAGTATTTATAATCCTTTCCTTCTACCTCTGGATATTCTCCCAGTACAATATTATAGGCTTATTTTAGTAAGGGGAATTGGATGGGACCTCTGGAAATGATACAGTATTGTTGCACCGTTCAGCTTGTTTAACATTTATATACTCTGAACTCAATTGCCTACATGTAATATGAAAAAGGGGGTCAGTTACAGCGATGAACCTACTAAGAATTATCACCAGCTCTGCAGCTCTGTGGGGCTTTGCCGCCTCTTTCAGCTCGTTTTCATGCTTTAAATCACACATTAACAGTACGGCTCAGTCTCACTTCTCTCATCGACTCCACTTCTCAGCAACAGCAGGCAGCTGTTTTTAGCAAACCACCTCACCAGAAACCGCACCAAACAGCCGACAGACAAAGATAGCAACTAGGTGGTGAAGAAAGTGGAACATCGAGCAACTAATGAGCCAGATTTTCTGTCTCAGTTGTAGACAAAAAAACACAGCTGAAATTGATTAATGCTCCTTTGAGGTGTATTAAGATTATTTATTGCAGTTCTATAGTATTGCATTTTAATAGTTACTTCTTACTGTAGTATAACAGTTGATTGATACTTACTAAATGATATTTTGCTTCAAATATTTTCAGAATAAGAGACCTAGTGTGTTTTGGCCTACATTGCTGTAAATATTCATAAAGCAAACAGACATTTTTCCATTTCTCTGCTGGTCAAACAAAGCAGCAAATCGCCTCCATTTCTGATTTTTGCTATTCTTGTCACACTTTGCTTGTGTCCTGTTGGTAAACTGCACATTGAAAGTTTTAATTTTAAGACAATCTGGGTTGTTAAATTCAAGCCAGTTTAATTAGTATGCCTCCAATATGAAATCCGTAATTAACACATTTGCCTCAATGGGGATTTACAACCATCTATCCTCAGATTGGATTAGGAGAAACTCCCCTGAAAAACCCTTTTAATGTGGGGAAAATGGAATATACAGTATATAGAGAAAGAGAGGAGGGATCCTTCTTTCAGGATGGACAGACTTGTGTGTACAGAAAAGACCAAATAGTGATAAAGCATGGATAAACAAGACTAGAAAGTTATAGATGACATAATTAGAAATGTCAAAGTTGGGGCTAAAGTGTGCTAATCTCACTGGTGCTGTTTAAAAATATAGTGTTAAGGTAGATCAAAATTATGCAGAGAAACATTTTATACATTTTAAATAATCATTGTTGTGCAAAATTCAACTTTTTGTAAAGGTTTTCCATCACTGCCATTTAACTTGTTATTATGACCAGTCGTTTCCCCCCCGTCTAAACCTGCACATTTATTCTTTAACATTGGAGGAAATAGTCAAATCAAACTATTATACTTTGAATTGGTGACTTGGTCTTGAAAACAGCTTTTGATGAGCTATTCCCTCAGTCAGGCTGTAATTTAACTGCACACTTACAGATGCTTCCTTAATGAATAATTACAGTACATCAGATCATTTTAGTATCTTATCAGACTCTAATGATGCAGCATCTTGGAAGAAATGTTTATTAAAATGTGCACAGCAGTTTATCACCTGCCTGTACATTTAAGTTTTTACTACATTTAACATAATTATATATATAAATGGGGAGAAAACCTTCTATAAAACATCACAGGTGGTTTAAATGTTTATCACTTGGTGAGAATGGAGTTTCTTTAATTATGTAAAGAAGCAGTTTTTATGTGTACACGAAACAAAATCTACTTAATTGTTTCTCATTTGTGTCCGTTGACAGTGACTAATTAGCCAAAGGCGCGCTCTTAAAACACTAATTACTTATTACGAATCCAGGCGTTTTCTCCTAAAAACACTGACTCCAAGTTGTACATTATCATTGTGATTATAATAGATTTAGTTTCATTTTAAGCTTATTGGACAGGCTGCTTTGCCTCTACATTAGCTCGTAATTGGTAATCACAGAGGGGGGAAGGTCGCACTTAGCAACTAAATTGAGTTCTCTCTCTCTCTCTCTTTTTTCTTCCTCCTGTAAGGTTTATTCAGTAGATATCCAGAGGAGGACTATGAGTCATTCCCGCTGCCAGAGTCTGTTCCTCTCTTCTGCCTTCCCATGGGAGCCACGATCGAGTGCTGGCCAGCTAACACCAAATACTCCCTCCCTGTTTTCTCTACCTTCGTCCTGACCGGAGCCTCCGGAGAGAAGGTAAGAATAAATGAAAGGGTAGATTCTTTCTGTCTTTTTCTCTTTCTCTATCAGTAGCATTCATCAGACACAAAATGCTGCCAGCGACTGTTGGACCCCGTCAACAGACTAACTGCCATCTACGCAGCTGGCACGACCACAGACCAAAACCCTACAATGGGGCACAAGAGAAAACCCACAATGCTCTGTATGCTAGGAGGGAAAGTGGGTCAGGCATGTATGTTACTGTCGCCAGGTGAAAATCTTGTAACTCTATATTTAGGGGTTGTCTGTGGTCCCAACTGAGTATTGCAGCAAATGCATCAACCATAGACTGTATGTTAAAGAAGGGCGTACTAGCGATGTGTGACGTCCCCCCTTTTGGTTGGCAGTTACCCCTTTTCCACCGAACTGGAGCCACTGCTGGTTCGGAGCTAGTGCTAGAGCCAGTGCTCAGTTGGTGCTAATCCAAGCACCTCTTACCAACCTGTTGCTTTTCCACCGGCAAGGAACCACGTGATTACGTCACTGTATAACATAGCCAGCGCGCGCCTTTGAAGCACTTCCATGATTCACCAGTGAGAGGCAGCAACATGGTGCAAGGCATCTAGCCTGCCGGAAACGACGAAGAAGAAAAGAAGAAGAAGGAGAAGACGACAGCTCTGGCAAAAAAAAAAAAAGATAAAAAAATTACTTTTAATCAACAAATCTTTAACTCTCTGTAAATGCCACGCTAGTCTGCTAATAAACGTTAGCCCCGCTAGCCGGCTAATAAATGTTAACCCCGCTAGCCGGCTAATAAATGTTAGGTCCGCTAGCCGGCTAATAAATGTTAACCCTGCTAGCCGGCTAATAAACGTTAGCCCCGCCCCTAGTCCACTGAAGTAATCGGGTCTTGCTTTAGACCAGCAAAGAGTTGGTGCTTGCTCTGGCTCCCGTTCTGAGGCTCCAGGCTGGAGCTTTGGCGGTGGAAAAGCAAAGAACCGGTGCTTAGTCAGGCTCTGGCTCTGGCTCCAAACCAGCACCAGCTCCAGCTCGGTGGAAAAGGGGTAATTGGAGCTAATTTGGAGGCAGGACTTTCCCTGATAAGGAGAGCAGGATGTCGCCTTTCACAGTCTGGAAACACTGATGCTCTTCTGTTTAGCAGCAGTAATCAGACTCTAAGGGGTTTTTTGGGGGAGAGATGAGTTTTAAGATGTCATCAAAGCAATTAGCTGCAGGCTCTATTAAAGCCCCTCCTCCTTCACATCCTGCACTTAAATCACACTCTGCCAAGCATCTTTAAAGTGGTATGACTCTCTCTTCCTCTTCCTTCTCTTTCCATCCATCTCTGTCTGCAGTTTCCTCTCAGGTCAAACTGAAGCAGGACAAACAGACTGATAGTTTTATTTTTTAATTCTCTGAGGGGGTTTCCACTCTGAAAAAAAAAATCTAAATTTATTGGTGAACAGGACTCAGAGTAGAGGTGTAGATTTAGATCTGTCAATCAATCAGTCAGCTTTCATACAGGTTAATGTAGTTCAAGGTGCTTCATAGTCGATTGACAAGCTGATAATAAGACAGAACAAATGTAGACCGAGGACATAAAGAAAAGGAACAAAAGATCAATTACAAAGATCAAAGGAAAAGAAAAAATAGACCAATGCATGCGAGAGAACATAAGAATGATAAAATAAAGTTTAAAAAAAAGAAAAAAGAAAAGTAAAATGGAGTGAAAGAGATAAAGCTAGACTAAAAGTAGGTTAAAAAAGAGATTAAAAAGACAAAAGAAACAAATGAAATAATGAAATATATATAATTCTTAATCAAGTTGATTTTATTCTTTTTTTACAGCTATTGACAGCTTGATTGATTCCCCGTTGATTGTAAAATTCAAAGTTAAGTTGCTCTGGTTGGTGCCTCCGCTCATTGTGTGTGTGTGTGTGTGTGTGTGTGTGTGTGGGCACAAGATTAGCAGCAACCAAAAGCCGCTATAATAAGCAAGTAGTTGGTTGATTTCCTTTACTCACTGGCCAAAACAACAATGTTAATCTATTAATTACAATTTGACTATTTATTAGCCATTTGGCTGGAGGACAAAAAAGTTAATTTTGTATGTATGTGTGTGTGTGTGTCTGTCTTCATACTGCAGCAGCATCCTCGCTGCGCTGTCTGCTGATCAATGAGACGACCCAGCAGACGTGTAATGTGAATGTGAATGAATGTGAGCAGCTGCCCCTCCCCAAACTAAGCTCAGCATGCACAGTCCTGCAGGTTACCAACATCTCACTCTGAATGTGTGGAGTGATTCAGCATGTATGAAGCAACTCAGTGAAAGCATCCTGCTAAACTGACTGAATGAGGCATAAACACACACACACACACACACACACACACACACACACACACACACACACACACACACACACACACACACACACACACAGACAGAGGGCCTCCCCGCTGGACTGCTCTGTGTGTTTGGAGAGTGGTCCAGTTGGGATGAGGCTCGTGTTGACACATATTAGTGAATTATGTGGTGAGACACAATTGTGATCAAAAACAAATAACACCCAAATCCTGCTGATGTTTAGATAACAGCAGCTCTGCTTGAACAAGGCCAGTTAGGGGTCAGGAGCGATCACCGGTGCCAAACCCTCCGTGGTCTGCTGCTGAGTCAAGTTAGTGTGTGCACAGGTGTATGTGTATGTGTGTGTGTGTGTGTGTGCGTGCAGGCCTGCTGTAGCACATGCAGGGGGATGTTTGGTGAGGACAGTGTGTATGCTGACTTGTGTTTTACTGGCCAAGGTCGGAGAGAGAATCAGTAGGACACTCTGGCACTCTGCAGACTCCATGTTTAACTGAGAAGTCACTTGTTGACCCATGTGCACGCACGCACGCACGCACACACACACACACACACATATGCATGCACACACACACACTAGTACACACACATACAAGAGCACAAACATACACACACAAACACAGACATGCGCACACACACACACACACACAGAAGCAGACACACACAGACACACACACAAGTTTGCACACACACGCAGACACACACACAAGCATGCACACACACACAAGCACACACACACATATCAGTGCCTTCCTTCTCTTATGAGAGCAGAAAGGCTTCACCTCTTTACATGCACGCTTTAATTGACTTAAACTTTCACATTCATCAGTTTAAAGGCAGTTCAAACAAAGACGTGGGGTTCATGGGTCCCTTTTGGGGTGAAATTTAAAATCTGACCCACACAGGAGGCCGAGCTGAGCCAGCCAGCCAGCCAGCCAGCTAGCAGATAAGCCGGTTAGCTTTGATGTGTGCATGAATTGGGAAAGACTCAAATTTCCAGGAAGCGGAGGGGATTCATTCAGCCTAACGCTGCTACTGGCTCAGCAGACCGCTGTTTGTTTGGCCACAGCTGGCACTCACTCATATTGATATTCAATAAAGTTTAAACGATGGTGTGCTGTACTTATTTTATTCCCACGCTTATTAATGTTTCCATCTATTTCAGAGGGCATGGATGATTCAGAGTGCTGCATAGAGGTTTCTAAACTGTCTGCTTCTTTTCAGTATTATTCGGCCTTTTCATCTGTCGGTTTGTTCTTGTACTTCTGTGTTTCCCGTGGCAACCAATAGGAATTTTAGACTTTGAGAAAGACGATATTTGGGGCAAGCGAGCACATCTTCACTTCTTTAACCCTCCTGTTGTCCTCGAGTCAAGGAAGGAAGGGAGGAAGAAGGAAGGATAGAACGGAGGTAGAAGGAAGGAAGGAAGGAAGGAAGGAAGGAAGGAAGGAAGGAAAGTAGGAGGGAGGGAGGAAAGAAGGAAGGAGGGAGGGAGGAAGGAAGGACAGAGGAACGAAGGTAGGGAGGAAGGTAGGAAGGACAGAAGGAAGGAAGGAAGGACGGAAGGAAGGAAGGGAGGAAGGAAGGAAAGAAGGAACAGTCAAAACAGACGGGGTCAATTTGACCCGGGGGGACGACACAAAGGTTAAAGGGCTGTTTTGAGGGTTAAGACTTAGTTAGAATTAGGTTAAGGTTAGGATCAGTGTTGGGGAACGTTACTTTTAAAATTAACTGATTACATTACATCATTACCCTCTGAGAAAAGTAACTCATCGGAGTACTTTTGACTTACCGAAAATGAAAAACCCCTGTATGATTCCTCGGGCATGTTGTTTTAGTCAAGACCTCCGTTAAATATAATGACTCTACCATCATCACACACATCCAAGTCTGGCTCATAATCTGTAAATCTTTACACTAATAGCAGCTCGTTATTGTACTCAAGTGGCTTCTCAAACATAAGCCCACATACAAGTAATAAAACTACACACCTCCTCCATCACTGCAACAGGACAACAGGCTCTTGTTACCTGGGCACAACTTGCATGTTACTATAATGTTCTTACTCTTGTTTCCTCTCATAAAATCAGAATAATGTGACTATTTCCACGAAGTGAAAGCTGTCCTATCTGAGCTGCCATACACACATGTGCAGTGATATAACTGTGGCACGTAGCCAGGTGCCTGCCTGCCAAAAAAGTAGTAACGGTGTGAATTGGTGGTGGATTTTCTTTTCTTGGGGTGAAAAGGTAGCTACAGGAATAGCTGGTTAAAAAATACCCTAACTCTGCCTTTTTGAAAATGTAATTAAACAACTGAGTACTTAAATTGCAGACCTAATGTGTTACTATGGTTACTCCTTACATCAAAAAAAGTAATCAATGTACTATAATGTGTTACTTAACCTTCCTGTCGTCCTACCGGGTCAAAATGACCCGTCTGTATTGACTGTTCCTTCCTTCTTTCCTTCCTTCCTTCCTTCCTTCCTTCCTTCCTTCCTTCCTTTACTCCCTTCCTTCCCTCCTCCCCTCCCCCTTCTTTCTTTCTTTCGTTCTTTCTTTCTTTCTTTCTTTCTTCCTTCCTTCCATCTGTCCTTCCTCTCTCCTTCTCTCTTTCCTTCCTCCATCCCCCTTTCTTCCTTGCTTCTGTCCTTCCTCCCCCTACCTTCCTCTTTGTTCTTCTCTTTCCTTCCTCCACCCCCCTTTCTTCTTTCCTTCTTTCCTCCCTCCCTCCTACCTTCCTTCCTTACTCACTTCTTTCCTCCATCCTTCCTTCCTCCCTGCCTTCTTTCCTTTACTCCCTTCCTTCCTTCTTTCCTTTACTCCCTTCCTTCCCTCCTCCTTCCCTCCCTCCCTCCCTCCCTCCCTCCCTCCCTCCCTCCCTTCTTCCTCCCTTCCTTCCTTGACTGGAACACAACAGGAGGGTTAATAATGCATTACCCCCCACTAATCCTAACCCTAACCCCAACACTGGTTAGGATAAGGAAATACAATGTATAAAAGTGTTCAGTTCATAAATGTATAATGTAAGTCCACCACCACCACCAAGCTGTTTTCTTTTCTATATTTTTAATACTGCATACACACTTCCTGTATTTTCTGGTTGTATTCTAATCAAGTGACTGAGAAATAATTCTATATGTTCATTATAACATTGCTAAAACAACAAATCTCTCCTGTTTTCAGGTGTACGGTGCCGCCATTCAGTTCTACGAGCCCTTCCCACCGGAGTGTCTGACCGATCAGCAGCGCTCCCAGCTGGGTCTCCTAAACCCAGATCCCCACAAAGCCTCCCCCTCCTCTTCTTCATCCTCCTCCTCTTTATCCTCCTCTTCCTCCTCCAACACTACAGCTGCTGCCACCAGCGGCAACACCACCACCACCACCCCTCGCTCTGTCCACACCAACAAGTGTATCTGCCTGCTGTCCCACTGGCCCTTCTTCGATGCTTTCCGCAAGTTCCTCACATTCCTCTATCGCTACTCCATCTCCGGCCCTCACGCGCTGCCCATCGAGAAGTGAGTCTCCTATGTTTTGTCTTTAACTTTGAGCATTGTATATTCTGTCTTCTTTCCTGATGAAAGGCTGCATTACTTTCTGAATTTTTAATGATTCCTCAAACAGAAATATATTAACCTCACTAAATTAAACCTGCAGTGTGGAGCATTTGCATATAAATGAATGTGTGTTACGTTCAAGCCCTTACCAAATGGGTTTATACAATGCTGATGAAGCGCCAGGTAAATCTCTCTCTGTATTATACTGAGGGTTTAAATCTGGTGTTGGTGGCGATTTTCACACACTGGCCAGATGAGAGTATACTATTCATGTCCAGCTGGCCGAGCGGTTGACTTCCTGTTAACCTTCTGCTAACTTGAATTGGGGATAAAGTAATTAAATCCTGCAGCTCTTCTAGACTTTACAAATGTTATCGGACTAAATGGATTAAATTCTAGTAGTGAAACGAGTCATTTTGTGGGGCTTATGCGACGCTCTCAAAACTATTTATCCACTATTTCACAACCACAGAAGTAGCGGCAAAGTAAGCAAGCGTTAACAGTGTTTTTGTAATTACTCTCACTGCCAGAAGAGGGAGACAAAAATCCTGCACCTGTCAACTTTAAAAGAGATATAAACAGTTTTGATGTTAATTTCGACTTTCAAATCCATAATTACAACACAAGCTCAGCCAATAATTCCCCCCCCCCCCCCCCACTTTACCAGGACAACTTACTTCAGAGATCCTTTCTGTTTGAACTGATTACCAGTTCATATTAGAAACTCTACCAAATTATCCATGCTCTTCTCTCTGGATCAATTAAGTAATGCAGCATCATGTTACACTTGTAATTCCTTAGTTTTTTAATATTCATACCCTGATGTTTACTGTAAATGTGATAGTTAGTTTCATACGCACAATGGAAACATATTAGTGTTTTTAACCCTTTACATACTGTTCATATTCTGACTCATAATTAGTCTCTACACCAATTCACATTCATAAATTCCCCATTAATCAGACATTTTATGATCCAGGAGAACATTTTATAGAATATGATGAATATAGCAACATGTTTGAATGTTGATTTTAAATTTAAAAAAGAAACACAGGTAAAATTTCGTATATTTCCAAATTGCATGTATAAAAATGTGTATCAGTGGTGGTGTTCAGCTCAGTGAGTAGAGCACCTGCCCCATGTGTTGAGGCTACAGTCCTCGCTGCAGGCGACCCCGGTTCAAATCCCGCACCGAGCAGTCCTATCCTGCGTGTCATTGCCCCTCTCTCTGCCTCCCATTTCCTGTCTCTCGACTAACCTGTACATTAAAAGGCAAGAAGCCCCAAAAAATATACTAAAATGTGTATCAGCTACACACACACACACACAAGATCCATTTTATTTCTATTTTTCTATGTATGTGGGTCACATTAGGAAAAGTCTGTTTAAAAGAAATGTGTAAAGGATGTATTTACAACTCTGAAATGTAAAAATGTAACCCTGAACAGTATGTAAGGGTTAAGATATCTTCTCTTTTTAGGAAGTAGGAAGGAAAATTAAATGTTCACCAACTATTAAAGTCAATCATCAATTATGTTTTTTCAATTATTTTGGATTCGTGCTTGACATTTCCCCTGTTAAGTGGTAAATGAAAGAATATTCATGCTTTTCATGTTTTACTGCCTGCTCACAACCTGTACCTGTCTAACACTGGAGCACTGACGGATTATTCAGCCGCCCACTGCTGTTATTTTTGGCCTCACATTCCCTTAATTCTTCTTCCTCACAGGCACATCTCTCATTTTATGCACAAAGTTCCCTTCCCTTCCTCTCAGAGGCCTCGCATCCTGGTGCAGGTAAGTTTAGCTTTCCAGAGTTGGTTGTGTTGCATAATGGTGCATGTTAGAACTGAGTAATTATCATTTTTGCAGAGGATAGTGTTGCCTGTGGGTTAGTTAGTTCCTCCTCCGTTACACAGCAGATGAAGTACAGACATGTTTTGCTCGGGTTGTTTTTTTTATCTCACCTTCTGGCTTTTTTCGACAGCTTTCCCCTCATGACAGCCTGATGTTGAGCCAGCCAGTGTCTTCTCCTTTACCGCTCAGGTAAAAGCAGCAAAAGAGAAAGTTTTTCCAAGTTTGTATTTCACATTCAAACCTCCAGAAACTCTTCAAACGTTGAGAGAATCATTGTAAGGCTGGTTTGCGTGATACAGGTCTGAAATACTTTATCAAGTTAAGCTTCATTCATACACTTGAAATAGAAAGCCAGAAAATAGACCCCATTGGAGGACATTATAATAAATAAATAAAAATAACAATGATAATAATAATAATAACTTTATTTATACAGCCATACAAACACATAATAAAAGCACAAGTAAATAAATGGATGAAATGAAAAAATGAATGTTAACATTATATTAATGTGTTTTAAACATACATATCAAACATGCAGAACACGATGATAAAGAAACAGAAACAAATACCCCCAAAGAAAGGAAAAAAGGAAAAACAGAAAACTACTAATAATGTACAATGTGAACTAAAGTCTGAGCTTTTGGGGCTCTTTTTTTTAGGAAGTCCATGAATGGTCCTCACATCTTCTCAAAATCCTTAGATTCTCCCTTTAATACAAATTTGAATTTTTCCATAGATAACAAACTTGAAATGCCTTTTAGTGAAGAATCTTTAATAACAAGACATTCCCATGAATCCCTTCACCTTCGTTACATTTAATGCACTGATCTGAGATGTTTGGATTGAGCTTCACAGATATATTGTGTGTATAGTTTGATTTCTGTTGTTAACTTTTGCACATTTGTTGTTTTTGTTTTTGTCTGTAGCGGCGGTCGGTTTTCCACGCTGCTCCAGAACCTCGGACCAGAGAACGCCGTCACCCTGCTGGTGTTCGCTGTCACTGAACATAAGATCCTGGTTCACTCGTTACGACCCGCCGTACTCACCAGCGTCACTGAAGCTTTGGTGTCTGTAAGTTATCGCCTGGCTTCTCATCCTCCAACCGGCAGTGGATTTATCTCTCCTTCACCATATTTACTTCCTTCTTCATGCTGCTACCTTGTTGTTTGTAAATGTTAGAGCCCGACCAATATATCGGTCAGCTAATATTATTGGCCGATATTGACATTCTATCATAGATATGTCAGTATCTGTGGAAATGAGCTATGATGTGTGCCAATATATCAGTAGCATTTTATGTAAATGTGGCCTCTTTTTCTTATTTTAAGTTTAATATATGCATGCATTTTTTTGGGCTGCATTTTTTTTTTATTCATAGCTTATAAAAATTCCCAGTGAAGTTGACTGTCTTATTACACTCATGTCATTTTATACAATAAAGAATGTTAAACTGTGAAATATCATGGCCTCCATTACATATCTTTGTCACAAGCATTTGAAAACCACATTTGAGGGATCACTACCAACTTTTTTTTAATGTATGTAGTCTGTATATTCATAGACACACATTTTTTTGGTAATGATCCCCTAAATGTAGTTTTCAAACGCTTGTGACAAAGATATGTAATGGATGTATTATCGGCCAATATATTGATAATGGAATTTTTTTACGTCCTAATATTGTTATCAGCATTGGTCCCAAAAATCTAGTACTGGTTGAGCCCTAGTAAATCTAATCATCTTTCCTTTACATTTACTGAACTGCTGCAATAATAGTTATTAACGTTTTATAGCAATAATTACTGTGTGGTTGTAACCCTAACCCACCCGTTGTGGAAAAGTCAGTGAAATTCCTGCTTTGTGTGGGAGACGAGGGAATGCAGATGTGAAGCAGAAAACTTTTCCAACCAGTTTAATTTATGTCATGATGATGTAGTTTTAAGAGGCTGATAACCTGTTTGAGATAACACGAATAAATCAGCAACATATAAAATCTTTTAGTCATAGAAGTATTTTAACTTGATAGTGGCTCATCATGTGGCGTCTTTTTCTCACCTTCACCCTCCTCCTCGTCCTCTTCCTCCTCCTCAGATGATCTTTCCTTTCCACTGGCCGTGCCCGTATATCCCTCTGTGCCCCTTAGCGCTGGCTGATGTGTTGAGCGCCCCCTGCCCGTTCATCGTTGGAGTGGACTCTCGATACTTTGACCTTTACGACCCCCCTCCAGATGTGAGCTGCGTGGACCTGGACACAAACACCATCTTCCAGTGAGCACAAAAAGTTTAAAATGTGCACAACTTGGTGTCACTTCACTTTTCAGTCAACTTGTGTCTGTGTGTGTGTGTGTGTGTGTGTGTGTGTGTGTGTGTGTGTGTGTGTGTGTGTGTGTGTGTGTGTGTGTGTGTGTGTGTGTGTGTGTGTGTGTGTGTGTGTGTGTGTGTGTGTGTGAGGTTAACCACCACAGAGCAGTAAGCAGCACATAGACTGTGCAGCATTCCAGCTAAGAGTTCAACAGTGTTGCATTTGCTGCAACATGTTTTTTTCCCCAGTGACCACAAAACTACCACATCATGACTTTCTAAGTTTAGATATCAGGCCATTTTTCCTTAAAGCTTGGGTGGAAATGGTTATTTTTGTAGTGTCAGTCTTGTTTTAATATGAGGAGAATGCAATTTTCTGGTGTGTCAGGTAAGGTCAGTAATGGTTCACATCATTTTTGGCCTCATTACCAGCCAGACGCAGCGTTAGGGTGGTCTGAACTCCCTCCGGGGGCCGACCGCAGTGCATGTTGGTTTTGGCCTCTCTCTCTCTCTCTCTCTCTCTCTCTCTCTCTACACGTCTCTCTCCAGAGCTCAGAGTACTGTATGCTTCTGCTTTTCCAGTAATGAAGATAAGCGAGCCCTCACATGGAAGATCCTGCCAAAGAAAGCCTGTAAAAACCTAATGAATGTGCTGAGCAATCTGTACCAGCAGCTGATTGACGGTGAGTACTCGACTGGTGGAAACCACGACTATTAAAAATGTATCAGTTTGATTTTGTTGTATTATTACTGGTCCGATCTTTCAGGTACTGTAAAAACCAGGGTATAAGACGCACCAATATTTTTTTCATTTTAAAGTGGTATGTGTCTACACCAGTGTGTCCTATATAACAGTAAAATACAGAGAGAGGTTGGATCTTGATATGATTATAAATATGTAAACGGCCATCCACACTAAGAGCAATAACTATCATTATAATGATGATGATGTGAGTGTCCACACTTATGAACTATAACATCCTATAAACAGCGGTATTAGGCACATGCTGCGTGCTCCAGCTGTTTCAGCAGCTAATGAAAATAAACTACTGATGACCCGTTAATGCTGTATACAGAAAAATGATTGTGTTTCAGGACACTAGTTGCTGTGATGTTTCAGTATTTACAAACCAAAGTGATGTTGAAGCGAGACTCTGGTGCAGTAGTCTATTTGAGCACAGCGACAGCTCTGATGAGGAGTTTTTGGGACTCCAGTGAGCATACAGCTACACACTGTATCAAATATGTAAAGTTACTGTGTTCTTTTAAAAGGTTTAATTGAAACTCAGCCTAACCCGAACCCAGTCTGAGTGAATACACAGGTCCAGTTCATTCAAGCAAATCATTACAGGACCATCAACCATTAACCCAACACACTGTTTCAGGTATAATATGTGTGTTTTTTTAAAGTATATTTTTGGGGCTTTTTGCCTTTATTCTACAGGTTAGTAAAGAGAGAGACAGGAAATGGGAGGCAGAGGGGGGGGGGCAATGATACGCAGGATAGGACCGCTCGGTGCGGGATTCATATCGGGGTCGCCTGCAGTGAGGACTATAGCCTGAACACATGGGGCGGGTGCTCTACCCACTGAGCTAAACACTGCCACATATGTGTGTTTTATTGCATTTCAAATAAAAGTAAATTGAAAGTTTTGGAACTGGATTAAAAGTAAAAAAAATGCAACTTCAGACTGCATTACTTCTGTATCTTTACTGACATTCAATGTAATCAAAAGTAAAAGAAGATATATGGCTAATTAAGACCCTCGCAGAGTCCGTTATGCTTCATTCATCATCTTTAGTTCTGGACTGGACTGTTTTATTCTATTGTCTGTACAATTAGTCTTTTATTCAATCTGCACTGTTCTGCTCTCTGTATAACAAATTGAAAGCCAGCGATAATCCCATCACAGCATCGTTTTCTAATTAGCCGTCTGCCCCGCCGTAGCGCTCATTGTATTGTACTCAACTTTCTCCGCTGTTTCGAGGAGCAGGCTCACTGGGAGACCATGAAACTTGCTGCTTATTGAGCTGTGGAAATTGAATGAATGAATTTTCTAATTCAGTGAAGTTGAAAATCTGCCCAGTCGCTGCCAGAGAAGTGCTGAATATTGATACCTCTGCCAGAGGTTTTAGTTGAGACCCTAAAGCCTCAGGGAGCTCTGGAGAAACTTGGGTATCAACTGGAAGTTTATTTATCCTAATCATAAAATTCCTATCCTAATCTGAATATTTACTAAAGCACCTAAAGCTGTAAATAGGCCTAAAAACAAATCATGCCACCATCTCAACATTAATCTCAGTTTAAAGTGATGATTCAATCTTTACGTTGATTCTGATCGCTGCTTCTTTATGTGTCTTCAGGTCAGCACCGGCCCGATGGACTGCTGGAGCTGAGCATGAGCGAGTCATCTGAGCTGAGCTGCGGGAAAAGCCTCCACGCGGTGGAGCTGGAGATCCAGGAAGCCTTCCTGCGCTTCATGGCGGCCATTTTGAAGGGCTACCGCTCTTTCTTGCGACCCATCACGCAGGCTCCCTCTGAGAAAGCCACGGACGCTAGCTCGCTTTTTGACTTGCAAGGTATGTGAGATATTGTCACTGTGAGCACGTGTAGAGGAAAAACACAGAAACTAAACTAAGCGAATCGGTCCGTGTGCAGCAGGTCAGCTGGATAACAAACTCACACAGGAAACAGAGTGAAAGGATTAATCCAGCTGTTGTTTTTCCCACAAACCTCCTCAAACTTTTCACACTGGAACAATATCAAGTCCACTATTGACTCCAGTCACACAAACTATTTTTTATTCTCTACAGAAGAAATTATTCTGATGATTTCCACCAAAGTGTTTACATGATCGCAGATGGTTTGACTGGTTTCCTGTTTTCAACACCAGCGATGAGAAACATTGTGTACAAGACTAAATCCAGCTGGTGCACAATAGACCTTTAAGAGAGAGAGAGAGAGTTTTTAAAAACAGAGAGAGATGGGAGATAATTGTGAAGCTCATGGAAACTCATATATTTACAGAGGTGGGAAGTAACTAAGTATTTGTACTGACTTTTTACTTTTACTCCCTACAGTTGCTTTCTACTCCTTACATTGTCAAAACAGGCTTGTTATTCAACCTCGGTGACATTATAAAAAGAAGACATGACGTGCAAATAAGTGATAGACAACCAATCTTTTTTTTTTCCTTTTGGTGTGTGAGCTCCGTGTCGCCTCCAGTAAGATGCCCCCCCCCCCGGGTGACTGCTCATATCAAAATCCGTTACTGGAAGGAAAGTCCCAACAGTGTGCAGTAATATGACAGCAGCAGGAAGACTCCTAGCATATGAATACACGCTGTGCACTGTGCAGAGTTTACAGAGGTCGATTATAACAGCAGTCTGTGACAGTGAGTAAGTCAGCGAGGAGCTATTAAGGCGTTAAACTTGGCCGTTAATCTCATCACGATTAATGCGTTAACGCTGACACCCTTAATATTTATTTTATATATTTATATGTATATCTGTTCTGTCTGAGATTTGGACTGTGTCCAGTAGGGCTGGGTATCGTTTAAGAAATGATGGTACCAGTAACAATCCAAGTACCCTTAAAGTGATACCGATACCAATTGAGTACTTCATTCAATACCCATCATGTGAATAGAAGCATTAAATTGCGAATTCATCACCACAGATGGGTTGTGGCTACTGTGGCAATGGGCCAATCACATGTCGCATTAAATCAAAGCAGGATTGCCTACAAGTATCATTTGATGGGAGATGTTTCGATACTACTTGGTATCGTTTTATTTCAGTTGGTGCCTTAAAAGTATTGAGTACTGATACCAAGCCCTAGTGTCCAGTGATGTTTTTTCTGTGCAGGTTGTTAACAAAAGAGGAACACTATCCTATTTGGTCGCCTTGTTGAGTTATCAGCAGTTTAAAGTTACAGAGACAGTACACATTAATAGTTTGTCTTTTCGCACAAATCTCGTAACAAGATTGTACAAAACCTACAAACCTCGACACATATCTACATCCACACAGTACAATATCGAAAGACAAAATGAAACATGTTGCAGCTCAGGATGAATTCACAAGCCGGATTGTCTCTCACAGTGTCTTTTATTTATTTTCCACAATAACCAGTAGGAAACAATAACGTTACAGTCCACCTGTGTGTCCTTAGCTGCTAAAGCAACTAGCATGTAAGCTCTCATGCTGGTTACAACAATAACAACTCTGAACTGTGTTTTCTTCTTCTCTTAGAGCATTTAACAAATTGACCGCATAACCTGGTGACGCAACTCATAAATGAACTAAATGCATTGTAAATTAAACCATTAAATGAACAGAATTACACACAAAACCAACAATAATAAACAAAAGCAGTCTTGATATAACTGACCCTCACAAATACATTAAAACAGCAACACATAGCAGAGCACACTTCAACACATAAATTACATTAAAACAAAGACAATACAAAAAACATAGAATATAAAACAATGCAATAAAACAATCTGATGAACTGATTGTAATATTCATGCAGAATCTTGTAAGTGGAGCTTAAAATATGATTATTTTCCAAAGTGAAGAATTAAGCCAACCCTTTCAAACAGTTTAGTCAAGTTTATGCAGATATTATTTTTGCTTATTCTTTTAAACTGGGCATTTTGATTGGACACTTTCCCCCCAATTATTAGAAGAATAAAGGGTTCAGTGTTTGTCAATCAGTCAAGTTTATTAGTTTAGCCCAGCTGTGCATGTAGTCTAATGTCTTTAGTGTTCCCAACCCAGTCTGAACTCAATGAGAAATGTCACTCTTTTTTTCTTCTTCAGTCTTTTCTATAAACATCTGCAACTCAGTAGGGAGTGACGTCTTCTCTAGATCACCTCTCTGTCAAGGTCCTCGAGTCCAAACACTGGGTTCATTTGTATTTAAATCATCTCTAGAGGGGCTGATTTTAAGGTGAAGCAGTGAAGGAAAGCGGAGAAAACAAGTACTGTAAGTAGTCTGCAGCATACTGAAAATGAGAATGCAGATTTTTAGCAACACATCGTCCACCTGGTGATTGAAACTGAACCTCGATGTGCTCAGATTAGTACGAAGTAAAAGAAGTTTGAGTTTGTTTGCCCTTGTAATCATTATTTAGTCATTAGCCAAGGGCTGCGGAGGCAGTTTGAGCCACAGTTGTACAGTTACAGTGCATGATTAGCGCTAATGAGTCGATGAATATATAAACCGATACTGCGTCATCTGAAAGGGGCTTCGTCTCCACAGCTGGCCGGGGCCTGGAAAACAGATGGTGTTGTTTAATACATGAGTTTTCATAAGCGTCCACATCCCCACCCACCTTTTGAGTAAATACAACACAGTAACAGTCTGAGTTAGGAAGGGTGGGGGAGGCTTGAGAAGAAGATGCTGGATTTGAGATTTTGGGAGGTTTCATGGCTGTTTTGTTTTAAAAGAGCGAAGGTCAGTTAGTTAGCATCGCAGCTGCTAAACGCTCCTGAAGCCTCGGTTCGTGCCTCTGGACCGAAGCCCGTTAAAGCTGCTTCACATCACAGCTGAAACGAGTTAGGGTGATATCATGGACGCTTCACCGGAGAATAGCTGTAGCCAAGGTCGTGTCCGGTGTGAGTTATATGATACAGCAGAAACAGAAATTACTCTTTTTCAGTACATTATGTAATAACTCGAGGAAAGATGTAACAGCTTGTGCGTCATGTGTATGAACTCCTGACAGTTGGAGGTTATTGGACTCAGTCGACATAATGGTGAAAAATGACTGAATGTGAAATTAGACAATACAATAATAGGCTATCCTTTATTTATACTTACGGCCCTGTAAAATGAATAGCTCCCTCCACTGTGTGATTATGTTGTTCTCTGTCGAAACATCCATGACTACATGGGAATAAATGAGTTATGCAGAAACAATTAGAAGAAGTGTATTTGTCTTTGTTTCAAGTCCCAACAAACCTGATAATTTGAGGTTTTGTTTTGTCGCTAATGCTGCATCACTACGGTCTGTGTGTTAGTACAATAATATTAGAATCATTTGGCACCAATTTAAAGACTGTGTAAAGTGAATTCAGACATTTTCTTCTAAACACATTAAATAGGTTCATAAATGTATTTCTAAAAAAAGGTGTAAAAAGAATTTAAACCATTTAGATTTGAATTGTGGAGCTAGGCTTCACAAATTGTTTCAAGATTTCTGTGTTCAGGGGTTGAGCATAGTTCAGTGGGTAGAGCGCCCGCCCCATGTGTTGAGGCTATAGTCCTCGTTGCAGGTGATCCTGGTTCGAATCCCGAGCCGAGCGGTCTTATCCTGCGTGTCATTCCCCCTCTCTCTGCCTTCTGTTTCCTGTCTATCTCCACTGTCCTGTACATTAAAGGCAAAAAAAGCCAGAAAAAATATACTTTAAAAAAAAAAGTTGCTGAGTTAGCCGCCGAGCTAGCAGCTGAGTTAGCAGCAGAAAGCTCTCAGATGTAGCGTCCATGTTTCTGGTAGAGGTGGTGACTTTGATTGACAGGTGACACTTGGTAGGGGGCGGGGTTTCAGCGGCTCGTCGGGCACTCCCACAGTGTTTGGTAGCAGAGAAAGAGGCTGAGTTTTACACAACTTTGAAGCCTAATTTCATATATTTGGCGATTTTTTTAATCATTCAAATTTGGCAGGGTGGTTAACAACACATTTTTCTGTGGTATGTCAAACTCAGAACACATATTTATTCTGACTTTACACTGACTTTAAGTGTTTTAATGTGGTTAATGCGCTCTATTTGTGACACTTTAAACATTGTCATTGAATTGAAGGTGTCTTTTTTTTGTGAGCACTTTAAGGACTCTTTATATCTATGTTGGTTTCAAAGTTAAATCTCAACCTCGATAAAAGCAGTTCTCAAAACAATCTCACCTTAAGAGTCTTTTATGTTCAGGGGCATTTTCATTCCTCAACACATTTAAGTCGATTGTTGATTGAAAGCTTGTTTGTCAGTGCAGCCTCATCTAATGCACCATTATTATTTCTTTAAAAGTACAATATGGAACATATATATTAATAAAAACATGTATTTCTTATTCATTTTGACCCTGATGTTGTAAATGCTTCATTACAACCTGCAAAAATAACAAAACATGCATTTGTTTTTTTTGTGTTGATGATTGGACTTTTTCAATTAACCACATAATTACTTGGTCTACAAATTGTCCCTCGTAATGACTACATCAGAGCCTCGCTGCATTAAATTAACAATGTTATTAAACAAGGAAAAACAAGTAAATCAGAGGAGGATTAAAAAAAAAGTATTCTCCAGAAAAAAGTCAGTCAATTTGGCGGCAGTTCGTAATTAACAATCAGCAACAACAAAACAACATAAAGCCCTCATGTATTGTTCTTTTAAATTAAAGGTTGACCGCTTATTGATTATAATTAACCCTCCTGTTGTCCTCGAGTCAAGGAAGGAAGGGAGGAAGGAAGGGAGAAAGAAGGAAGGAAACGAGGGATGGATGGAGGGAAGAAGAAAGATAGGAGGGAGGGAGGGGAGGAAAGAAGGACAGAAGGAAGAAGGAAGGGAGGAAGGAAGGACAGAAGGAAGGGAGGAAGGAAAGGAAAGAAGGACGGAAGGAAGGAGGGAAGGAAAGAAGGACGGAAGGACGGGAGGAAGGAAAGGAAACAAGGACAGAAGGAAGGAATGAAGGAAAGAAGGATGGAGGGAAGGAAAGAAGGGCAGAAGGAAAGGAAAGAAGGACAGAAAGAAGGGTGCAAGGAAAGGAAAGAAGAACAGAAGGGAGGAAGAAAGGAAGGTAGGAAAGAACAATCAAAACAGATGGGGTCAATTTGACCCGGGAGGACGACAGGAAGGTTAAATAAATAAGAATAAGCAAGAAACTTGTCGTATAAGAAAAGCTATAACCAGATAATCTCAGACAAATATCACTGATTAATTTTTGATTGTTGATTCAATAATTCATGAATTAACTCTCCATTAAATCAGCAGTTCGGAGTTACGACTGCAGAAGCTGCTTTTTTAGAAAGACAAGAGTTGCTGCACAGTGAAGCAAATGAAAGGAGATCGCTCAGAATCAATTGATGGTCCGGGCTGTGAAGCAGGCAGTGTCAGGATTAAAATATTAATCAGCTGCAGCAGGAAGTGTTCCTCAGCGGGGACGCACGCCAGGGTTTGGCCTCCGTCTCCGTGCTGCCGAGTCTGCGGCCATCCATCCTGCTCTCAGTCTCACAGCAGTAGAGGCTTATTAGTCACTTAAGCTGCTTTCAGCATCTATTAAGGAAGTGATTCACCACATTGTAGTACATCCCAAATTGGCCATTATACTAATAACATTGCGTTGGCTAGCATTATCCAAACCAAGACAAATGGAAGTGAGACGCGTACTGTACATGGAGCTTTTTATGTTCATAATGGATTTTTTAACCACAATGTTGCACACCTCAGGAAGACATCCTTAAGTAGATCTATGTGAAGGTTTTAATGTCTTTTTTAGGAGATGAAATGTAAATATATCCTCTGCTATGTTTGAAACTAAATACTGATCATTTGTCCTTTTATGTCAGATGAGATTGAGATTGATTTCCTGATGATTCATTGATGATTTATGTCAAATTGACCCGTCTGGTTTGACTGTTCCTTCCTCCCTCACCCCTTCCTTCCTTCCTTCTTTCCTCTGTCATTCCTTCCTTCCTTCCTTCCTTCCTTCTTTCCTCCGTCAGTCCTTCCTTCCTCCTCCCTTTCTTTCCTCCCTCCTTTCCTCCCTCCCTTCTTTCTTTCCCTCCTTCCTTACTTCCTCCCTCCCTCCTTTTTTCCTCCATCCTTCCTTCCTTCCTTCCTTCCTTCCTTCCTTCCTTCCTTCCTTCCTTCCTTCCTTCCTTTCCTACCTCCCTTCCTTCCTCCCTCCTTTCCTTCCTTCCATCCCTTCCTTTTTTCCTCCGTCCTCCCTTCCTTCTTCCGTCTTCCATCCTTTCCTACCTGCCTTCCTTGTTTCCTTCCTTTTTTCCTCCGTCCTTCCCTCCTCCTCCCTTTCTTTCCACCCTCCTTTCCTTCCTCCTCCCTTCCTTCCTTGACACGAGCACAACAGGAGGGTTAAGTAGTTCTATGTGAAGGTTTTAATGTCTTTTTTAATCGATGAAATGTAAATAAATCTTCTGCTATGTTTGAAACTAAATACTCATCATTTGTCCTTTCATGTCAGATGAGAAGAGTCACACACACACACACACACACACACACACACACACACACACACACACACACACACACACACACACACACACACAGAGAGAGAAAGAGAGCTGAGATTGAGATTGATTTCCTGATGATTCATTGATGATTTATGTCCGCAGGTTTCTTGAAGAGCCGCGACCGCTCGCACCAGAAGTTCTACTCCCTGATGACAAAAACCCAGATGTTCATCCGCTTTATCGAGGAGTGCTCTTTCGTCAGTGACAAAGACGCCAGCTTGGCCTTCTTCGACGACTGCGTGGACAAAGTGAGCTTTATATTTAATCCTAGAAGAAAAAAATACACTTTATATTCATGTATTTTCATTTTGATGCAGGAGGGAATTACAACAATTACAACAGTCAGGAGTCCAAACGAACACTATAATCATTCCTCCACTCCTCCTGTTCATTCTGGCCTTTAGAAGATCACTTCAAATGAGCTTTGTGCCTTATTATAACAAATCTACAAAGAAGGTTTCCCCCGTATCCTCAGGCCATTAATTTTACACTCATCTCAGTCTTTCTTAATTTAGAGTGGCTATATTTTTCTCACCCCCCCCATTTTTCTCACCATTTATAGCAATATTGGTAGTTTCCACTCTTGATTAGACCTGCTTCTGCTCCTGTCCTCTTTTTTACACTTCTTGAGTATTTTCTTCTTCTCTTCTGCCTTCTGTTTGCGAGCAGCTCTACAGCTCAGAGCGGAGTGCAGATAAAGGAAGCAAGGTAAGAGTCTGTTCTTAAAGTATTTGGTAGATTCTCGCTTGTTTTGGGTACTTTTTGGAGTTCCTTAAGGGGGATTTGTGCATGATTCAAAGTACCAGGTGCATTATTAAAGATTAAAATAGCCCGAAATGGGAAGTTATTCTCCTAAAATCCTTGAAGCAGGTAGTAATAGTAGGATGCCTTTAGTCAACCCTCCACCCCTGCAGCTTTCATATTAGTGCTCCCACTCAACTCATTTAAATTACTTCCTTATGATCCAAACCTCTTCCTAAACTCAAATTCTTCTCATATAAAATAAATATTGGAGTATTCACCATCCAGATTTGCTGCAATAGCAATTCATCCCGAGATAGCAAATGTACAGTTCCATATAAACTCAGTGTGCACAGTTCCTCAAGATTTCTGTGCTCAATTTTTCATGACTCGAGTGAGTAAGGGCTTTTAGTGCTCCAGTGATTTCTGAAGTACTAATGGAGCTTGAAGTTATTTTTTTTTAACATCTCCCGGGCTCATATCTCCCAGTGTGACAACATGAAGAGCCATGAAGAGGCTGTCTGTGTATCTTCTGTGCTCCACTGGGAGCATTTTAAGTGGTTTGACCCCCACATGCTCACAGGTTACTCTTACTCTATGAGACTGCGTTTGTATGTTGAAGGTTAAAGTTTCTGTGTTTTTGCAGTCTTGACGTACACACAGCCACTCGGTCGCTCCGGTCACGTTTGTGGTTCACTGGTTTCAGCAGGTGACGTTTGTAACAGACTCTGAAATAGACTTGGCTGTCCTTGAATTACTAGCGTACCTGTGTGTCTGTGTGTGTGTGTGTTCTGCCTTTAATTGAGACACACAGTGATAGTGAATACCAAAGGCCAGCATCCACAACCCCCCCCCTCGTGTTCCCAAGCCGTACGGAGGGGCGCAGGTCTCCTCATCCTCCCGGTGTGACAGCTCCACGGGCAATTAAATCCTCTGACTGTGACTCTGCACCGTGGCTGGATTACATTATGTACTCTCAAGGAGAGACAGCACAACCGCACCACTACACACACACACACACACACACACACACACACGCAGACACACACGTCACACTCTACTACACACACACACACACACACACACACGGCAGTCCCATACAGAAAGATATATTAATCCTAAAGTAGTTCATTGCAGCAATAAAACTAATTGAATCCAGCAGGGGTATAAGACGAAAGACAAACTAATCATATAAATGAAATATAATTAAAACAGTTAAAAGCAGTAAAAATTAAAAATGAAACTTTGAAATTAAAGGGTCATGCAACTCATCATAAATATATATGTTTCATTTTACTATAACTTATGATAAAGGCCTGTTTTACTGCCGTCTACAGTCTGAAAACATTCATAACTTTAGTTGTCAATTATTCGTCCCTCTACTGAGAGATGGTCACATAAAAGGTTCAATTATGCGATTTGGATTTTGTTGAAGGAGCTTATTGTTGGTCTATATTTAGATTAAGGATTATACCTCGAAAGATCCACATCTTAATTTAGTTAGAGTGCTGATTAATGGTCCCAAATCCCCCAAATCTTCTCCTGGCTGGTGTTTTATTTACTTGACACATTTCACAGCTGAATAGCAAAATATCAAATGTGAATGAAAATAAAAACTGGGATCAGGCGCTACTGTATGGTGCCATAACAGAGACAGGAAGTGTATTTATAAGCATGCTGTTGGTGGGTGGTTTTGGTTGAATATATTAGGGAGTGAGTGGATGACTTGCAGGTGTGTCAGTGACAAATAAGGGTTGTCAAGATGAGCAACTCAGAAATATCTTTCAATATTCTTAAATGTATTAAAAGCAGCATCAGGTTTTTAAAAATGTACATTTGCACCATTTTTTTAAAACCAAAAGTAAGACTGAATGCTCCTGAACCACAAATGATGAATGAATGATAAATATTAAATATTGTATCCATCTACAGTGTATTTAAGTGGACTTGTACTAATAATTACTTCAAATGTTTCCTGGTCTCCATGGTTACCCAGATTAAATGTAATATTTAGAACAATAGTATTCCATTAGCTTTATTTAATATAAAAGTTATAATGTAAGATCATGCCAAACTAGTTGATATGCTGTTTTATGGAGAATTTGTGTTTTTAAGCAAGTTGAATTATTTGGTACAAAGTTTTTATGGTTACACCACTTAGACATTTTTTCCACAATCCTCTAATATATTCTCTCTTAATGGATTAAAAGCAGAAATTTGATGCTGGATCTACAAAAAAAGAATATGTGCAAGTTATTCATATGTTTATTTCACATTTTAACCCCTTTAAATTTGACTAAACCACATGGACACAAAAAACCTCACTGAGCCAGTTATACATAATATAAACACAGTTATTTCTGCATTTACTGAAGTTACAAGTTAATCTGCAGTCAACAGGCAAACACTGTGCGGTTTCTCTCTCCTGTGATCCTGACGCAGTGTTGTTGATGAGCGTTCTTTAAAAGATGTTTTCTTTTCCTCGGTCTTGTCTGGTTGATTGCTCTCAGATGTCTGAACTGACAGATTGCCTCCTTATCATCACAGCTGTCTCGAGTCACTGCGGAGTACGGCTGTCTCCTACTAAAAAAAACAACTAAAAAAATCCTTTCCTGAATAAATTACAATATGTTTGCGCATGTGGGTGAAAGACTGCAAAATTCAAGATAAACAACTAAGGTTATTGTATAAATAAATAAGTACAGTAAGGAAACTGGATAAATAAGTTTAAGCTTGCTGTCATATTATTAACATTGGTCAAAAGAAAAAGAAACCAAATGTCAGCTCTGTAGTAAACATACACATTGAGTCCACAAGAAGTAAAGAGAGAAATAATTCAGTTTCAATAGTTCAGCAGTTACTTTGAATCATGCATGTATAAAGGGAGCCGCTCAGCTTTGCCACTAGTTTTTCCCCCAGTGGCCACTCGTGGTATTACAGCAAAAACATCACTCCCAAAAAAGTATTTTCCACATAGATTACCATTAAAAAGTGTGTATAAAACTGTTGCTAGGAGACCTCAAACAGCAAATAAGATCAAATATTAATCTTGGTGTCATGAGTTTTTAAATCAATACAAGTTTCTATACTTGTAATGGCGCTTTTCCACTACAAAGGTCCAGCACTACTCGGCTCGACTCGACATGGTTCCAGGAACGACCTTTCCATTACAAAAAGGTACCTACTAAACGTGGGCGGGGTCGTCATAGCAACGCTCTGCGAAACTGCAGTGACTTTGTTTTATACGCGACACAAACACATAAACAACGGAGGACATGGAGGCAGTGGTGTACTTGCTGCTGTATGAGGCTTTCTGTCACACACAAAGCAAGACAACTGAGCCGTGTGGCTGTAACGCTGTTGCCGGTATTTAAAAATGGCGGGTTTGATTCTTGTGTGGGGCGGCTCATGACTCTTCCAGCGACAACTCTTCTGACCAATCAGTGGCCGGCAGTCTGTTGACGTCACATTTTAGTATCGGCTCGGCTCGCTTGGAACCTCAGCAGAGCAGGTACTAAAAAAGTAGCAGGTACCAGGTACTATCCCTAGTGGAAACGCAAAAAAAACTGAGTCGAGTCGAGTCGTGCTGGAACCGTGTAGTGGAAAAGCACCATAAGACTTTCTTAGAGCTTAGAAAAGCAATTTTTAAAGTCGTGACATCAAGTTTATGGGCCAAGTCTCTATTAGCCTTTTATTGATCTTGGCAGAAATGTACTTTCAGTTCAGTGAACACCTTCTGTGTTAAGTTGGGATGACAATAAAGTTGATGTTGAACTTGAGCGGATCGGGTTAGTAGAAGCTTAAAGTAATCTCTGAGTAAAATATTGGCTCAAGGTTGCTGGTAAAGTGACTCGCTTTGTTAGCAGTAAGCTCATCATAGAAAAACTAAAGTCTACAAATTCTCAAGTCAACAAATTACAAAACAGCTGTAATGAAACAGTACATACAGATAATACTCTAACGAGGGATTCTGCTGAGTAGATAAAAGACGCCTGCCAATATTTGCCTGGATGCAGATCAGACGAAATGGTGGATTTAATGATGTCAGTTTATCTGTTTAACTGCAGAACTACAAGCAACGTGATGCTGAACTGAAACCTGCTGGCAGCGGCAGAACACATAATAATGTTCACTAATAATGGAATATTTTAGATTTGTTTAGTTGAGTCTAAATTTAGCTTGTTTGATATTATGAGAAGGATGACATCGATATGTAAAGGATGATTTCTGGATATTAATGTAAAGATGCAGCAACAACATACTATCAACACATCAGCATGATAAATATCTTTATTTCATTAACCCTCCTGTTGTCCTCCAGTCAAGGAAGGAAGGGAGGAAGACGGAAGGAAAGAAGGAAGAAGGAAGGAAGGGAGAAAGAAGAAAGGAAAGAAGGGAGGAAGAAGGAAGGAAGGAAGGGGGGGAGGAAGGAAGGTAGGAGGGAGGGAGGGAGGAAAGAAGGAAGGAAGGAAGAAGGAAGGGAGGGAGGGAGGAAGAAGAAAGGAAGGGAGGGAGGAAGGAAGGTAGGAGGGAGGGAGGAAGAAGGAAGGAAGGGAGAAAGAAGAAAGGAAAGAAGGGAGGAAGAAGGGAGGGTGGAAGGAAGGTAGGAGGGAGGGAGGAAAGAAGGAAGGAAGGAAGAGAGGGAGGGAGGAAGAAGGAAGGAAGGAAGGAAGCTATCAGGTCAGATCAAATGTAGATATTGAAATAAAATTTGAGCATTGTGGTTTAATCTGCGCCGAGACAAACATCTCAGAACATTATTTTAGCGTTAGATGTACTATGCGAGACAAAAGAGAAATAATATTAGATTTTTTTTAACCCTTAAAAGCTTTTGCCTCCTTTAGTCTCCTGCACTTTACTGCTTTGACTGAGGTCATTATCAAACTTTAATCACCATCAGACTAACTAGACTGAATTATGAACTTTCAGCAAGTGCTCCACTTCCCTTCCACGCACCGTTAATAATATCATTGCTTGTACTGTAGTGCTAAAGCTTGTCGTTAAGCACTTCCTAATTTATGATACCTCCCTGCGTGACCCTTCATTTTTTATATCTGTCCATAAAACTCCGACCCACTGGAAGTCTTATCTGTCCCCTCCACCAACATGTCTGTGGTAAAATATGACCAGTAACTCCAGACTCCACCGATGAAAATGATAAGTGCCATCCACAGAACTTGATGTGTTTTCTTGGCGCCTTTTAATGAAAATCAGACCACTTTTCTTTTTCCCCTTCATCTATCGAATAATAAATATTTTCATCAGAAGTTAGAAGCCTTGAGTCCTCGCGACGTTCCCTCTTATCTTCTGACACCATTGAGTCTTGTTTGTTAAAAAAACTGAGCTTTGCACTAATTTAATTCTCCTACCGAGTTGTTTTCTGCTACTCTGCTTTTTTTCTAGAAAGAAATGTTTGATGTTTTATTCTAAATTCAGCTATAAATATAAAGTGGGATTTCACTGTGCTGTCAAAAAGTTTAAAAAAAAAAGTGCAAATCCACTCCAGTATATAGCGGCGGTGAATACATGGATATAAGTAGAAGATGATTATTTCCATGCAAATATGAGTTTTATATATTCACTCAACTATCGCAGAGATCTGCAGCAGAATAAACTTGCTGCTCACACACCGGTCTGACTCCCTCGAGGTCCATATTTAGATTTATGGAGTCGACACACACTGAACATATTGATTTATCTCCCAACTATACACTATAACTCCTCTCTGTGCTGTTTAGATTCCCGCTGTTGTTGACACTTCTGCTCTCCTTTTATTTTAAATCCCTAAAGTCAATCAAAGCCTGTAATTTTCTCACATGAACTCATCACAGTAAGACTTTAATGGAATCTAATTTCTGTTTGTTCTCCACTAATTTTACACGTCAAAAATCAAAATCAGGTTACTAGTCGTGGGAGTCTTCTGTGGCTCTGTGAGAGATTTATTAACCCTCCTGTTGTCCTCGAGTCAAGGGAGGAAGGTAGGAAGAAGGAAGGAAGGGAGGAAGAAGGAAGGAAAGGAGGGAGGGAGAAAGAAGGAAGGAAGGAAAGGAGGGAGGAAGGAAGGAAGGAAAGGAGGGAGGAGGTAGGAGGGAGGGACGAAGAAGGAAGGAAGGGAGGGAGGAAGGGAAGGTAGGAGGCAGGGGAAGGAGGAAGGAAGGAAGGAAGGTAAGGAGGGAGGAAAGAAGGTATAGGATGGAGGGAGGAAAGAAGGAAGGAAGGATGAAGGAAGGGAGAAGGAAGGAAGGGAGAAAGAAGAAAGGAAAGAAAGGAGGAAGAAGGAAGGAAGGAAGGAAGGGAGGGAGGAAGGAAGGAAAGGAGAGAGGAAAGAAGGAAGGAAGGGAGGGAAGAAGGAACAGTCAAAACAGACAGGGTCAATTTGACCCGGGAGGACGACACAAAGCTTAAGTCTGAGATGATTACTCAAGTCTTAATTACTCAAGCGTCACAGCTCAGGCTTGAACGCTACAAAGTTTTATGAAATTGTGATATGGATTATTGATTCTTTCTTTTTTTTTTAACCTTGAACTATTCAGGGGAATTTCACTGAGAGCAATGTTAGTTTTTTCAGGAAATCATTCACACATATTCACATCTGGAAGCTGGCCAGTATGACCACAGTCTGATCTGCTGACACTGAGCAGCTCCACTGGGGCAGCTGGGGTTAAGGGCCTTACTCAAGGCCGTCTCAGTGGTGGTAATGACGGAGGGGCAAATGCTGCTCCTTCACTTCCCCCCACCAGATCTATTCTGCTGGTCCAGGGGGGATTGGATTGTTGACCCTCCAGCCACAAGCTTAAGTGCCTTGAGATAACTTTTGTTGTGATTTGGTGCCACATAAATAAAATTGGATTGGATTGAAGCTTGCTTCTCCATCCTTCAGGCCACCGATGCCCCACACATGTAATTATAAATTGCCTGACTAGACATTTAATTTGTCTGTAGCCTTAAGCACAAACATCCTCTGAGATGTTATTTTGAAGTTGTATTGTTTATGAATATATTAGTTTCTACCTCAATATCGTATAGTGCAGTGCAGTATGTATTGTGTTTTTTCTTTTTTTTGTTATTTTGCCATTTTAGCATTTACAAATGTTATTGAAGGCAGTAAACAATATATTGCACTGTAGGATACAAATATAATGAATATGGGGAAGTGAACTGCACAGGCCCTTTGTGTGCATGTGGTGATAAGTGGAGGCTGCAGAGCAGGAGAGGAAGCCTCAAACAAGAGGGAAAAAAAAGAAAGAAAATATGAAGCGTGTTCACTTGGGAAATCTAGGTCACCTGCTGTCACCCTCCCTCAGCTCTCCCAGACTCATTTTGTACAAATCCTGCTATCAAAATGACAACTACAAACCTGTGCCAAAGAATTATGCCTTCCAAAAAAAAATGCTTTTCAGATGTGAATCGACCTAAAAGTCAGGCCACAACCTTTCTATACAAACACTGAAATATTTATTACAGGGCGTAATGTCAAATGCTGTGTTGAAGTTTGCACATTGCCAACAGGATACTCCCTGTTTCCATCAAGTGTGATAGATGAAGGGGTCACGGTACCACCACCCAAACGTCTCCATTTGTGTATGTGTGCTCTGTTCTGCAGGTCGACGGTGACAGGCCAGAGGAGACCAGGCTGATAGAGATTGATGAATCCCAGCGTAGCGAGCACACAGTCTTCATCACACCTCCTGAGCTGTCTCCTCTGCCTGAGGGGGAGGAACATCCACTCTGCTACAGGTGAAAAAAAAAAGAAAAATGGGAGAATAGACATATTTTCTAACGTCTGTGTTTTATTCTAGGTGCAATTTATACCATATCATAGTGTGCATGGGAGGAGAAATAAGGTAGGAGTAATCCTGAAAGAAAAGTATGTCAAGAGGAGGTGAAGAGGAAGCTGTAAAATTGGAAGGTGTGATGATGAATGTTGTCAGCACATATGCTCTGCAATTTGGGTAAGAGATGGGAGAGAGGAAGAAGAAATTTGGAGAAGAGAGCTAGGTGAAGTGATGGCGAGTATACCCATGGAGGAGAGAGAGAGATGATTAGAGCAGACATCAGTGGGCATGTAGGTGAAGGGAACAGAGGTGATGAGGCAGGTACGGTGTCGGAAAGAGTAATGTGAAAAGACAAATGGTGGTAGAATTTACAAAAAAAAGGATGGAAATAGCTGTGAGGTGGAGGAAGGTGCACACGAGTTGGCTATTTCTTATGCAGAGGGGTGAAATCTGAAAAGAGACTGCAAGGTGGTGGCACGGGCGGACAGCTGCAGAAGTGTTGAGGAAGACAGCTAGGAAGGTAGTCGGTGTGTCATCCGGACAGAGGAAGGAAGACGAGGAGATTTGATGGTGGAATGAGGACATACAGGAAAGTATACAGAGGAAGAGGAAGTGAGATAGCCTAAGACAGGGGTGTCAAACATGCGGCCCGCGGGCCAGAACCGGCCCACCAAGGAGTCCAATCCGACCCACTTTCCTTCCTGTCTTCTTTTCCTTCAATCTTTCCTTCTTTCCTTCCATCCTCCCTTTCTTCCTTCCATCCGTCCTTCCTTCTTTCCTTACTGTCTTCTCTCCTCTTCCTTCCATCCTTCCATCTTTCCTCCCTTCCTTCCATCCTCCCTTTCTTCCTTCCATCAATCTTTCCTTCCTTCCTTCCTTCCTTCCTTCCTTCCTTCCTTCCATCCATCTTTCCTTACTGTTTTCTCTCCTTTTCCTTCCATCTTTCCTCACTTCCTTCCTCCCTTCCTTCCTTTCATCTTTCCTTACCGTCTTCTCTCCTCTTCCTTCCATCCATCCTTCCTTCGATCCTTCCTTTCTTCCTTTTAATGGACCAGCCCACATCAGATCAAATTGGTCTGTATGTGGCCCTTGAATGAAGATGAGTTTGACACCCCTGGCCTAAGAGATGAAGAAAGTAAGCAGGAGCACAAGGAGATGCAGGATAACATGAAGAGAGAGACGGTGAAGACTAAGGAAAGGAAATATGGTGAGCTGATGAGAGGTTGGATACTAAAGAAGGAGCAAATTACTTGTATCATTGGCTAGACAGAGAGACTGAATGGAGAAGGATGTGCAAGCAGCTTAAAATGATAAACGATAAAGATGGAAATGTGCTGACAAGGGAGGACATTGTGTTGAGAAGGTGCCAGGAGTACTTTCAGTGGTTGATGAATGAAGAACATGAGATAAAGAGAGAGGGAAGGTTGAATGATGTGGAGGAGAGTGAACCAGGAAGTGCAGTGGATTAGTAAAGAGTAAGTGAGGGCAGCTTATGAAGAGTAGAAAGGTAGGTGGTCCAGATGACATAAACGTAGAGGGATGGAGATGTTTAACCCTTACATACTGCAAAAACACCTATTTAGCCAGACCTTTCCCTAAATGTGACCCATCAGCTGCAGCATGAAGTTATAGGAGGAGTAGTTCAAGCTAGGTTGAGAGGAGCACTACAGATGTGATGGAGAAAGTATAGAGAGGGTCACAAGGCATTTGCATTATGTGTCTGTGGATCTAGAGAAAGACATCACAGCATGCTGAGAGAGCAGCTGGGAGACGGGCAGAGTATGTAAGGATGGTGCAGGATATGTATGAAAGCAGCGTGTGCAGTTGGAGTGACAGATGGTGTCAAGGTGGAGGTGGGATTACATCAAGAATCGGCTTTGAGGCCTTGCTTGTTCTCGACGGTGATGGACAGGTTGATGGACGAGATCAGGCAGGAGCCTCCATGGATGATGATGTTCGCAGATGACATCGTGATTTGTAATGAGAGCCTGGAGAGGTGGAGGTATGCACTGGAGAGAAGAGGAATGAAAGTCAGTAGGAGAAAAAAGGAATATGTGTGTGAATTGGAGGAAGGACAAGAGAGGTGGTGAAGATAGATGAGTTTAATCCTCCTGTTGTCCTCGAGTCAAGGGAGGAAGAGAGGGAGGGAGGGAGAGAGGAAGGATGGATGGAAGGGAGGAAGAAGGAAGGAAAGGAGGGATGGAGGAAGGAAGAAAGGAAGAAGGAAGGAAATGAGGGAGGAAGGGAGGAAGAAGGACGAAAGAAGGGAGGGAGGAAGGAAGGAAGAAGGAAGGACAGATGAAAGAAGGAAGGAAGGAAGGAAGGTAGGAGGGAGGGAGGGAGAAAGGAAAAGAGGAAGGAAGGAAAGAAGGACAGAGGAAAGAAGGAAGGAAGGAAGGAGGGAGGGAGGAAGAAAGGGAGGCCAGAAGTAAAGAAGGGAGGAATGAGAGAGGAAGGAATGAAAGAGAGAAGGAGGGAGAAAGGAAAGAAGGAACAGTCAAAACACGACAGAGCACGACACAAAGGTTAAATACTTTGGGGTCAATTGGTCAAAGTAACAGGGAGTGAGGAAGAGAAGTGAAGAAGGTATGGGTGGAGAAGAGTGTCAGGAGTGGTTTTCAATAGAAAGGTACCAGGTAGCAAAAGTGAAAGGGAAGGTTCACAAAAGGGTAGTGAGACCAGATATGTTGTATATTTGCAGACAGTGGCACTGATGAAAAGAGGTGATGGTGTTTTTAGTTGGGACTGATGAGGATAGACAGGATTAGGAATGAGTAGAGTAGAGGGACAGTTCAAGTTAGATGGTTTGGGCATGTGTGGAGGATAGATGCTGGTTATACTGGGAGAGGAAAAGAGGAAGGCCTAAGAGAAGAGGTTTATGGATACACTGAGGGAAGACATGCAGGTGGAAGATGCAGAGGACAGGAAGAGACTGAAACAAATGATCCACTGTGGCGAACCCAAAATAAGAAGACGATTCTAGATACGTTTTTATGTTTCAGTAACATCTTAACTTGAGATGGTTTGGATATCTCCATAGAGGAGAGATGCTTAGGTTATATTGGGACAAGGATACTAAAGATGGAGCTGCCAGGAAAGAGGAAGGCAAAGAGGAAGTTTATTTATTTATTTTTATTTAGCCTTTATTTTATTTTATTTTAGTTTATTTGGATCCCCATTGGCTGTTACCTAGGCAACAGCTACTCTTCTTGGGGTCCATTTTTAACCAAGTTAGTTCCAAGGATCTATTTTACTAGGGAGATCTGGCCAAGACAGCAGCAACAAAGTTACAGTAAAAGAGTCAGACAACATATAAAATAGCTACATTAAAACTTCCTCATATAAAACATTTGCACACAGACAGCCTGGTTTTCACTAGTGCTTTAAATCCGGTCTAGAGTGCACAAGGTTTTAGGGTTCAGATTGTAAAATGTTCCAAGCATCAGGTGCCAAAAACCTAAAAGCTTTCTTTCCCAATTCAGTTCTTACTTTGGGAACAACAAATTGCAAAATGTAAAAAGGTTTATAGATATGGTGAGGGAAGACATGCAGGTGGAAGATGAAGAGGACAGGAAGAGATGGAGACGGATGATCTGCTGTGGCGAACCATAATGGGAGCCGCCAAAAAAAAAAAAAGATGATTGCAGATACATTTATGTTTCAGTAACATCTTAACTCTGACATTTTACTTTTGAATCACTGCAACAGAATTATGACACCAGGAATTGCACAAGTAATTGCTTTGATAGGTTTTACTAGTGACATTAATCATGTGCTAAGTTGTTACTTTAATCATCCAACAGGTTCCTAATCTTTTCCATCTCAATGTGCAATTTGAAAACAAACAAGTTTTAATAATATTTCTAAATGGAAATGATGAACTACTGCTGTCAGTGTCATCTTCATACTAACCAAACACAAGACTGACATTCCTACACAGCGGGAATAAATTGAGAAATCTCACTAACAGATTGAGATGAAAGTTGGTTAATTTCATTCCTGGAATAGCTGATTGGAGACCAGCAGGGGGTCCAGCTCCCATACTGGGACCACACTGAGCACGACTGCTGGACTTGAGTGGATCAGAATATGTGCGATTTGTATTCTGCAGCAATGTTTCACTCTAAATAATTGATGCCGAGAGATTTTTTTCCGTACCACTTAAGTCAAGCTCCTCTAATAATCTATAATGACCAACAGCTTTCCAGAATTCCTTATCAGCTCTTTTTTGGAGATAATTCCAAGCCAACCACATTTATAATCACCGTAACCTTGGAAGATTGTGGAAGTTTCCTCAGACTCTCAGTGCTGATTCACTCCTCGTGATCTTCAACGGACGTGCTTCTTTAACCTTCGTGTCGTCCTCCCGGATCAAATTGACCCCGTCTGTTTTGACTGTTCCTTCCTTCCTTCCTTCCTTCCTCCCTTCCTTTCTTTCCTTTCCTCCCTCCCTTCCTTCCTTTCCTTCCCTCCTTTCTTCCTCCCTCCTTTCCTTCCTTCCTTCTTCCTCCTTTCCTTCCTTCTTCCTCCCTTCCTCTTTTCCTTTCTCCCTCCCTCCCTCCTACCTTCCTTCCTCCCTTCCTTCTTTTCTTTCCTCCATTCCTCCCTTCCTTCCTTCCCTCCTTCCTCTCTCCCTCATTTCCTTCCTTCTTCCTTCCTCTCTCCTTTCCTTCCTTCTTCCCTCCTTCCTTCCTTCCTTCCTTCCTTCCTTCCTTCCTTCCTTCCTTCCTCCTTTCCTCCCTTCCTTAACTCAAAGACAACAGGAGGGTTAATAAAAAGGGCTGATTTAGCAGAATACCTGCCTTATCTCTCTCTGTGTCTGTCTGTGTGCATGTTGTTCATCAGGTATGACGGCTTCCCTGTGTTAAGTCTCGACCTGTTTGACCCCGTCGAGGGCCTGCGGACCCCCTCCTCACGACTCACTGCTCGGCACAGCTGTCCCACCAGCCCCGCTCCCATGTTTAGACGCACCAAGCAGGTCAGCACGGCAATAACTCAACTACTGTCACACATGGATTTATTAATTTATTATCTGTTTAAGTGTTAAGCTGATGCTTTCTCTGTAGTTTCTCAAAATGAGAGCAAAAATACAAGATTGCCAAAATTGCAGAAGGGAGTATATTTTTTATTTTACAACTGACAATATATCTCACACCAAGAACTGCCAGACATTTAGTAAAAAATGACTAAAAGCTAAGGGAATAGATTTAAATTAAATTTCTTTTGTTATAGTAGTAAGAAAATGGAAAATACTCGTTTAAAAGAAAAGATTTCAGCCTGAAGATTTCGTGACTGCTGCTTGATGACTTTTATTTGACTTACACACATACACACACAGACACACACACACACACACACACACACACACACACACACACACACACACACACACACACACACACATTATCTCCCAACTGAAAGTCCCACATATCCAACAAGCCTGAATTCTGCATTAAATAACCTCTTTTCCAAACCCTCCTCTTCATCCACAGGAAATCAAATCGGCCCAGAAGATAGCCAAGAAGTACTCGTCCATCCCCCAGATGTGGTCCAAGTGCCTGCTCCGTCACTGCTACGGCCTGTGGTTCATCTGCCTGCCAGCATATGTGAAGGTGTGCCACTCCAAAGTGCGGGCACTTCGCACCGCCTATGACGTCCTGCGGAAGATGCAGGCTAAGAAACTGCAGCCACCAGACGAGGTACACTACTTACTCCCAAATATACACATTAATTCAACCAAATTTTGCATTCGTTATAGATCAAGCACTTTTTAAGAGTTTATTGTCTTCCTGTTGTGTATGTGCAGGTCTGCTACCGGGTGCTGATGCAGCTGTGTGGACAGTACGGCCAGCCCGTCCTGGCAGTCAGAGTCCTCTTTGAGATGAAGAAAGCTGGAGTCCACCCCAACGCCATCACTTATGGTTACTACAACAAGGTACATACAGCTCTGATCATAGAGAAGCCAAAACTGAGTGGATGGGTGATAAAGTAGCGTGATGTAAATCTGCCAATAAACGTCAGGGGCTTTTTTTATTTATGTCAGCAAATACCTTTAGAGACAGGACATAATTTCTTTTGGCAAGTCACCAGATTCACATATATGTGATTTACACCGTTGCCTATTCACTAAAAGAGGTGTTTGGTATGAGGGTGAGCGTCTGGTGCAAATGGCCAGTAACTACCCAATGCAGTGCAGTTTTATACAGGATCTTATAATAATATATTAGTGCTGGGGGAGCTCCAAGTACTGACATGGTGTTCCTGAGGTGGATGTGTTATTAATATTCTGCTGATTCGGCTGCTAGTTTGACGAATATGCGAACACACCCATGACAAGTAAATGTCAAACAAATCTCTGGGAAGCCTTTCCAATAGGGAAACTTCTTTTTCCATCAACTATGAAATATGAAAACTAAGTCGGAACAATAAAAGCTATAAAAGTCTGGAGGACTGGCTGCTATTCAAATGAAACGGTCCCAATGCTCTTATTAGAGGGATAGGCAAACTATTGAGGAAAGTACTGTGAGCTCACTTTCGAGTACAAGAGAAAAGTTTGATGCAGCAAGTGTAATATAAGAAGTTTGATAAAGTCAATATAAAGTCAGTACTGTAGAGCTGCTACGATTAGGCCTTCATTAGATTAGTTGACTGAGATTGAGAAGATTAATCACCAACTGTTTTTGATAATCAAATAGTTTTGAATCATTTTAAAGAAAAAATAAAAAGTCTTCTTCTGACAAATTAACCTACCTATTCTAAATTGTCCGTAGCAGTGAATGTGAATGTGAGTGTGAATGGTTGTCTGTCTAATCTATGTTAGCCCTGTGATGGACTGGCTGGTTGTACCCTGCCTCTCACCCAATGACAGCTGGGATTGCCCCCTGCAACCCTGTAGAGAGGGTAAGCGGTTTGGAAAATGAATGAGTCTCCTTATCTCTTTGATCGTAAACTGAGTCTCTTTGAGTCGTTGACAGAAGAAGACAGAAGAAGACAAGAAGCAGTGATTGACATTTTTTACCATTGTCTGACACTTCATAGACCAAAGACCTTTCATAAGACACGCTCATCACACTTTGGGGGGGTAAAAATGCCGTTCTTGACAGATCAGGGTGTCGAGACGTTTTTTTTTTTAACATAAGAATATAAAAAAAGAGCAGCTTTAACTTGAAAGTGCTGATGCATTTACATGTGCAATGTGGAGAAGACCCAATGAATAATCGATTAACCAAGAAAATGATCAACAGACTAATTGATAATGAAAATAATCTTTAGTTGCAGTCCTATAATATTGATACAGAGAAGCATCATAACTTATTGCAGGATGTTAAACATGACATTAACATCAAGTTACCTCTAAATGACACCTAAAGAGATGCAGTTCCTCAAAAAGTGAAGCCTGTCTATAAACCTGTATGATACATCATAGCATAGACTGATTCCAGCCTTGGATGCTGATTGTTTACTCATGATGCACAATAGCTGCATTAAGAGCTTGGTTGCTTCATCACTTAAATTCACTCCTCTCTGGTTGGTATTTACCCAGCTGAGACACTACATCACAGTAATGCCTCTGCAGACGCTTGGCTTTCACATAAAAAGAAACATCGGTGGCATTTGCAGTCCCTCCCCAAGGTTGTTGGACGTTGGCGTGTGTGATCACACCCAGGTGTCAGGATAAATCGTGACTCTGTTATCGTCGCAGCCTGACCCTGATCTGGCAACCCAGGGAGCATAAAAGTAAATTGGCTGAGGTGGGACCAGCCTGTCAGGACACAAGGCCGTAGTAAAGGTTACTCCGGGGTGTTTCAATGCCTTGGAGGGTCTTATTTCATCGTAGTGAGAGAAAGCTCAGAGGCATAAGGCTGTTTTCTCCACTGATAAAAACAGCATCCAGAGTCCAGGGATGGGTGAGTGGAAAGCCTCTAAGGTTAGCCTCAGTAAAAATAACTGAACCCTTTTTCTAAAATACTACAAAAAAATAAGTAAGGTAATATTTCAGTTGTTGGGTTAGAAATTTTGCATTTGCTGTAGTTATCTGTTGCTATGGCGCCCTGTCATTTGCAGTCTAAGTATACCTATTCCCTGCAGAACAGGACCTGAGGTGAAGTACAATGTGTGAGCATGACTCAATGCAGGTTAACCTCCACAACAGCACTGTTAAGTCGGTCTTTCACTCTGTGGCACTGAGAAATACTGTTACTGTTAATGGAAAACTGAAATTCAATTGTATTTTCTTATAAAACATTAACTGTTTAAAAAAGCTTTAGCTGCTTTGCCTTTCCTAGCTTCATGAAATTGGGCATGCTCACCAAGAAGTTGAAGTTTTTCAAGGTTCAAGGGTTCAAGGATATCTTTATTATCCCTGAGGGGCAATTCAGTTTACAGCCAGCAGTCAAACATCAAACATAAACAACAACAAATAAATAAATACAACAATAAAATAAGTACAGGATTGGATTTTATGAGTCATTTAAAAGGCATGCTCACCAAGAAGTTGAAAAAGTTAGCTGTTCCAAATGTTTTCAAGGTTGTTCCTCCGCAGCTTATTTTGGAGTTACAGGTAGTAGATATTACAAACGTTGTGTCTCCTTCACTCACGCTGGAGAACCCCGACTATGTGTTTTGTGTGTGTGTGTGTGTGTGTGTGTGGATGTGACATTACAGATTATGACGCTGTTGCTGCGACGTGAACTATCATTGTGTAAATTTGACCAGCAAGAAAATCTAATTATATGAGACTGATCGGCTGAAAACCTGCAGGTATTGATAAGTGAATCTCTAGTTATAATAACAACAAAGGAAGCTGAAAAAAAGAATTATTTCTGAATATTTATAACCAAAGAATTAAAAAGTGACTTTCACTCAACATAATAGTTAATACAAGAAAACACAAAGCTGCCAAAAGACCAACCAAATATTAGCTTATCATTAAATTTAGCTCAAGAGTGTTAGAAAATCCTCCTTCATTTCTTCCATTAGACTGCAGATCAGATCAGAGCAGCTGCAGTGGAAAACCAGACAGTTCAGCCGTGAAGAAAAACAACAATAACAAACAAAGAAGGTCGAGGCAGTGTTGGTCAGGGGAAGTCAAGGGTGTTCACATCACGGCAGGAAGCCAAATAAACATTTTCTCCTTTCAGCTACATTAGGTTGGATGACAAACCACAGTGTAATGTTTCTGTGTGTGTAAATAGATATTCTACACAACAGAAGATTTTTTTTATTTAACATTTCACTTCTTGATAAGGCCAGATGTCAGGTTGATATTGGCTCTTTTAATTAAATATAAAGTATCGACCAGTTTTTTTTTAATCCACTTCTGACAAACTGGAACTGACAAAACCTGCAATTAAAATCTTGGCTGTGCACTGAAGTGTTCATTCAGTGGTTTAAATTATATTAAAAAAAATTCACTGAGTCAATGTCCTTTAGCCGGGGAACGTCAATCTCCGGGTTCATCGGAGGCCAGCGGCCAGCTTGCCGTGCTTTATGTTATCATCACAACACTTCTGGCAACATCTTGAGGAGGGCAGCCCAAATCCTGGGAGCATTCACAGAAGAGCAGCCGGCATAATAAATCCTTTTCAGTGGCATACCAATCATGTTTTTCTCAGGAGGCTTCTGAAGTGTATTTTAGGAGCAGACAGAGACAGTCGAACGTGACTTGGCCACCAACAGCTGCCTTTCTTTTTCTCCCCTTTTTTTTTTTTTTTGGGATGTTGAGTGTGACTGTGGATCTCACTCCGCTGCAGTTAGAACCTTTTGATTAAAAATTCCCTCAAGATGATTTTAAACAGACCAAGTTCTGTTTTTTAGTTCACCGAGTTTAAAATGTGGAGCAGAAGCTGAATAAGAATACAACAACGTTTGATGGTGATCTTTGAAATATGAAAAAACATCCACATGCTACGTAATGTGAATTAAATATTAAGTGGAGTCAGAGACTTTTAAAAGTAATTTATTAGAAACATTCTTCCTTCAGTCCTCTGATCTTCATCTCCTCACTCTCCTCCTCCTCCTGCCATCCTTTCCTAATAATCTTCCTCCTCCTCCTGCCATCCTTTGATAATAATCTTCCTCTTCCTCATCCTCGTTGTCCTCCTCCTCCTCCTCCTGCCATCCTTTCCTAATAATCTTCCTCCTTCTTCTTCTTCTTCTTCTTCTTCTTCTTCTTCTTCTTCTTCTTCTTCTTCTTCGTCTTCTTCTTCTTCTTCTTCTTCTTCTTCTTCTTCTTCTTCTTCTTCTTCTTCCTCCTCCTCCTCCTCTTCTTTCTCCTCTTCCTCCTCCTCCTGCTCATCCTCATCCTCGTCGTCCTCCTCCTCCTCCTCCTGCCATCCTTTCCTAATAATCTTCCTTCTCCTCCTCCTCCTCTTCCTCCATCTCCTCCTCTTCCTTCTTCTCCTTCTCGTCCTCCTCCTCCTGCCATCCTTTCCTAATAATCTTCCTCCTCCTCCTCCTTCTCCTCCTCTTCCTTCTCTTCCTCCTCCTCCTCCTCGTCCTCCTCCTCATCCTCCTCTTCCTTTTCCTCTTTGTGTCCAGGCGGTGTTGGAGAGCACGTGGCCCTCCAGCACCAGAGGAGGTTACTTCCTGTGGATGAAGCTGAGGAACGTCGTCCTGGGTGTGGCTCAGTTCAAACAGGGGCTACGGAAACACGCCCCCCTGACTCAGAGCCCGCTGTCAGGTAACCACGACGATCAATAACAGTCTGCATGTCACTTAGTGTTTGTTCATGAAGAGTATCTGACACATCTAACAACCGCCCCCCCCCCCCTACAAACACGACAGATTTCCCAAGCTGTGGTTTTTATATTTGTGGTATTTATTGCAGACGGACAGTTTATATTTCTGTGTGAAACATTTCGCTTTAGCTTGTAAAGTTCATAAAAAATAACCCCAGAGCCACAATAAACACTACTGACTGGGACCAGAAACCATTAAAAGTCTATTAAACAGATTGTACACATGATTGAAGTTAACATTAAGTCACTCTTAAATAGTTTTACTTCATTTTATTGATGTAACTAGGCTGCTGAGGTTAAAACTGCCTCATCAAATGAATTAGCATATTTAGTAATCCCAGTGTGGACATCCTAAGTAGTAGTCAAGCCTGTGGTTCTGTGAAATGTGAGGGACTCCTGGTAATCAGGTGTAATATTTGTCTCTGCATCACAAACTACTAACAATTTTTGTTTTCCATTTTTTTAGTTGTTCAGAAAGACAGAGTCACATGTTCAGGTACTAGCTGAAATTTTGCAGTGCATCATTCATACCTGTCAAAACTACAGCTAGAGACATAATTTCAAATACATGCAGAGCTGATTTGGTCTGTACTTTTCACATAAAATAATGATAATAATAATAGATGTATGAAACAGTAGTTGTTCGGGAAGACAGAGTCACATGTTCTTAATAGCAGGTGGAGTCTCAATTTCAAATACATACAGAGCTTATTTGGTGTGTGTTGTATAAATAAGGGGATGTTGGGTTCTTAAAGAAAGCTGGAACATAAGACAAGTCAGTGATTATCTTCTGATAATTTAAACAACTTTCTTACTAATCTTACCACCTGTTTGTAGAAGTTACCTTCATCTTCAGACATTATTAGTTAAAATAGCAGAGAAATGATAGAAAGTAATAAAATCAAATGGAAAAAATGTGCTTCATTCGATTTGAGCAATCTGAAGAACCATTTAGATGAGAAGTGGTCCTTGATTTATTACTTCCAGATTGAATCTTTAAATATAATCTAAAGAAACTTTGGTCAAAAGACTAAAGATCTGAAGCAATCTCAGCTTCAGTCCATATTTCTCTCATTTAATCTGTCAGTTGAACTAAACGACCTGCAGACTTGAAAGGTAAAACATCAACATGTGTGGTTTAACTCCCCCCTGCATGCTAAGTGAACACCTGCACACCCGGTGCATGCTAATCCGTGTCCTGCTAACCCCCCGCTTCTTTTTAATTTTAATTTTTTTTAAAGACTCTCCCTCTTACCAGTCATAAGCGTCGTGCTCTTAAAAAGCTTCAGAGTTCAGAGGTGACATAAAAGTTCCAGTAAAAACACACGCAGGTACTCGTAAAACACTTCATATATATGCACAAAAACCACTCAGAGATTCTCTTTCTTTCTACAGTGTGTTATATTTACACAGATGAAATAAATTATAATGCACTCCCTGACCTCACCCACACTCCTTCTGCACTCCTGTCATTCATATATATCATTTATATATTGCACTTCACAGTGATGCAAATGGTGCACCTATAAAAATAATACAGGTCTCGACACTCAATTTTTCCATTTCCTGTCATTTTCTAATAACTTCCCGGGAAGTTTTCTGGAAAGAACTGTTAACCCTCCTGTTGTCCTTGAGTCAAGGAAGGAAGAAAGGGAGGGAGGAAGGAAGGAAGGAGGAAGGAAAGGTGGGAGGAAGGGAGGAAAGGAGAGGAAAGGAAAGGAAAGGAAAGAAGGAAGGAAAGGAGGGAGGAAGGAGGGAGGGAGGAAGGAAGGGAGGAAATGCAAGAAGGAAGGAAAGGAGGGAGGAAGACGGGAGGAAAGGAAAAAAGGTAGGAAAGAAGGACAGAGGAAAGAAAGAGAGAAGGAGGGAGGGAGGAAGGAATGAAGGGAGGAAAGGAAATAAGGAAGAAGGAAGGAAAGGAGGGAGGAAGGAGGAAAGAAAGGGGGATGGAGGAAGTACAGACGGAAGGAAGGAAGGGAGGAAAGAACAATAAGACAGGTTAATTTTAGGATCAAATAGAGAGAGTTAAATGAAAATAAAAACATGAAATTTTGTACATTGTATAACCTTCCCAAATAAACTGCAGACACATTTCACATTTGTGCATGTGTTCACCTGACCTGCTGAGCATTGACACTAAAAAGATTTATGATGTTACATAACCAGTTGATTAAAGTTAATTAATGGGAAGTGTTTCAACTGAGTCAGTGTCTGATTGACCTATAATTAGCACCAATTTACATATGAACCTCTTCAAAGTATCAGTTTCTTTCTAGGAAATGTTATGAAACTATGTGACACATAAATCAAAGTGTGACAACCACTGTGTTCATCCTGGTGGCAGAAAATGATTCATTTAGAAGTCAACATTTATACAGAAAGTTTTAATAGTTTCTGGTGTCATTTATCCTTTTTAAGTCTCTTTGTGACTCTAACTCACTTCCATAGTTCTTTTTATCTTCTTATCAACATTAAAAAAACAAAACTGATTTCAAAGATATAAAAAAGAACATTTAACTCCCAGTGAGGCAGAAATGGCGACTGGCTTCCTTTAACACTTTGTTGTTTTTGGGCAGATGGCAGCGACCTGGACGCTGTGAGTCACGGCAGCCTGGATAGCGCTGCCGACACTAACCTGGCCGAGCAGGGCCCCTTCCCCACTGACTCCGTCAAAGTAGACCCCACTGATGATAGATCTAGCACAGGTACACTTCAAACGGCCGCTGCTTGACTCCATCTTTTTACAGGCAGCTGTCTTTTTCTACATCTTTTTTTTCTCTTTTCTGTCAATGACTTTTATTTTTGTTTTTGTCCTTCCTCATTTGTCCCACTCACCGACCGGCCTCATCCTCGTTCCCCTCTTCCTTTTTCCACTGTCTTGTTTGTTTTCCGCCTTCCTTTTTCATCCCTGTTGTCCATCCATGTCTCTCCCTGGTTTTGCGGCTGTGGTTTCTGCTGTGCTCTGTCCCTAACCCTGCCTTTCACTCTGGCCCTGCCTGTGTTGCCCTTGCATGCAGTCGGCCGTGGGGGCGGCAGCGTGGGCGCCAGGGGCCTGGTGGCCCACTCACACTGGGGGGGCTCTGAGCTCAGAGAAGCCACTCTCCACCCAGGTAAACCTCTCTGTCAGTCGGCCTGTCTCTCTCTCTGGTTGCATTTCTCTGTCTCATCTCACTTGCTCTGCAATGTTTTTATTTTCTGACTTCCTCAACCCTTCCATCGTCACGCCTTTCTGTATCTGCCTTAGACACGTCTGTGATCTCGTCTCGTCTTCCTCTCCTCCTCCGTGCCATCTTTCTATCCGGCACATCAGTCTGCCGCTCCTCTCCCTCTGCTCATGTCTTTTTTGCTTTTCTCTCTCTCAATCTCACCACCGAGTGGTTTGTTATTGTCAATTACGGTGAATGATTACCCAGCGGCACATTCTTTTTTGATTACGGAAATCATTTTAATCATGGAGACGGCACCTCGGCAGGAGACTATGCACCGTGCACATAGATGCAGAAAGGCAACCACGGCTCACAGTGCAGCAGGAGGGACCTCGACGTGCAGTTCATTGATTATTACAGTCCTCAAATGAGTTTTGTCACTTGCCATCAGTCGTAAGTCACACCGCGCCATATTACAGCCGAGCCGCGCTGCCTCATGCTTTATTTAGAGATGAAGACCAGAGAGGTTCATGGAAAAGATGAAAGGGGGAGACCAAACCGGCAGACGGCTGGTTGCCTGGCGACCCAGAGAAGTTTTAGAGACAGATGGAAGAGTCTGCCTAGAGTGACGGCTGCACCCCCTTCCCTCCTCCTCCCTCCTCCTTCCTCCCTCTTCCTCCCAAAGTCAAGCCTTAACAGATAAATTCATTAGCAGCAGTGAATCCGCAGTTACAGTTATTATATATCTCTGCATGCCCTGAGAAGGATTGTTTTATCCCTCGTAGCTTATCTGCGTTTTCTCTTCTCTCTCTCTGCAACAGCGATGTGCCTCCCAGAACTGAGAAGATGAAAGGGAAAAAACGCCTCACTAGTTTTCTCTTATGTTGTTTAATTTAACTCTCCTACCGCTCGCTCTCGGAGTATAACGCTGCAATAGATTCACGTTTTCCCCCCTAAAGCCTTTTTTTCGCAGTGTAGTAGATACTCTGAAAATAAAGAGCCTGGCCCTCAAACTTGAAAAGTAATAGGCGAGGTGTTACGTACAGTGGTGCAGCTCTTTTTCCACAGAAAAACGGTGCTGTCTTGAGAAATTTGCACTCCAGTCCTTTCCTCTGCTGCGTTGCATATTGCTACGATCTTGTGGTTTGATATCAGATACTTCAGGTTGCTGCTCTTCTTGTATCTCATCTGTGTCTTTCTCTGTTTCCCACTGTTCTTTAGGAGATCAGTCAGATCTGGGTTACAATTCGCTGTCCAAAGAGGAGGTTCGCAGAGGAGACGCCGGCGCACAGGACTCGGCCCCTGACAAAGATGACAAGAAGGAGAGCGACTGCAGCTCTTGTCAGTAGTCTGTCTGATCTGATATCACCTGATATTTCTACCTACCTTCTTTAAAAAAACATGATAACTTGGCTGCCTCGTAGCCACATGGGATTTCCCCTTCCTCTCTGCCTTGATCTTTCCTGTCTCCTCCAGAGACGACTCATTCTTTTTTGGTTTCTCATGCACATCAAAGCATTTCAGTTGTGTGTGTTGTCCTTCAGTGTTTCAAGTGCTGCGTATCAAGCTGTGCAGATAGTAAAAGAAAAAAAAAAAGAAGAATTTTAAATTATGATTTCTGTGTTTGTAGTGTCAGAGTCAGAGAGCGCCAAGGGAAGTAAAGACTGCCTCCCTCAATTGGACGTGGAGGTCCAGTCTTCCTTCAAACCTCGTGGGATCGTTCGGAGCAGCTGTCCGTATGACGATTCGTCCTGTAAACCCAAGAGCTCCGTCAGCACAGGTGAAGGAAGAGGATGTTGGTTTCGAGGATTAAGTCAGATTTTGTGTGACCAAGATATCATGTCTGGTAATGAGGATGGCTCTAAATACTACAATACCCATGATCCTCAGCTGCTGTTGCTATGGAGATGAGGAAAGACAGAGATGTGAATCATAACTAGCAAATTCAGAACGTTTAATAATCCTTCACTTTTCTCAAAACCTAAAAATGAATTGATTTGAATTTGTCAAAGTATCGGGTTTCTGAAAAATTATAGTCTTTAGTTTCTGGTTGCCGTTAGCAACCCACTCAACGCAATTTTAAACACGGTGATTGGGTGTTTTCTAAAACTTACTAAAATGCTTAGTGGTTGATTTTTAACCTTGAGACCAGAAATTTTCAAACTCATAAGTTGCTCATATTTGGAATAAATAATTCAACCTGGAGCGTTTCGTGTCCATTCAAGCCTGAAATTGCTCCAAAACAATCAATCATCTCACACTATCTATGCAGAAAATGAACAGTACACACCCAGAGCACCCAAAATATCAAATATGTCCTCCCACTGATTAAAAAATCTATTGCCCACTCATGTCACGTCCTAATTCAGACCGCTCTCTCTCAGGTCACGTTGCAGGTCTCCTCTTCACTTCCTCCCTTGATGAGATCGGCGAGGTCCAGACCAACAGTTTGCTCAGGAGACACAAGAGCGCTCTGGAGGATGTGGTGGGCAGCGCCAGCAGCGGCTCTGCTCTCGACTGGCAGGGCGTGAGGGGCCGTCGTCTGAGCGGCGACACGGTGGGCAGCGGCGGCAGCGGCACCACCGTTCTCGGCCTGGGTATGAGCCAAGGTGAGACCGACCCCGATAAGATTGCGGGACACCTGGGCGCAGATGCAAAAATTCTCTCCGGTGCCAATTTCAGTAAGAGCAAGAGGCCTCGTTCACTGGCTCTGGGCGGCTTGGAGGAGGTGACTCCTAAGGTCGGTGCTGCCAGAAGTCATGGACACAGGGAGGAAGAAGAGGAGACAGAGGGACAGGACTCCAGTGATGAGGACAGAAGTAATACAGAGGCCATTTTTGATTTGGAGGACTTGGATTTGGACAAGCCTGCCCAAGAGGCTAGAATCAGCTCTCACAACACCAGCAAACCTCATAAGAAACTTGTTGAACGCAGCATTAGCGACTGCGGCGTGGCGTCCAGAGGAGCTGTGAAGCGCACAGGCATCGAGACGGGCTACGACCCCCTCTCCCTGCTGGCGGCCGAGTCCCAGTCCGAGCAGCAACAAGAGGATGAGTGTCCAGATGGGGATGAGGCAAGTACGCCAAGCGCTCGTAGGGACCTGGCCAGAGAGATCGAGCTCTACATGAACCACATGGGAAGCCCGCTGAGAAGCCGCACACCCAGCCTGGACCTGCAATCCCCAGCCAGCCCCCTCCTCCTCCACCCTGCCTCAGTCGCTGCCCCCCGCAGGGCTAGCTTACCCCACAGCTCTCCACTCAGGACTGCCGGAGTACCACGTTCCCGCACCTACCACCCACCATCACCCTCCCAACCCATCTCACGCCAACGTTTGTGGTCGTCGCCGCCCCGTCGCAGCTCCAGCACCACTCCGAGCCCCAGCCCCCGACCCAGCCCCTACAGGGAGAGGTCGGACAGGATGAGCCTGTCGTCGCAGTCACCGTCCTCTTCTTCTTTCGCCCTGGACACGCTGCTCACGCCGACGCTGGATGTTTTTAAAACCAGCATGGTGTCCGCTGGGAAGGGCGTGGCAGAGAAGGCAAGCCGCTGGTATTCCCGCCTGGCTACGTACACCACACCTACTAAGGTACGAAGCCCTGTCGTCAGGTGGTAACGCAGGTGGAAACACAAATTCATTCATTTTGATATCATACAGGAAGTGGATAGACAGTAAAAGCTGCTTGGAGATAAGGGGGAGAATCTTAATCACAGCATTTCTCAACCTTTTCATATCAAATTGGAAAGTGAGTCTTAGATGTTATGTTATGTTTTTAAGAGCCCACTGACCTCCAAATAGTAATACTGATGACTTATTTTAAACCTACACATCAAACACATCTTAATCTTTGGGTATTCAGTGAGTTGTGGTAAATCAGCTGAAAAACCTTCATGATCAAGTATTTTAGTAAATCAGTTTCAGTAGCAGAAGATTTTAAGCTCTCATATAAGCAGTAATTCAAGATGAGCCTGAAGTTAGAGTGCTGCTGCCATCTAGTGGCTTTTTGAGTGTCTGCAGTGTGTTTTCCTGTGGATGAGGTAGAAAAGCTTCACATACTAAGAATCAGTTCAATAGACAAACTGCACCTGACCAGTGTCCATGTTTAATATATGTTAGATTTGAATGTGTGACTAATGGATTTTTGGTTCAACTGAGATCAAACTCAACTCAAAACCTACCTGTTCAGCCTGGCTTTTGATTAATAATTTAATACTTTATAGTCTTTTAATTTTATTCTATTGTGCTTGTTTTTGATGTTTTATTTATTTGTCTACTTTATTTTACACACATCTTATTATTATCATTCTATAGTTTTATCTTCTTATCAAATGTATTTGTCTATTTCTTTCATCTTTTAATCTCTCTTCATTTAGCTGTAGTCCAGCTTTTATTTAACTTCATATTTTATTTAACTTTTATTTTGTCTTTTTAATCTATTTTAACTTTTTTAATTACTTTACCTTTTTAATAAACCTTTTCTCTTATTCTACTTATTTATTCGATTATTTTTAATAATTTATTTAATAATTTACTTTTATTTACTTTTCTAATTATTTACATTTTAAAGCATTTTTATTATTATTATTATTTTTATTATTATTTTGTTGTATTTTTAGTTTTGCCACTTCTGATAATAAGACGTTCTGTCTTATTATCAGCTTGTCAATCAGCTAACTATATGAAAGGTGCTATATAAATAAAGATTGATTGATTGATTGATTGATTGATTGATAATTAGTAGTGTTGATCTACTGTTGCTCTCTGTATTCATGGTGTTAAGATGAGTCACCTGTTCGCTCCGTATCTCCATCAACCTTTCTGCTCTCCTCTGCTCCTCCAGGACGGTCACTGTGACCGCCTCAGCGTGTCCTCCTTCGGTATTGATCCAGACTGCTCCTCCTTACTAGACGATGAGGACTGCAGGGACTCAAAGAGCTCTATGGTGTCTCCACAGAAGAACGGCCATGTTGGCTCCTTCGGGCCCCGTAGGAGCCCCAGACGCAGCCCGCTCCACAACAGACTGGAAAGCCCCACCGCTGGCTCCAGTTTGGGAAGACCGACATCTCTGCTGCCTGGTACGACCAAAAACTCGGTTCCTTAACTTCATCAAACAAAACGTCTGAGCTTCTTCACATCTAAAGAAACATATTAACACATTTACTTGATAGTTTCTAATATGATTACATTCCAATCAAAGGTTTCCTGGTTTCCAAAGGTTTTCCTGACCCATTTTTAACCCTCCTGTCGTCCTCCCGGGTCAAATTGACCCCATCTCTTTTGACTGTTCCTTCCTTAATTCCTTCCGTCCTTCCTTCCTTCCTTCCTTCATTCATTCCTTCCTTCCTTCCTTCCTTCCTTCCTCTTTCTTTATTTTTTCCTTCCCTCTTTCCCTCCCATACTTCTTTCTTCAATTCCTTCCTTCCTTCCTCCCTCCCTTCCTTCCTTCTGTCCTTCCTTCCTTCCATCTATCCTTCTTTTCCTTCCTTCCTTCTGTCCTTCTTTCCTTCTTTTCCTGCCTTCCTTCTCTCCTTACTTCCTTCCCCTTTTCCTCCCTCCCTCCTTTCCTTCCTTTCTTCCTTCCTCCTTTCCTTCCTCCCTTCCTTCTCTCCTTACTGCCTTCCTCTTTTCCTCCCTCCCTCCTTAACTTCCTCATTCCTTTCTTCCTTCTTTCCTCCCTTTCTTCCTCCTTCCTCCTTCCTTCCTTGACCTGAGGACAACAGGAGGGTTAAAAGAATTCAGGCAAAAATGTTATGTTTTATTATTTGAATGTTTAATCTTTATTGTCACGTTTGTCTTGTGCGTAATGACAAACAATTAGATGCTAAGAAAGAGAGTATCAGGAATGATTGAATAATGAATTAGAAAGGTGTCAAACATTAAGACTGCCGATCATGTCTTCAGTGTTGATGGTTGTCTCTAAAGAATCTCCAGAAACATGTAGATGATATATGTTGTCTCTCTGTGTCTCTCATACTCTTGCAGGTTGCATCCTCTCTCCTCCTGGTTTCCCTCTGCCAGATAAGTCAGACCTCGGCTCTTCACGCTACACCAGCAACACCAGCATCTTCAACAACTTCGCCATGGAGGTAAAACCACAAGAGGAGTGGAAAGCAGAAAAGTTGAACTCAGTCGTTTGGGACTTAAATACTGGATGCAAAAAGTCAACAAACCAGGAGTGATAGCTTGATACAGATACAATTGATTTACCAGTAATGCTGCAGCAGTTGTGCGATATGATCTATGTGGAAGTATATAATGATAATGCCTGATAATCTTCACCTCTTGATTTGTTAGCACATTTCCTGTTATTGTTTGAGCCCTTTTCCCCTTTGTATTGGATTATTCCCAACTTTTGTTTCTAATTTATTATTTATTTTTATCTACTTAGATTTAAATTTGACCATTTGACATTTGAACAGTACAAGTAGACAATATATTGTTTTAGTAAAAAGAAGAAAGTACCGGTATATATCGAATTGTAATAATAAACAAATTGAGTCCATTTATAAAAACATTCAAAAGTTAAGATAAAGGAAAGCAAAAGTGACTCAGTTGGTCTGTTTTATCAGATTATAACAAATAATTAGAGTTTAAATAAGTGAGGCTGGTTATTTAAAATGTATGATGTGTCTGGTTCAGTACCAAGCTCTTCCTCTCTGTGTCTCTTCCCAGCTGCTGATCTCCAGCTGTTCTCGCTGTAAGACGTGCGACTGCCTGGTTTACGACGAGGAGATCATGGCCGGCTGGACGGCTGACGACTCCAACCTGAACACCACCTGCCCCTTCTGTGGAAACCCCTTCCTGCCCTTCCTCAACGTGGAGATCAGAGACATGCGAGGACCCGGCAGGTAAAAGACGACGCCTCTACACTGAGCTGCTGGATGTTTATTATTATATTAATTAACCTCTTTTTTTATTATATATTATATATTAATGTGTTTCTGTGTGTTTTTCTGTTTGCTTTTGGGGCTGGCGTTGTGTTGTGTTCAGGAACAGGTCTGTCGAATACATTCTCCTTTCTATCCTAACCTCTTTATTTCAGTGTTTACTTATTGATTATCTTTTAGAAATTGCTGTTGTAGCTTGATTTTTCCTTTAACCCTCCTGTTGTCCTTGAGTCAAGGAAGGAAGGGAGGGAGGAAGAAGGAAGGAAGGAAATGAGGGAGGGAGGAAGGAAAGGAGGAAGGAAGGAGGGGAGGAAAGGAGAGAGGAGGGAGGAAAGAAAGAGAGAAGGAGGGAATTAAGGGAAGGAGGAAGGAAAGGAAGGAAGGAAAGGAAGGAGGAAGGAAGTAGGGAGGGAAGGGAAGGAGGGACAAAAGAAAGAGAGAAGGAGGGAAGGAAGAAGGAAGGAAAGGAGGGAGGAAAGAAAGAGAGAAGGAGGGAGGAAGGGAGGAAAGAAGGAAAGAGGGAGGAAAGAAAGAGAGAAGGAGGGAAGGAAAAAAGGAACAGTTGAAACTGCCGGGGTCAATTTGACCCGGGAGGACGACACAAGGGTCAAACAAGAGTTTTGAACTCAGTGGGATCTAAAAAAAGGTTAATAAAGTAAAAGTTTTTCCTTCCTATAAGACATATTGAAAATCATAGAGATCAATAAATCAGCTTTTTTTGGCGGGTAAGCAATCACACCGATGTTTTAATATTTACCGTCGGAAATATATTTTGTGTTCTCGGTTTGTGGTCCGTCAGTTTGAATGATTGAGCTTCGCTGCTCAGGATGATGTATGAGGAGAGTTTGATTTCATATTTCATCTCCTGAAGAGGGGGGGGGGACATTTCTTTGTTCTCACCTTGACTTTAAGCGGTGACAAGAATGATTGCATATTCATAAATCCTGGATTTTTTTTTTAATAGAGGGAGTAAATGTGCCTTTTAAGAATTTATATTAAGATAATAGAAGTGGAGTTGATCATTAAAAAAATCAGCAGAATTTTTAATGTGGACAGGATTAAATGCTGTAATGAGGCTCCCAATCAAAATGTTGCCCCCTATAAATACTGACAGAACAGGGATTTTATAAATGTGGATTAAAAAGGGCATTTTAGTGATGATCCCTTATTAACTTATTAATAATTAAATAGTCAGTCTGTTGTCATGAATATATAAATAACATAATATGACATTAATCTGGTGTAGATGGAAAGGAGCTATGTAAAATATGTTGTTTGCTTGTTTTATATTATTTTATTATATTTTGTATTAGTATTCTTTTGTATTAGTATTCTTTTGTATTATATTTTATTTTGTTCTTTTTTTCTACTTGTTAACTTAATCTCATATATTTCTTGTGTACATCTGTGTGTCTGTTGTTGTGTATGATTGGTGTGGACCTCAGGAAGAATAGTTTTTACCATTTGTAAGAGCAAATAAGCATCTTAATAAACTAAACTAAACTAAACTAGATCCTCTCATAGAATAATAAACTAGTCCATCTAATAAAATAAATAAGCTCAGTTTGTTAGAATATAAATCTAATCTCACTTTGCTCATCCTCTTTCTTTTCTTTTCTCCTCAGGTTGTTCCTGAAGGGCAGCCCGTCAGTGGACGAGGCGATGACATCATCGTACTCTGCATCCACAGGATTGGACACGGGGACGTCGACCTTGTCCACTCCGTGTCCCACCACAGCTGTGTCCCCTCCCTCACCTGTGATCACTGTCCCGGAGGGTTCAGGAGGAAACAGGTACTCAATATCTCTCTGGGTTATGACAGATTCTCCTTTTTATGACTTCTTGTTTTTTTATTTAGCTGAATGTATCTAATTATTTGTACGTCCAATCAGGGGAAAAGAAATTCTAATGAACAGGTGGTGGTGACTCCATCAAAGTGCAGATAAACTATAAATACTAACAGAAAGAAACAGAAAGACAGAAAGTGGAGGTGATTAAAGGTTCAGTATGCTTAGGGGGCTCAGGAAGTAGAGCGGTTGTCCTCCAATTGGAAGATTGGCGGTTCGATTCCTGGCTCCTCCAGTCCACATGTCGATGTGTCCTTGGGCAAGACACTTATCCCAAATTGCAACGGTGTATGAATGAGAATGAATGATTAACTTCCTCCTGTCAGTGTATGAACGGGTGAATGAGATGTAATGGTCGTAAGACTAGAAAGGCGCTATATACAGTCCATATAAGTACAGTCCATTTGAAACGATGACAGTACTTAACATGTAATTATTATCTGGATACATTATCTGGGTAACGATGTTTGATTCATGCGTCTTTGCATTCACACCCGGTATTAAAATCCACTCTCGTACTCTTAATTATGCCCTCGTTGTGATTGGATATCGATTTACAAATTAGTCAGAGGAGGCTGGCAGACACGTCAACAAATGAAGGAAAACATTGGTGTGCATCGGTGTGTCTCGTTCTTTGTGAGGGAAGACTTATAACTACATATACCACTTGTAGCTCTTTCCAGGTTCAAACTAGCAAGATGAGTCGGAGATGAAGTGGTGAACTTTCAACTTGTTTAGCTGTTATTTTCTTATGCATGTGATCACAGTGTACAGATTACATTTACACCTGACTGAGAATCACAATACTCTCTGATTGCATTTAAATCTGACATTAACATGCATTATTTTACTTAATTATATCACAAATACAGATGGAGATGGAGTTTTTCAACCAGATATTGATATTGATAACTGAGGTTTACTAAAATATGATAGGCATAATGATTTTAGACAAGGCTGCAGGACATTTTCTTACTTACACAAAGCCCTACTAGCTAGGGACAGGTGTTGCAAATTAGCATGAGCTATAAACACTGTGATACTTGCATCAGACAGCTGTTCTAGCTAGTCTGTGTATATTATATCTGTCCCTATTAAATAAACCATAATAATTTTACAGCTGAAAATGGGGATAAAAAGGCTGCTGTCATTGTGCATCACACTGCTTCTCTATCTTAACTGCTTTAGTATTGGAATTACTAAGAAATATACAAGTGCATGCTTAAAATGCGTTCATATGCTATACATAAGAGCTCTTATCTTTGACTACATTATAGAGCAGACGTGTCAAACTCATTTTCATTCAAGGGCCACATACAGACCAATTTGATTTCATGTGGGCCAGATTATTAAAGAGAAGGAAGGAAGGAAGGAAGGAAGGAAATACAGATAGTGAAGGATGGATGGACAGACGGAAGAAAGGAGAGGAAGGAACAAGGAAAGGAAAAAAAGGAAGGTAGGGAGTAAGGACAAATGGAAGGAAGGACAGAAGGAAGGAAGGAACAAAGAAAGGAAAAAAGGAAGGTAGGGAGTAAGGACAAATGGAAGGAAGGACAGAAGGAAGGAAGGAACAAAGAAAGGAAAAAAGGAAGGTAGGGAGTAAGAACAGAAGGAAGGAAGGAACAAAGAAAGGAAAAAAGGAAGGTAGGGAGTCAGGACAGGTGGAAGGAAGAACAGAAAAAAGGAAGGGAGTAAGGACAGATCGAAGGAAGGAAAGTGGGCTGGATTGCATCCCTTGGTGGGCCGGTTCTGGCCCACAGGCCGCATGTTTGACACCCCTGTTATAGAGTGTATATTTTACACACACTTCATGGATGCTTATAGAGGCCAACAGTGCATCCTAAGTATGCAGGAAATGAAAGGAAAAACTTGATTAAATGAGCGTAGAGACATAATGAATGCAGATTCTTCCATGCAGGGACAACGAGGGGTCACTGAGTGGTTCGATGATTATGACAACGATGTGAATCAGGCGGTTACGGTGTCACGGTAACCACATCTGAACCCAGTTGAACACGTACAGATGAGAAAGAGAGCGAAGGCGTTGTTTTCCGTTGCACACTTGAAGCATGTGATTAGGTTAGATGGTGGAGGGGTGGGGAGGGGGGGGGTGGAGGGGGGGCTTCATCAGTAGAGGCCTTTACTAAACATGAGGTGAAAGGTGTTTGGGTGCTTTGCCTTTTTCACACTTGCAGCAATCAGCTTGTAATCAGGAGAAGCGTCAGAAATGCACCGTGTGGATATGCAGTTTTTTATAGAAAAGCCAAATGTCGTTTTGACCCCTGAACACAACATCACACACACACTTTATTTTTCAGTATGTTAGCATGCACACACTGTATTTTACAACAGTGTATTTCGTGGTGTGTGGCAGATTTCTTGTGTTTTACATCAATATAGGAAATCAGATGAACCTTTCAAAGTAAAAGTATAAGACTGCATCACATGTTTTCATCTACATAGCTATATATCTCTACTTTAAGATGACTTTTTTAACAATTATGGTTTAATGTCAATCAATACATCACATGCAAAATCTGTGTTTGGAAGGTTTCCACTCCTTCTCTCTTTCTTTCCTCCCTCCTTTCCTTCCTCCCTACTTCCTTCCTCCCTCCTTTCCTTCCGTCCTCCTTCCCTCCTTCCCTTAATTCTGTCCTTCTCTCTTTCTTTCCTCCCTCCTTTCTTCTTTCCTCTCTCCTTTCCTTCCTCCCTCCTTTCCTTCCCTCCTTTCCTTCCTTTCCTTCCTTCTTTCCTTCCTCCCTCCTTTTCCTCCAGATCTTCTTTTATCAATTCTTTCCTTGATTCAAAACCTCTTTTTTTTTGGTTCAAATCAGTTTTCAATTAATCAACTAAACTATCTCCTTATAATTCCACTTCTACCCACCAACACGTGATAACTGCCTGATAATAGATAAATACAACCAGAAAGCAGCAGACACGAGGCCTGAAACACAGTGCTCACAGTCATCCTCACAATTCCTTTAAGGAGAAAAAAACGTGACAAAAAAAAAATAAAGGATAAAAACTTCTTTGTTGTCGTGATGTTTCCTCAGATGAGCTGCGTGATATGTCTTTTCTTTCCCCTCCTGACTCATCGTCATGCAGCTTCCAGTTTGTGTGATTACAGAGTGCTTTTGAAGTATGAACGTACTGTAGCTGCTGCATCCACATGGATCCACATCTGCATTGTAAAACAGCAGTGTGAGACGATCTGCAGCACCTGGTCCTAACAAAGCTCTGCCTGTGTGTGTGTGTGTGTGTGTGTGTGTGTGTGTGTGTGTGTGTGTGTGTGCTTGTATAAACAGCCTCATGAGGTTATCAGAATATCAGGCAGCACAGGATTTTATCTCTTTGCTGAATATTGCTAATATGATTCAAACATCTGGACTTTAATTGAACGTCATTCAGACTAAAATCACATTTCCCTTAATAGCCAGCTTGCGATGTATAAAATGTGACTTTACTACGAGTTGTAGTTCACCATCCTTATGGCATCTGTCTCCCCAGGCCTCAGTCAACCAGGGCTCAGGGTATCGACATCCCCACAGAGCGACGGCAGGGGTCACAGTGCCCCGGAGCTCCAATGGCCCGCAGTGTCAGCGCCTTCGGGCCTCTGGGCGAAACGTCCCAGCACAGCCGCTGTGTGCCGACCTCAGGCAGTCTGCCCAGCCGCCTCAACGAAACCACTGTAAGTCCCAGCAGAAATGACTGATACCAGAGTACTAAAGTGGTCAGACCTTTTCCCAATTAAATCAGTATTTGCAAAGATAGCTACAGTGTGAAGACTCTCTTCAGCAAAGCCTCGACACCCCCTACTCTTACCTCAATGGGCTCACACAGGTGGTCTGTATCAGGCTTAGCTCAGGTTTAATGATTTGACTTTAACTTGACTCTTTATCTCCAAAAAGTGACAGGATAGTAGTCAGTCTCCTGGCTTTGTCTACTTTTATTCAGTCTGCGATCTGGACAACCTGTCAGACATTTTGGAGAGCTCAACAGCGTTAAACCTACTCACTTCCTCTCCTCCTCCACTCTGAATGTAAGAAATCTCACCTCTGTCATGTTTGTTCCCCTTGCAGGATCCGCTGAGTATGGACTGGCGGCTCCACAACCCCGAGCCGGTGACGGTTCCCTACCTGAGCCCGCTGGTGCTTTGGAAGGAGCTGGAGAGCCTGCTGGAGAACGAGGGCGACCCGGTGATCACGGAGGCCGACATGGTGGACCATCATCCCATCATCTACTGGAACCTGGTCTGGTACTTCAGACGTCTGGATCTGCCTAGCAACCTGCCGGGCCTCATCCTCACCTCCGAGCACTGCAACAGAGAATCCCAGGTGAGACAGACACACACACACACACACACACACACATGCACACACACAGACACACACACACACATACACACACACACACACACACACACACACACACACACACACACACACACACACACACACACACACACACACACACACACACACACACACACTGCTTTCCACAATTGATTCCACAACTGTAGTCAGTCTTTTTTGACACATTTCTGGTTTTACCCACTTTATTTTATAATTTATTTATTATATTTTATTATCCTTTATTTTATTTGAGTATTCTGATTTTTTAAATTTTTTACCCTCATTGCTAATTCATAGTTATGAAAGTCATTATTTTATTTCATTGTATTTTATTGTATTTTATTTTACTTCATTTTATTCTATTTTAATTTAATTTATTTTATGTTTTGTTTTATTTTATTCTATTTTTATTTATTTTATTCAGTTTTATTGTATTTTTATATTATATTTATATGTATTTTTTATTGTATTCTATTTTTCATTTTTTTTATTTTTATTATTATTTTTTATTTTATTATTTTTTTATTATTATTTATTTATTTATTTATTTTATTTTTTATTTTTTTTTATATGTAAAGCACTTTGTTACCTTACTATGTATGAAAAGTGCTTTACAAATAAAGTCTATAAAAGTAAGTAAGTAAAGTAATTGATTGATTGAACAGTAGAAATGGTCATTTCATCAGTAAATAACACAACACTCAATGACTCCATAATTTCTCTCTCTCTCTTTCATCGCTGCAGGTTCCTCGTCACTGGATGTCAGAGGACAGTAAACATGTGTTGATCCAGATCCTGTGGGACAACCTGAAGCTGCACCAGGACCCGCTGCAGCCTCTCTACATCCTCTGGAACACATACAGTGAGTCACATTGATCTCTCTCTTTAAGTTTAAAACCGGTCTGCAGATTAGGCCCGTTTAATATTCATCAGGTAGCGGGGATCATTTACTCGACTCTCTCACACCAAACAGGATCCAGCCAGCGGGAAGGTTTTAGGAACGTTTTCTCAAGAAAAGCAGGAATTAAACTTTAATGATCCTCGAAGCAAAAGAGTAGAAAAAAAATGAAAAAGAGAAAAATGTGATGTAAACAAAAGTATAACAAAGTGGTAATTTATATGCAGAGTGAACAAAAGGGCAGCGTGTGGATTATGTTTTTATTAGGCTTCAGAAAGTAACAGCAGCTGTCGACGGAGATAAGGAAAAGACGGCAGAACGTGTGTGGAATAAAACGTGTCATCTGTGTGTTTGGTTTTTTTCATAACTTCTTCTTCCTGTTGAAGATCTCAAGAAGCTGGAGCGTCTCTCATGAATACTAAAGTAAAAAGACATCAGTACTGTGTGGACAGATGGAGCTGAATATGTCAAACCTTCAGTCAAAAAGTGTTATTTTTTTATTCTCATCTCAGCTTTGGTAAACAGATTCATTCTGCAGCTGAGAAGAATTTCCAAATCAAGTCGTTCTTATGTTATTAACACCTTTTTTTCTTGTTTCCTGCATGACTCTAACTACTGATATATCTGTGCTAGTCAGTCTTCTGTTTCATGTCTGCACTTTGTTCTTAGGTCTTGTCTTTAAAGGACAGATTCACAGTTTTTCACATCTGTCTTATAACATTAGTCAGGTGCCTGTATGAGCATAGCAACAGGTTTTTCTTACTGTAATCATGTTAATAGTGTTAATTATATTCGTTATAAGGAGGTGGGGAGTTCCGGTCCTCTGAAATGAGGCCAATGCGGAAGTAACTTAGAACTGCATTCTATCAAAAGGCCACCAGGGGGCGACCGTCTCTATACAAGTCAATGGAAAATTCACCAACTTCTCACTTGATTTCTAACCTCAGTAAACGTTTTCAAAATGTGTTTATGGTCTCAATCGCTAGTTTAAAGCCTTCTTCAATGCAGTATGATGTTCATTTGGGACATTTTGGCCTCTCTGATTTTATATTTGACAATAAAGCAGGGTATGCATTAGGGCGTGGCTACGTCCTGATTGACAGGTTGATTGCCCAATGTCCTCGAGATCCAGCCCTCGCAACCATAGCAACCTCCCCGCTCTGCCCATGGCCCCGCCTCATGCCCATATAAGTAGAATCTGTGTTTTTATTTTTCCCAGCATGCACCTGAAATTTTCAAGATGGCGCTGCCTAGATTCGAAACTATTGGCTTCCGAGCAGCAGTCCACAAACCAATGGGTGACGTCACAGATGTTACGTCCATTTCTTTTATACAGTCTATGGTTATAAGATCCTTCTACTAATGCTCTTCCACTGTATGTGATGGAGGTCAACTCAAGCTGAAATAGAGCTTCAGCAGTCTGTGTTAAATAAAGTGGGTATCTTCCAAACTTAGTCTTTTTAATATAAAATAACCTCTTTGTGTTTCCTTGTTGAGCTGTAACTTGAAAATATTGACTTGATTTATCTAACTCTGACTGCTGAAGCCTCATATGAGCTTTAAATACAATTTAAATGCATTTTTGCACAGGAGGGCGACTGTGGATTTTGCCCTCCCATCACTTACATTGTAACTGTATTATGAAGGGATCTCTTAATGGTCAGTATGAACAGGAGGAATGATTACAGCAAGAAAAAACTATTTCAGGGTTCATTTGTGCTCCTGACTGTTGCTTTAATACAGAGTTGAGAAACTGTGAAACTACTCTATTTAAGATAAAAGAAAGAAAGAAAAGACCTGGAGTTCAGTTTCCAAGTTTGTAAAATATTTATGGTTCATTTTGAAAGCAAAAAAAATCTCATATTGAAGTTTTATCCTGTTTTTCCTTTTAGATGCTCATTAAAAAACTCACTTATTTACATTTAGCATATTGCAGGTTTCCCACTAGTCATTATCAGACTAATTCTAGAGATGAAAACCTGAACCTCCTGTTAAATATGCAGCAGTTAAGACCTTCAGGTAGATTTGTTTTTTTTTTTAAAGTGTTAAATATAAATCATCAGACACACACATCATGTGGTTAGAGTATATAATATTCAAGAGAATGAGTAGAGTTTGCATAATCTTTTTTTGGCGCCTGACTGTTGCTTTAATACAGAGTTGAAAAAAATGTGAATCTACCTTTTAAGATAAAAGGAAGAAAGAAAAGAAGTAGAGTTCAGTTGCGATAGCCAGTTTCCAAGTTGGTCGAATATTTATGGTTCATTTCGAAAGCAAAAAAATCGTGTTTTTTCTTTTAGATGCTCATTAAAAAACTAATTTAGCAGACTGCAGGTTTATCAAATCAGCTCTACATATGAAAACCTGAACTTCCTGTTGAATAAGCAGCAGTTTAGACCTTCAGAAGTATCAGAGTCTTCATCTCAGTTTGTTACAAAGATGTCAGAGTGATACAACAACTGCACAACAGCTGTATTTGTTACGTCTCTGAGAACGAACAGACGTGCCTCGTAGGGCTGGGCCAGAAAATCGATGTTTATATTAATTGCGATATTTAAATTTTTAAAAATCGATTCTCATATAAGAATGGATTTTTTATTTATTTATTTTATTTTATTTTATTTTATTTATTTTTTCTTAAGACCAGCTAAATGTAGCAGTTTAGTGTATTGTAAGATGTTGGTGGATGAGAATGTTTTTTGTGAGGGCAGGTGCACAGTTTTAAAAATAAATCTCACAAACTGATGTGATGTGTGTATTGTTTTTTTGTAAATATGACTTATGATGTATTATCAAGTGTTTGGTCCAACCTGTTCTTGTTTAAGGAAAGAAAATCACAATAATTGATCAAATCGAATCGCAAATTAAATCGAATCGGGACCCAAAAATCGTTAGAGAATCGAATCGGCACAAAAGCATATCGGCCCAGCCCTAGTGCCTCGGCACAGTTATTGCAGTCTGCAGTTATTGATCCTCCTCTTCCTCCTCTTCCTCCACCTCTTCCTCCTCGTGAGAGCCGGCTAATCCTTCTGCTAACAGGCTCTGTCTGCTCTCTTGTCTTTTCCAGGGCTTAATTGTACTCTGTTGTTAGAGAGTGAGTGTTCACCTCTGCTGCAGACTCCCACAGATGAGTCCTGTTGTTTTTGTTGCTCTGACTGTTCCGTCTGAGGCCGGCCTGCTCACCCGCTCGCTCGCTCTCTGTGTCGTCTGTTTCCCCCCCGCTTGATGCATTGTAGTGTCGTCTGTGGAAAGTCAGCCTCTTAGTTTTTCATGGTTTCTTTCAGCTGCCGTGTTTTTTGTAATGAAAGTGCGAGTGTGAAATCGTACGGAGGTTTAGGAGGGGGTTGTTTTTCTGTTTTTGTCTTTTTGTGAATGTTGAATGTTTTTTGATGTTTTAAAAAAAAAATCATATGGGATGACCTGAATGTATAGATGTAGATGTGTTCTGCAATGTCTACACAATATTTCAGCTACTTGATATGTAATGAAAGCAAAAGATTTGGGCTCAAATACAGCTTTGCTTTGTATTTGAATGTGAGGTTTTTGCATCTCTGGTTGAATGTCCACTGTGTTATTTCACCCGCTTGACTTGACATAGACGTTTAGTTTTTAAACACAGACATTGCTGCAGTACTTAAAGGGCTGGGTACTTAATTATTCTTTATCTTTCATCCACTCACAGCTGATTGATCTGCTTGCTTTAGGCAACAGCATCCTTCCTTGTTCTCTCTCAGGAGGAACATGATGTGGCAGAAACTCTTTAACCCTCCTGTTGTCCTCAAGTCAAGGAAGGAAGGGAGGAAGAAGGAAGGAAAGGAGGGAGGAGGGAAGGAAGGAAAGAAGGAAGGAGGGAGGGAGTGAGAAAGGAAAAGAGGTAGGGAGGAAGGATGGAAATAAGGACAGAGGAAAGAAGGGAGGAAGGAAGGAAGGAAAGAAGGAGGGAGGTGGAAGGAAGGAAAGCAGGAAGGAAGGAAAAGAGGGAGGAAGGAAGGAGGGAAGGAAAGAAAGAAAGAGAGAAGGAGGGAGGGTGGAAGGACAGACGGAAGGAAGGGAGGAGGGAGGGAAGATAGAAGGGAGGAAGGAAGGTAGAACGTAGGGAGGGGAAAAGGAAGGAGGGAGGAAGGAAGGAAGGAAGGAAGGAAGGACAGAAGGAAGGAAGGAAGGAAGAAAGGGGGATGGAGGACGGAAAGAAGGAAGGGAGGAAAGAAGGAACAGTCAAAACAGACGGGGTCAATTAGACCCGGGAGGACGACAGGAAGGTTAAAGTCACCTTTACCTTTTACATACTGTTCATATTCTCACTCATAATTAGTCTCTGCACTAATTCACATTCATAAATTCTCCATCAGTCATTAATAAATGTTTAATTTATGGTCCAGGAAAACATTTTATAGAATATGATGAATATAACAACAAGTTTGAGTGCTGATTTTTTAATTTGTTTAACCCTCCTGTTGTCCTCAGGTCAAGGAAGGACAGGAGGAAGGGAGGAAGGGAGGAAGGAAGGAAGGAAGGAAGGAAGGAAGGAAGGAAGGAAGGAAGGAAAGAAAGAAAGGAGTAAGGAGGAAAAGAGGAAGGAAGGAAGGAAAGAAAGAAAGGAGTAAGGAAGGAGGCAAGGAGGAAGGAAGGAAGGAAGAAAAGGAGGAAGGAAGGAAGGAAGGAAGGGTTAGGGTTAAGAAGGAGTAAGGAAGGAGGAAGGGAGGCAAGGAGGAAGGAAGGAAGAAAAGGAGTAAGGAGGGAGGCAGGCAGGAAGGGAAGAATAACATATCAGACTATCAGACAAAATATAGAAAATCAGCAGACTGATCCTTTAAAAGTACAGCGCCCTGCAGATGTCAAAGGGAAAAGGTGCATAAATGAATAAAACTCTCTAATTAATGATTTGAGAGCACTAATTAATCTCATCTGTAAATATTTTAAATTCAGTTTGATAAATATAGTTTTAGCCAGTTGAATCTGAGTTTGGATTAAACTAAAATGTGATATTCTCTCATATGAGATTATCGTAATCTGGACACATCACAGAATTTTTCATAATATAAAGTTTAAGTGATTAAAAATACATAAAATTTTATAATTTATTTAAATGTACTGTTTTTATGATGTCATACTAAAAGATCATAGTGATCATAATTCAGGCTGTTGTTACTATATTAAACTTTTATTCAACACACAGTTAACCCTGGCCAATTGTTATATTATATTTATTATCATATTTTAATGAGATGTTATTGAACATCAGTACACCAGTCCAGATACCCAGCCCCAAGTACTTCTCATTTGAGTGAAATCCTGTTCTTGCTGGGATAAAACCATCATCATTTAATCATCATTGGTGTCTCCACTAACAAAGAGTCCACCGCTGAACTCTCCCTCTCTCTCTGTGTGTGTGTGTGTGTGTTTTGGTAGATGTGGGTTACCCTCTGTCCCGGCGGATCCCCGAGGAGGAGAAGCCGTTCACTGAGGAGCTGCTGCAGAGCGTGGTGAAGAGCATCCAGAGGAACGACGTCAGCAGACCGATGGCACAGCTGCTGCAGCTGCTGGGCCAGACGCTCGGGGTCAAAAGGCAAAGGTCAACACCTCCTCCATCTTTAGATATACTGTATATATATATTTATTTATTTATTTAAAGGATGTGGCTTATTAAATTTGATTATACCTCTCCAAAGCCCTCCTTTTTACTCAGTAGTGACACTTATCATCATTTTACATCATTTGAGTCTCACAGTGGTAATTTCCACATCTATGAAATGTGTAATACTTTGTGGGATTGTTAGTTTAAAGTAGTTTAGCTGGCATGGATGCTTATTATAGAATAGCATATGTATATATATATACATTCCATTGTGGGGATTTTTGAGAGAACGTGATATATATATATATATATATATATATATAAGAGCTGCAGTGATCAATTAATTAATTAGTCGAGCAGCAAAAAATTAGTCTGAAACCATTTTGATAATGAATAAAGTAATTTTCATGTCAAAATATGACGTGGTCCAGATTCTTTGATCTGTATAGTTTCTGTTTTTCTTTGTTGTTTATGATAAAAACACAATATTTTGGGGTTTTTGATTTTTTTTTCTTGACAAAGCAGGAAATTTGAAGATGTCACCTTTTGACTCGGGGAACTTGTGACACCAATTCCTTAATTTTCTGACATTTTACAAACAAATATATAAATTAAGAAAATAACTATAGAAGGTTCCATTAATATCTTTTACACTATGGCTAAATACGCTGCTTCAATGCCACATTATTTATTTCGGTGTGTGGAATTAACTAAAATTGATTTTGTTCCCTCTGGATGTATTGGACCAATTAAAATGCTAATTCAGTTTCTGTCCAGAAAGTAATGATTTGGAAAAGGATTTTATTTTGAAGCCCTGATTTAATGAGTCAAACGGTTAAACAGATACGATGTGTGTTTGCTGCTTGTTGACTTGGATTCTCTTCTTCATCAGGAGTTTGTACAGAGACATCCTCTTCCTCTCCCTGGTGGCTCTGGGAAAAGATAACATTGATATCGGTGAGTCTTGAATTGTTTATGTTTTAATGGTTAAAATGCTGTAATGTATCATTTAAAAAAACGCCTTATTCATGGACATCTCACAGTAGGAAAAGCAGTTATTATGATTCATTCCCATTTATCTGCTGTAGTTTGTGCTTCCTGGCTCATTGTCACAGTTTATTAGGACACTAGGAACAGAGTAAAAGTAATAAAATGGATAAAACGATATGACAGTCTAAGTACTCTACAAACCTTCTCTTCTCCCTTCAGACGCCTTCGATCGTGAGTACAAGCTGGCGTACGACCGCCTGACGCCCAACCTGGTGAAGCTGACCCACAACTGTGACCGTCCTCCCAGCACGGGGGTCATGGAGTGTCGCAGGACGTTCGGAGAGCCTTACCTGTAAAAAAAAAAAAAAAAAAAACAACAATAATCACTACTTCACACACACACACACACATCCCAAAAAACACACACACACACCACCCGAGTCATTGCTTTAAAAGACGAGCTCAGGAAAAACCTCTATGGAAGACTGTGAATGTGCACTGTGGTAATGTTTCATTTAAAAAGGGCCGAGCGGACAGCCGTCAGCGTTATGTAGCCTGACTATGAAAATTTAAAAAAAAACAAAAAGAAGAAGAAAGACTGATTTTATCTGAACTGACGATGGAAACACGACTCACAGCGTTCATAAAACCCACTTCATGCAGCGCTGTCTTTGTACATACACAGCAGTAGAGGATTTTTTTTAAATGCAACATTTATATTGTATAGTCACACTCAGCATATGAAGACTAATATTAGCAATATTTTAACTTGAATTCTATTTATACAAAGTAAGCTTTATTTATTGTAGTGTCTTCTTTTTTTTTCTTATTTGTGTGTGTGTGTGTGTGTGTGTGTGAGTGTGTGTGTGTGTGTGTGTGTGTGTGTGTGTGTGTGTGTGTCGTGTCCTCATCTCGACTTGAACCTGAACACTCAGCGTTAAACTCCCACCGACGTGTGTGTGGAGAGTATGTTGCTGTTGTTTGTATTTAGTGTCTGCTGTTAAGAGATGATTTAAGTTTCAGTGCTTTAAAGAAAATAATAAAAATAAAACAGTTAGAGAATGTTTTTAAGCTGCCTTTAACGTTTAGTCCCGAGTCTGAAGATTAATGTCCAACAGTTAAAGTAGAGCTCTACGTTTTGAAGTTTACACAAAAACACAAAACAGTATATTTTTGGTATTTTATCATCATATGAATAATAACTTTCTTTTTTTTTGGTAGTTTTCTGTACCGCAAATATCAGTATTACTGCTCATCGTCTTTGTACTGAAACACACACACACACACACGCACACGCACACACACACACACCAACGTGATGATAAATGTGTAGTTTACATTATCTGTCATTACGAGATGAATTGAAGTGTTGGAAGTTTATCCTGAAACTCAGAAGCTGCTCTGATAGAAGAAAGACAAACCTTAACAAACCCTAAAACTAAATAATTTGTCACTTTTCTGTCCATGCTGATAAAAAATCACATTTAGTTGATTTAATACACATTCAGGCAGTGATACGATGATACGAGCCTGTTCAATTTCTTTAATATAACTAATTATAATATTTTTATAGTTTTGGACAACATTTCAGTCAGTAGTTATGTTAACATTAAACTCTAAAGTAATGGCGGACATCTGAGAATATAGAAACAAGGAAAACTGATGTAAAATACTTCAATGATTTAATAATAATTTAATTTGTCTTGTTATAATTGAACAAAGTTTCCCAATAAGCAAACAAAAAATAAATAAATTGAAACCAAAAAAAATAACTGAAAAGCAAAATTGACAGTAAAAACTAGACGAGTGCTACATTTAATTATAATACTCTGATCAGGATTTCTCTTTTCCTGTCAATTTATTTTGACACAAAGTTCCTGATGAGTGAAAGAAAAATGAGAGTATTATAATCAAATGACTCACTTGTATTGTAAGTTTTGCCTTCGAGCTCGAGATTTTCTTCAGTTATTATGACACAAATTATAACTCTAATAATCCTTCAATGCTCGGAGGTTATTTACCTAATAAAGCCTTTACTGTTGGGCTATAAACACATATCTGTTATGTCACATTGATGGTTCACGTTTTAAAGCAGCAGCAGCATATCTGAATGTTTACGGCAAAGTCTGTAACGGTACTGAATGAATCCCAGAAGCTTTACTGATAAATCAGACCGACGGTGTTTTAAATTACTAATCGAACGGTACAAACTTCAACCGTTACTGATGAACTCTGAACTGTTTTTATGAGTCTTGCACCAGAATGTGTTTTCTGTAAGTTCTCCAAGTTTATGAAAAAGAGTTAAAACACTTTGTCAGAGAATGTAGAAAAGTGTCATTTAACCTTCGCGTCGTCCTCCCTGGTCTAACTGTCCTTCCTCTCTCCCTCCTTATCTCTTTCTTTCCTCCCTCTCTTTTCTCCCTTCCTTCTTTCCTTCCCTCCTTCCTTCTGTCTTTCTTTCCTCCCCATTACCTTCTTTCTTTCCTCTGTCCTTCTTTCCTCCCTTCCTCTTTTCCTTTCTCCCTTCCTCTCTCTTTCCTCCATCCCCCTTTCTTCCTTCCTCCCTCCCTCCCTCCTTCTTTCCTTCCTTTCTTTCTTCCTTTCCTTCTTTCCTCCCTCCCTCCCTCCTTCCTCCCTCCTTTCCTTCCTTCCTTGACTCGAGGACAACAGGAGGGTTAAGTGCAGATAATTTACTATTACAGGGAAAATGTTGGAAATATCCCCAAAGTAACATCCATCATCATCATCATCATCATCATCATCATCCTGTATAAACATCAGCTTTAGTATAACCATATATATGTAAAACAAGGGAGCTGTTATAATAAGGAGTAATGATGGTAAAGAACAGATGGTAGCTAGTTAAAGCCGCCCTGTGGAGAACTCACCCAAAAACACTTTTGGGTCTAAAAAAAGGAGTGTTGAATCCATTTAAGTCAGTTTTCTTTTAGATTCTACTTTTTTTCTTTCTTTTTTTTTACATCCTTGTTTACTAGCCTGCAGTCGTCTTTGTCTCTGACTTTAGTTAAATGAACGTATGTCTCTTCTCCTGTGACTCACTCATAATAAAATAAAAACTTCTCCATAGCGCTACCAGAGGTTATAAACTCCACAGGGTAACTTTGCTTTTTTCTGCACATCTCAGTGCCTGTTAGAAGCTGACTGAACAGAAGTTGGTTCAATTCTAAAAAATGCATGTTACCACATTACGTTATACATTACTTACCGTTAGCGTTACCGTACGTGTTTCAGCTCATTTTGGCAGATACCTCCGTCTACATTAAAACACCATAATGGGTAGTCAGCCACAGAAAAGCAGTGATGAAGAAACTGTTGCTTACATGGTTTCTGTTTCTGTTTCTGAAATTAAATTTATTTCAAGCAAATTAAAATAGGAGAACACTTGTTGTGAAGCCGCTCACCTTGGTTGTAACTATGGTTTCTTATTCGTTTCCCAGTTAAATACAGCGCTAGTTTTATACAGTAACAGCGTTTCATGCCAAACCAGCGTTTTCTGATTTACACAGTTTGAAAAGGCTCAATTTTTAGGGGGAGAAAAATGCTGTTTTAGTCTGAACCGAAACCCAAAACAAAGAAAAAATGTGCATTTATGAATTTAGCCGTCTTAGTGTCAAGAGAGTCTTTATCTCAGACTCTGATGCAAATTCAGAACCTGAAGTTTATGTCCAAGTTTGTTTTTATCATCACAAAAACCTTATCAAAAATCAAAACAGGATGTTGTTACCACTAAACTCTTACACTTCACGGTCCGTTAAGGTTACATTTTTATTGTATCTGTGTTTATTTTTACCCACGACTTATTTAAGCAGCTTTATCTCTGGAAAGAACATGAAGCAGCTTCTGTTGATGAAATAAATAAAGATTGTTTTGTGTCAGTTGTGAAGGCTGTGAAAGCTAAGAGAGGTCAGATTGTGTTAAGGGAATGAATGTTAATGCCGTGACCCCCCCCCCTAAAAATAATAAGTTTGGACACAAAAGAGACATACTAATACATACTAATTTTGACACTAAAGAAAATCAGATTCACCATCGAAGCATTTGCTGGTTTTTCATTTAACATTCACTTTGAATCTGTTAATTGTAAAAGTACGGAAGGTAAATCAGGACTTATAAAAAAAAAAGTGACACAAAAGTGGGCTGAGATTGTGGAAATGACTTGTATGTGTTGTACGGTTGTTTTTCATCTGGATCCATGTATAAATCTCTGCACACATTTGCACTAATACATTTTTTGGCCAAATGATTCTGGATAAAACTGGATTTTGGTCGGAGGAAGACTTGTAAACTTGGTTAATTATTGCTTTCATGTGACTGTTAATCAAACAGGATTGATATGATGGTTGTAGGAGGACCTCCAGTTTAAACTCAGAGGTCTTATGAACGTCAACCACATGTGAAACCAGTCCTGGAAAAGTCAGGAAGTCGCAGTTCACACAAAAAAGTGAACTGCTTTGAGCTTGAAATTGTCACCGACCCGGCAGGTCCAGGAGAGGACGCATCGTCTTCGATGTCAGCAGCTTGTAAAAAAAAAAAAAAGCTGCCATTCATCTGTGGATTTTTGTTGTTTTAAAAGAAAAAAAAGAAGAAAAAAAACAAAGTTGTACAAATGAATGATTTTACAGAATCTGGGGCCCTGTACATTTTAACTCGCCCTTTGTAGAAATCACATTTTATAGCAGTTTATTCACACGTGCAAAAATAAAAAGGTCCTTTTAGATGTTGTTGAAGGTTCTGTACAGAGATGAGATCTTCAGGACTGTTTAACTGTAAATAAAAATCACCTACACTCTCACTTCTGGTTTCTTCATTGATTGTTTGCTTCTTTATTTAAAACTTTAGCTGTGCAACATTTTACTGTTTTTTCAGACATGCTCATAGTTTGTCGCCGTGGAGATCACAAGCTTGACAGACAACACAAAATATCCGCCTAGACCAACTCTTAACCCTCCTGTTGTTGTGTGTCCTCGAGTCAAGGAAGGAAAGGAGGGCTGAAGGAAGGGAGGAAAGGAGGGCTGAAGGAAGGAAAGGATAGGAGGGAGAAAAGGAAAGAAGGAAGGACGGAGACAGGAAAAGAGGAAGGAAGCAAGGGAGAAATGAGGGAAGGGAGGAAGGAAAGAAAGAGAGAAGGAGGAAGGAAAGAGGGAACAGTAAATGAAAGATTAAAGCCTTCCTCTGGCTAAACGTTACATATTTAGCTCCATTGGTTCCATTAGTGGTGAGAATCGATCCACAAACATCATCATCTGTGTGTAAATAAGCATTACAGCCGATCTCCAATAAACTCCACACAGCTGATGTTCACTGTTAAAAAAATAATTTATTGCAGCATGGAATTTTAATTTTGAATATTGATAGTTTTCCTATCAATAATACACATTTTGCATCCACTTCAATCCGACAAGAGCATTTAACAAGACAGTAACATCTTTACAACATGACACCTGTCAGCTGCTCACACAGCTACGACAGTCTGACACACATACAACCACTGCTTCTCCCCAACACAGTTAATGTTGACTCAATGAAATTTTCTTTTTTTTTTTTCCACACAAAAAAAACTTTCTTAACACACTGAACACGAACAAACACTAGTTTGGTTGAATACAGAACAGTTTTTTTAGGGATACAGTTCAGAGAATACTGAACGTACTGAAGTTGCATCCAGTAGTTAGGAAGTGCTGCACAGTGAATCTGTACCGTCAGTGGTTAAAATGGACAGAATTTATTTAACCTATTAAAAAAGAAGTCACCTCACCTCCAGAAGCATCATGCTTTCAATGAGAAACCCACCCTAACACAGCTGCACACTTTACTAAAATAGTCAGTACTAATGGTGATGTAATGTGTGTTTCATTGTTAGAAAATGACGGGTCATAATAACTAATGTGACATCTTTATGTGACTGATACATCCAGCAGCTTCAGTGGAGTCTGAGGTTGTGATTTGGTGTCAATCCCCACAAAATCAAAGAGTGAGGGCTTCTTTCTAGACTGATCATAGTCCTAAGAGGAGAAATGAATTGTATAAAAGATGAAAGATGTAAGTACTCGACCTCCTGAGCGGCTGTGTGGCTCAGGAGGTCGTCCACCAATAGTAAGATTGGCGATTCGATTCCTGGCTCCTCCAGTCCACATGTCGATATGTTCTTGAACAAGATACTTAACCCCCAAATTAGTCCTGTTGCTATGCCAACAGTGTGTGAATGTTTATGAATGATTAGCTTCCTCCTGATGAGCAGGTCGGCACCCTTGCATGGTAGCCCCCTGTCATCATCAGTGTATGAATGTGTATGAAATGGTGAATGAGATGTAATGTAAAAGTGCTTTGAGTGATCATAATGACTAGACAAGCGCTATATAAGTCCATTTACTATTGAGTCCATAACTTCGACACCCACAGGAGCCAAAAAAAGACAAATACACTGCAGCTACAAGTTGCACTGAACTGTAATTTTAAATATAAAAAGGATAACACTGGTGATTTTATACATTGTTCTTATTATTAACTAATCTCATGTGCAGAGCCAAACTAACAATGAACTGATCTACTACTAAGTACCTTGTGTGCATCCAAAGTAAGTCTGATAAATCGTAATCCTCTGTGCTGTAGGCCTCTGTTGTTGTGTAAAAACTACTAAAAACACGTCAATGAGCCACTCTGCTGCTCTGGCTGATGATGATGTGCTCCTTCGTCCTTGAAGACAGCGGTTACTTTAGTCTGTTTAGAAACAGCTCCAAAGAATAATAACACTGATGAGATTATTAATCTAAGGCCTGAAGGTTCTTAGTATGCTGCTCTGTTTGCAGAGCTTCAACAGCTTGTTCTGCTACAGAAAAACAACATCTTGACTTTACACTATACAAAATGAGGAAATGAAAACTAGCACAAGATCCATCTAGCCTGAGTTTGCACTTAAACACACCTGACATCATAGTAATGTGGCGACACACAGTTAGCAATAAGGAGAATGACCTTTTCATCCCTTTATGTAATGTTTATGTTGTGAAATGAGATGTAACAACTTTGTAGCTGACATTTCCATTTCTATTCAGTTGATTTGTGCTTGATAGACGTCTTCATGAGCATGTTGTACTCGCCTAATGGTGCTTTTCCACTACACAGTTCCAGCACGACTCGACTCAACTCGTTTTTTTTGTGTGTTTCCACTAGGGATAGTAGCTGGTACCTGGTACTTTATTTAGTACCTGCTCTGCTGGTGGGTGAGGTTCCAAGCGAGCCGAGCCGATACTAAATGTGACGTCAACAGACTGCCGGCCACTGATTGGTTAGAAGAGTTGTCGCTGGAAGAGTCATGAGCCGTCCCACACAAGAATCAAACCCAGAATTTTTAAATACCGGCAACAGCGTTACAGCGATTTGGTTTCTCTTTGTTTTGTGTGTGACAGAAAGCCACATACAGCAGCAAGTACACCATCGCCTCCATGTCCTCCATTGTTTATATGTTTTTGTCACGTATAAAACAAAGTCACTGCAGTTTCGCGGAGCGTTGCTATGACGACCCCGCCCACGTTGAGTAGGTACCTTTTTGTAATGGAAAAGGTCGTTCCTGGAACCGAGACCAGTCGAGCCAAGTAGCGCTGGAACTGTGTAGTGGAAAAGCGCCATAATAGTGCTGTGCTCATTGATAAAGTCCTCAGTGGATGCTTGTGAAGTTCAGAGACCTGCAGAAACAGGATGGAGGTTTCTGGCACGACTTCACCTACTTCCAAAGTTCACAGAGAAGGAAGTAAAAGTCTGAAGAAAGTCAAAGCTCCAGCAACACTTGTAGTGTAGGAGAACTTTATTATCAGACTGACACGCTTCAGCCGAAACATGTTGGTGTGTTAATAAAGTTCCTCTATACTACAGGTGCTGCTGGAGCTTTGACTTTCTTTAGAAGTTCAGAGACGTGACATACAAACATCAGCTTACTGCAGCTGTTCATGTTTTCAGGGATGCATTTAGATTGGAAATCAAGAAAACCGACTCAGAGCTTTCAACTTCTTACTTGCAATAGATTGCAGCATCTATTCAAGCCGTCCTCACAAAGGGATTGCATAAATGGATTCTGGGAAATGTAGGAAACCAATTACTGAAGAAGAGTTGAAGGAAATGCTGCGTTAAATCGTCACGGACTCTACTTTTCTACTTCCATCGTGGTGGTTTTGATATAATAATGAATTTCACAGAATTAAGACACTCAAATAAAAGTGCTGGAGGGTAAATACAGTGCACAATACTGTACCGGTATGTGACAGTAGCAGGTAGAAAATGTTGAATATCACTACAGATTATGTGAAGCTGTGTCAAGGGTGGATTTTTCCTTTAACATCACTGCTCGTTTAGCCACGTCTCTACCACGTGTCTAGCTGCGCCAGGTTCAGCCGTTTGAGATAAGGTTTGGTTTTTACTATCTAAAATATCCTACGTACAGTATTTGATCCTGTCTGCACGTCCTAAGTCACGTGCAGCGGTGTGGTGCGCCCCCCTTCCGCCTCCACTCGGTGCGCTCAGATGGAAATGGGGCAGGTGAGGATGCGATCCTCCAGCATGACGCTGAGGACGAGGAACACAAAGTACAGTACGAACATGGTGAAACCCAGCATTTTGCTCATCTTCCAGCGACAGGCCGCGATGGAGATGATGACGAAGAGGAGCATGAGGAAGAGCAGCACGATGGCGCAGAACAAGCCGTTGGAGCTGACGGTCACCGGCTCGCCGTTGTGTAACAGAGTGTATATGAGCCACGGGACCGGCAGACTAGAACCAGAGAAGACAGACAGTGATGTCACATATTATAATGTCCAACAGAAAACAATGATCTTTAAGTCCAAAATCCATCAGTTGTATCAGTGATTTCCTTCCTCCCTTCCTTCTTTCCTCTGTCCTTCTTTCCTTCCTTCCTCCCTTCCACTTTTCTTTTCTTCCTCCCACCCTCCTTCCTTCTTTCCTCCCTTTCTTCCTTCCTTCCTTCCTTTCTTCCTTTCCTTCCTCCCTTCCTTCTTTCCTCGGTCCTTCTTTCCTTCCTCTTTTCCTTTCTCCCTCCTTCCTTCCCTCCTTCTTTCCTTCCTTCCTTCCTTCCTTCTTCCTCCCTTCCTTCCTTGACTCGAGGACAACAGGAGGGTTAAGAAAGAGATATGAATAAATACTTCTTGCTACTCCTTTTCCAACAGGTAATATTTAACTAACATCATAAATGTAGTATAATGTCCATTTCTACATCATTAATGCCATTAGTACAACAACACAGTAATGCTACTCCAAATGTTTTCATCCTGTTTAATTCCAGTTGTTTTGGCCTTTACCCCTAAAAACCCATCCACAAAAATCAACACCTCCTTGTGTTTTCTCACATTAAAACATTTCCTATAACAATCAACTAAGTATCATAATGTTTACTTTTAGAGGGGAGGGTACTGCTGTCACTCACCCTATAGTGATGTCGAAGATGTTACTGCCCACTGAGCTCGATACGGCCATGTCACCCAGACCTTTCCGGGCCACGATCACACTGGTGATGAGGTCTGGGATTGAAGTCCCGGCCGCCAGGATCGTCAGGCCCATGATTTCCTCTGAGATGCCGATAGTCTCACCAACCTGTGAGAAGAGGAGAACGTGTGAACAGCTGAGGAAGTGTTGCTGCTGGTTAACTGAGAGTCAGTCCCAGCAGTCTGATTGTAAACTGCAGATTTTTTAGGCCAAATTTTTTGATGCTTTTGGTCATTTTACCCATTTACAACCTACTCAATGGATCAAAATCTGTGACTCCTCCAGTAAAGCATGTTAAACCTTGGATTTCTCATCTTTATGTTAAAAAAAAGAAAAAAGGAAGAAAACGAAGACACTAAAAGGGAAAAATATTGAAACACACACATATATAAATACATACACACAGAGTTTATATATGTAACTATTGTCCTCTTGCAGCAGGAGACTCAACAATCTTTTGTGACACAACATGTGTGTGAAGAGTCCACCGACCTGATGAGCCCACCACACCATCAAATAGGAGAAAATTCCGATCCACAGGATGGAGCCGATAAACGTCATGGCAAAGAATCTCCTGGATGCCTGAAAAACATGAAAGATGTTTATGGGTCAGTGACAAATAAGGGTTGGCAAGATGAGCAATTCAAAAATATCTTAAAAAAATTAATAATAATTAATAATACATTTTGTATTTTTGTTGGTTTTATATCATTTAAAATGACATTTGCACCATTTTTTACCAAAAGACTGAATGCTCCTGAAAATGTCAAATGGTGTAACCACTAAAGAATGATAAAAATTAAATATTTTATCCACCTACAGTGTATTTAAGTGTACGTATACTAATAATTATTATTCGCATGTTTATTTTCACATTTTAACCCCTTTAAATTTGACTAAACCACATGGACACAAAAAAATATAATTAACCCATAAACTGATGAGATGTTCAGACACATATCACCTGTCATGTAAACATCAGGCTGCAGATAAATGCAAAGACTGGAGGCTTTTAATAGTCAGTATGAACAAGAGAAATGATAACAGCAAGCTAAAGCTCAATTTATGGTCGAATTGACTGTATATAAATGTAGAAGTCATGACAGCTCCACAAAAAGTGAAGCTAAATTATCTGGATCACCCCCTGGTGGCTGGCTGCAGTACTGCATGTTTGTCCAAGTGCTCATTTGTATAATTTTTCTGACAAGCATGTTTTTATATGAGTAATTTGACTTCATAAAAAGGTGGTTTGACGTCATGATTGACAGCTTTGACAGCCACTCTCACATCTCCATAATGACCAAAAAGCATTTGGGTGAAATGACCCTTTAATGTCATATTTTCATTGGATTGTTCAAACGCCGATCCAGCTGAAAATCTGTGCTGGTCTAATTAAAGCTTCCGTTTCTATAATTATTATCATTTGTTCGTCGTTGTCGACCAGCGGGCCTCTTTGAAAGGCTCAGACTCAGGTTGTTATGGTTACGGTGAAGATGAGGACCGGGGGTTGTTACTCACCACGTTGCGTACGTCCGGCAGCGTGAGCCACAGCGGGAACACGATGGGCAGCAGGAACAGATAGGTGGCCTGCTTGCGTGGGGTTTCAGGCCACTCTAAAGACAACGGCTCGTTCTCTTCCTCCTCTTCTTCTTCTTCCTCCTTTTCTTCTCCCTCCTTGTCATCGTCAGCAGTATCGCTTTCTTCACTCTCATCAGAGCCGCTGCCTTCTTCATCACCACTCTCGTCTGAGCTGCCGTCTGGGCCCTCAGATCCCCCCGCTCCTGCTGCTGCTGCTCCTTCTTCTTCTCCTTCTGCTGCCTCCTGGAGGAAATGTAATAAGTTACAGATTACTAGTTACTCTATTTAAAATGTAATAAGTAATGTAACTATTTCAATTACTTCATCAAAGTAATGTAACTTATTAAATTTGATGATTCTAATTTTCTCATGTTTTCAGCTGTTCCCATTAAGCACCAAAATCTAAGTTCAGGTGTTTTTCATGGATACTGACATGATTTATAAGGGAGATCATTTCTTATAAAACAACATTTATCTCTCATTTGAATTATTATATTCATTAGTTCATGTAGATATTAGAATATAAAATAAAGATATTTGATGAATAAAGTCAAAAGTCTGACATGAGCAACAGTAAATTGTTGTTCTTTATACTGAAGTGCTGCTGGAGTTTGGACCTCTTCAGACCTTGTGTGCCAGAAATTCATACTCTGTTTCTCCTCTAAAAAGGTACATCACAAGGGTTTCATAGTTATTTTATTTTAATAGTTTAGGGTTCCCTGGTCTGTGTCTGTTTGTGGATCTTTGTTGCATGTCGTTCCTCATCTCTTTCTCTCCCCTCGTCTGCTGTCATCTCTCTAATGTCACTGTCCATTATAAAATCATTATAAAATGCCCTAAAAAGTTTTAAACCCCAAAACAATCATTAGTGTTTGTATCTGACCTGCAGACACCAAGCAATTAAACTTTTCCCTCATGATTAAAGACATAATTATAAGAGTTAGGAGCTGCAGTGATGTAATCTAAACTAGCTAACTGTATATAAAGTAGTATAAACTAGCTAACTGTATATAAAGCAGCGTAAACTGGTTAACTGTATATAAAGTAGTGTAAACTAGCTAACTGTATATAAAGTGGTATAAACTACTGTAGCTAACTGTATATAAAGTAGTGTAAACTAGCTAACTATATAAAGTAGTGTAAACTAGCTAACTGTATATAAAGTAGTATAAACTAGCTAACTGTATATAAAGTAGCATAAACTAGCTAACTGTATAAAGTAGTGTAAACTAGCTAACTGTATAAAGTAGTGTAAACTAGCTAACTGTATATAAAGTAGTATAAACTAGCTAACTGTATATAAAGTGGTATAAACTACTGTAGCTAACTGTATATAAAGTAGTATAAACTAGCTAACTGTATAAAGTAGTATAAACTAGCTAACTGTATATAAAGTAGTATAAACTAGCTAACTGTATATAAAGTGGTATAAACTACTGTAGCTAACTGTATATAAAGTAGTGTAAACTAGCTAACTGTAGATAAAGTAGCATAAACTAGCTAACTGTATAAAGTAGTGTAAACTAGCTAACTGTATAAAGTAGTGTAAACTAGCTAACTGTATATAAAGTAGTATAAACTAGCTAACTGTATATAAAGTGGTATAAACTACTGTAGCTAACTGTATATAAAGTAGTATAAACTAGCTAACTGTATAAAGTAGTATAAACTAGCTAACTGTATATAAAGTAATGTAAACTAGCTAACTGTATATAAAGTAATGTAAACTAGCTAACTGTATATAAAGTAGTGTAAACTAGCTAACTGTATATAAAGTAGCATAAACTAGCTAACTGTATATAAAGTGGTATAAACTACTGTAGCTAACTGTATATAAAGTAGTATAAACTAGCTAACTGTATAAAGTAGTATAAACTAGCTAACTGTATATAAAGTAGTATAAACTAACTAACTGTATATAAAGTAGTATAAACTAGCTAACTGTATATAAAGTAGTGTAAACTAGCTAACTGTATATAAAGTAGAGTAAAACTAGCTCCACCTCCAGCAGCTACAACAGTAACATGCTGCTCTAACACTGATGCTTCACTATTAATAATCTAATGATGTCATATATAATAATATATCACTACTTTTACTGTAATACTGCATACTACGTCACTCATAATACTGCACTACTTTTACTTGTAATGGAGTATTATTACATTGCTGTATTGGTATGCTTAAAGTAACATTTTGCAGTACCATAATGCATCAACACACATTTATATCTGTTAAAATTATTTCTTTTGGTGCTAGTTTCTTATTCTAAAATGTATTTGAGGTCGGTAACTCTGCACTTCACTCGAGCCCGTCTGGAGAGCCTGATCAGAGGGCTGAAGAGCGTCTCGTCTCCTGCTCCATTTTACTCAGAGAAGAAAAGATATGAGTAATCAGGGCAGCGTTCATCATGACGGTGATTCATGGAAAAGCATCAAATTGAGGGTCGGTGAGTAGGGGAGGTCTTTTGTGATGGACTATTAACATTTCCCCTAAAATTTACATATTGTTAAAATTGTTTATTGCCACCAAACTTCATTGTAGCAGCTGGAAATATCTGTGTGATATCATGTTGTCTATGTTTCTCATTAACAAGATTCATTTTGCATTTTAAGGCTGAATGTTCTCTGTTATAAAAAAAAAAAAAGAAAACAATAATAATATGAGTTTATAGCTCTCAGCAGAGATATGAATTTCCAGCTAATTCAAGCACAACATGAACTCTGCCTTTGCATATTCATTAAGACTTCTTATTTCCCTGCGGTGGTGAAGTTGTTAGTAAGAAGCAGGTGCATTCAAGTGGTTCAACGCATGAAAAAGAGGAATACAGATGCTGCTGGGTCTTTATATTAACCCTCCTGTTGTTCTTGAGTTAAGGAAGGAAGGGAGGAAGAAAGAAGGAAAGGAGGGAGGGAGGGAGGAGAGGAGGGAGGAAGGAAGGGAGGACAGGAGGGAGGAAGGAAAGGAGGACAGGAGAGAGGGAGGAAGGAAGGAAGGAAGGAAGGGAGGAGAGGAGGGAGGAAGGAAGGGAGGAAAGGAAAGGAGGGAGGAAAGGAAGGAAGGACAGAGGAAATAAGGAAGGAAGGTCGAGGGGAGGGAGGAAAGAAGGAAAGAAGGACAGAGGAAAGAAGGTAGAGGGGAGGAAAGGAAGGAAGGAGGGAAGGAAAGAAGGAGGGAAGGCGGAAGGAAGGAAGGAAGGAAGCAAGGAAGGAGGGAAGAAAGAAGGAGGGAAGGCGGAAGGAAAGATAGGAGGAAAGGGGGATGGAGGAAGGAAAGAAGGAAGGGAGGCAAGAGAGAGGAAGGAAAGAAAGAGAGAAGGAGGGAGGAAGGACAGACGGAAGGAAGGAAGGAAGGAAGGAAGGAAGGAAGGAAGGAAGGAAGGAACAGTCAAAACAGACGGGGTCAAATTGACCCGGGAGGACGACACGAAGGTTAAGAAATATTACTTTGAAAGGTTTGAAAATAAAGTAAAAAGAATCACATCAATTAGAAAGCTTCCATTCTCCGTTTCCAATATATCTGTTATCAGACGAAGGCAGAGAATGCTAAAATCATCATCATCATCGCGTACCTTCGGCTCTTCCGGCTGGTCGTCCGTCTTCTCAGCCACACTCTCTGCCGTCTCCTCGGGCTTCGGAGGCTGTGAGGTGGACGGTTCGGGTGCAGCGGCCCCCGGTGCAGGGGCGTCTGCAGCGGCGACCTGATCAGACTTTGGCTTTTGTTCTTCATCTAAAGAAAAGATGAAGAACACAAGGAATCACTGGCATGCATCGCTACTCGAAACAGCAGATCTGTAGAAGTATTTCAGGATTTAAGATCAGATTTACTATGGATGATGGAGTCAAATATTCTAACTTAATGGCTTTAATCCTGAAGTTTTGGGCATTTTTTAAAGAGTTCTGTTGTTTTCTTCACACTTTTTGTGGTCTGAACATAAACATTGATTCATTTTAGTACAATTATTATGCTGTGTGGGCTGGTATGAAGTAGCAGTGGGAGTGATTGAAGTGTTTGGAGATAAACATACTCTCTAATGGAGGAAAAGGCACGCACACACACACACACACACACACACACACACACACACACACAGAGAAACACACACACAGTCCCATCTGCATGTTAATCCTCAGGCTGATTGATTCAGGCTCGTTGAGGCCTCTCTAAGCTCCCTGCAGCCCCACTTTGCTCTCCACCTCAGACTCTGAAGCACCTCATTACTCCACACTGTGACGCACAAACACACTGACAGAGAGGGCTCGGTTGATTGTGGAGAACAACCTCCTTCAACCCCCCGAACCATCTCCGACGATCAACAGACCATCAACGTTTTATGGGTTCTGTACCTCAAAAAAAAAAAAACTCCTCACAGTATGATGTTATAATAAAAACTACCAGCAACCCTTCAGAAAGCAGAACAGCAAGAACAGACCTGTTGCTTCTGAACTGTGTGGATTCTTTAAATAGCACTTATGAGTTTAATAGTGCAGCATTATTATTATTACTTACCAATATGCATGGAGAATTATGAACTGTATCTCAATCTGTACACAGACTCAGATTTGTGAATTTGTACAGTATGAAGGCTGCAACTAACAATCATTTTCTTTATCAATTAATCTTCCAATTATATTTTGATGATTTTTTTTTGCCTATAAGACATTAAGAAAAAAATAAACAGAGAAAAATGTGCTCCATAATATCCTAGATTCCAAGACCATATCTTATTTTGTCTGACCAACAGTCAAAAAAACTTAAAGATATTCAATTTATCATGATGTAAGATGAAGAAAAGCAGCAAATCCTCAATTTTAAGAACCTAAAGAGATCAAAACGCCATTAAAAGGCGTTTTGACTTCTTCGGATGTTTTTTCCCTTCTTCGTGCACCTTTAAAGTAAAACCTAAAAGAAAGACTTAACTTACTAAAGTAAACTAAAGTCACCCTGAAACCTCGACTTTATTCCTACAATTTCGAGATCCTGAAACCATGAAATATTTGGAATTTTTCAAAAAAGATTACTCAAATTAATGAATCAATAATCAAATAGTTAGGAGATTAATTATCTGCTGTCAAGGAAGGAAGTTAGGAAAGGAGGAAGAAGGAAGGAAAGGACGAAGGAAGGGAGAAAGAGTCAAAACAGACGGGGTCAATTTGACCCGGGAGGACGACACAAAGGTTAATCAGCTAATCATTACAGCTCTAATGTGCACACATACATTAGTTCTAGTACAGGTTCTCCTCTCATTGAATGTTACTCATTGATCATTATCTTGTGATAAGTGGGCAGTAATGACATCATCCGGCCAATAGATGGCGCACATGTGGCACTCCACCAAGCTACATTAATTACTATTAAATATTTGAGCACATGAAGTAGTTTTTTACTTTTTAAGCACTTTTCTATCACTGTAAATAAAGTTTGTATAGTATGAAATGAATGATCACCGTCAGCCACACAAACACTCCTCTCATCCTGCCTCCATCTACAAGTGAATGGATGACTGGTGAGAAAGTCTGCTATGGTGCATCGAGCAAAAAGAACAATGCTAATATAAAAAGAGCTAGGCTAACAGTTCCCACCTGCTTCCAGTCTTTGTGCTAAGCTAGGCTAATAAAATAAATCAGAGTCAGATTATTCCTGAATACTCTCATGCGACTCACCTTGATATCGGCGGTGATGTGACTTGCTCTCTAATTTGCCTGCAGCCGGGACGTTCAGAGGCTTTACTTTGTTCTTTGCTGTAATTAAGAGAATCATCGCTCGTACTTTTATGATCTTAAAATCAGGCGAGACAAACGTCCTCCACATCAACACACTGCTGACCTTAGAGTCACACACCGGCCATTTTTATAAAAGTTTGACATTGAGTGTGTTAAAGTAGAATTATGATGAATGCTTGAAATGCAAATTGTTATAAACCAACCAGCAATTTTTTCAGACTATTCTCTGAGCTATGAATACACTGGTATAAAGTCTTGTGTATTATATGGCACAATATGTTTATTGCATATGTATGATTTCAGATGCAATATGCTGTATTTCCTCTTATGTAGAGAGTCGTGTTTTCAAGTTTCACTGTGTTAAAAAAAGGAATAAAAATACATGAGTCCAATTAATAAAAAAAAAAAAGTCCATACTAATAAAAAGGAGCACCTTTTTAAATAAGCAAAATAATAAATAAATAATGTCTTAATGTCAATCATTTTGGAGTTTATATATCATAGTGAACTACAATAAAATATATAAGTGAAAAAAACTAAAAACTAATATGAAAAACTGGCAACTGGCAAGAAAAAGGAAATTTTAGGATAAGAATATGAAAAACATCACTGTTGATGAATTCTTTCAATTTCTTGTAGTTTTTATTTTTTTAATATATATTATTGATATGTTAATAGTGTACTTTTTGCATACATAATAACACCTGGCAGACAGGACATATTTAAACCAGGTGGACCGGTATAATTTAAGTTTTGCTATCAGCCAGTGTGTGAAGAAGGTCAGTGATCCTCACAATGACACCGAAAAACAAGACGACAACAGCACAGAAACGACGGGATGCAAACACAGAAACATGCAACCATCCAAAATCAGTAAATCTGGGACAGAAGCACAACGAACACGACACAACAACTAAACCTTACCTTTCCTCTGCACTGACCCCTCCCCTCTCACATCACCATTAAAGGACGTCTCTGACAGAAACACACGGAAGAGTTATCACCCAATGTTGTCTAACTCAAGTCATGTGACTCCTCAGTTACATGCTAGCAGACATCCGTTATATGAAATGATAAAAATGGATTCCTGAATGATATTTGAAGCCGGACAATGAAACAAAAATCAAGTTTCAAATATATTTTCTCAAGCACAACTAGCAGAAACATTTGTGGTGTTTTGGTTTTATTTACTCACACGGTTGCACTTGAATGCAACACAGCTTAGCACCAAATGAACACAAGAATATATACACACACACACACACACACACTAACTACGATCACGACCAGACACGATAAGAACCACAACAGCGAGGCCACTCTTACTTCGCCTGGATTTCCTCGGGCCGGGGGTTTTGAGCGCCCCTCTAAGGGCGGCTGAGTCTATGCATGAAAACCACAGCAAAAATTTTTATTTCTGGTCCATTTAACTTTTATGATATTGCACAACACTTGACTTTAACTTTCCACAGTCCTCCTTCTGTGCAAAACAAAATATTTAAAAGTTGATCTGAAGCTAATATGAAGCTTCAGCGTCCAAATGAGTCAAATCTTCATCTTCTATGTTTCAACGTTACAGTGTTTTTTTTAGTGCCGAAGTCTTTTTGTTACTATACTTCCACCACAGCTCAACAGGAAAACAACAGCAAAAATCTCCATCACAATTTCCTAAAACACAAAGTGGTGACATCATTAAATAGGGCTCGGGGGGCACGGCTCTGCTGCTGACTCTGTGTCTCCCCTGTCTGTTTGTCTCTGTTGTTTTAAGTGCGTCCTGAAAGAGAGGTGTAGCTAAGAGCACTATAAATGGGCTGGTCGGTGCTTTCTGCCTTATACCTGATATGCATGCATATGTGTGGGGGCTGGGAGGGGAGGGGGGGGGGGGGGGGGGGGGACATGTGTTGTGCTGTGTCCATCTCCCGGACATATGTCTATGTGTAATGGAATGAATGTGTTTATTTTATGTACTCGATGTGTTTTTATATATTATTCTTATCAGTGAGACCAAAGACAATTTTCATGCAGGAAATGACAATAAAGTATTTCTATTCTATTCTATCTACCTACTTTCCTTCCACATGATTTGTCTTCTTACAATTTCACCTTGAGATCTCCTGCATTTCCCATAATGCCTCTCAACAACATCACTAGATACTTTTTTTTACTGTTGGTTTGAAAGACAAAATCTCTTCGTATTCAATTCTGAGTTGACAGCAAATTGATTAAATATGTTTGTAGTTTGTCAAGAAGTGTTGTAATTGCTTAAGTGCTATATAATTTCTTCTTCTTCTTCTTCTTCTTCTTCTTCAGAGCTGCAGCTGGACACATAACTGCTCAAATGTTAATCCAGGAATGAATTACAGGAACTTCACTGAGATCTGTTCTTTAACTATGTTTAATTTAAATTGGAGATTTGCTTGCTAATGTCTGAGATAAAGAAGGTGCTTTATATTTAATTAAAGGAGATAAAGAAAAGAAAAGACTGGAGTTTTATATTACTGTGCTGATAAACTGCAATGCAATATGCTGCAAACTAAATCCAAAACTGATCTGGACAAATTCCTCATGACACTGCAGCACATTGAGCACTTTATTATCTGCTGCTCTTCATCTAAATATCTAAATGTATGTGTTTTAATAAGAAAAAACCTTAAAAAGTATGAGATCTCAGGTTCTCAAGACCCTGACATGTTACCACGGCAACGGCGTCCTGCACAGTCCGGGCTGCATGGAAGCCGGTCTCAGCTCCGGTCCCACCGCTTCACCGGTTCCTGCGGGATAAAGAGCTTGGTCTGCTAGCAGGCTGGCTCTTATCCAGCTTTTATTAGCCTGTATTGAAAAGCTGATTAAGGATCAGCGGTGGCCGAGTGCTGCGAGAGCGAGGAACACGACCCGCCGAGTTCGAGGACAGGCTGAAGGTCGCCGTGGTTCATCACGGAAGGACAAAGCTGAGTCACTGCCAGCTTCACTACATCCGACAGCACAGTGTGAACTATTATAATCTATCCAAGTATATATATATATATCCGTAATGACTGGGAGAGTTATGATTATACTGCTTCTATTGTTAGATACATGTTAAGGTTCAATATGTTCTCTAGAAGTGAAGCTAAATATGTTTTCTAAGAAGTGTGAGATTATGGGATTATAAGAAGAAGGTCATAGGGTAAGAAGTTTACCTTTCATTAATGATTTACCTGCTTATTCTTAAATAGTACACCTGACTTCAGATCATTATATAGACGTACATCTCTCCGTCCAATCGTTTTGAGATGCAGATTTTAATTTGTGACTTCAGAAAAACCTCTGATGAGGGTTTTTACCTTCACCCAGAGGGTCCAGCGTGTGGATCATCAGCTGAAAGATGGTATTCCTTAGCGACGTGTTGTGAAGAGAAGCCGAGCTGCCTCCTCGCTGCAGGCCGGGATGCACCTGACGATCAGCAGACAGGCAGACAGTGACAGTCAGAAACCAAACAGCAGAACAACAGTAAAGTTGAGCCAGTGCAGACTTTAGAGGGTCGACAGCGACACCAATATTTTGATGTGAAGAGCTGACAGCTACAACCTACCTTACAATTTGACAGTTAAATGCTCAAAAACTATGAAAAATCCTCTCAAACCAAATTTTAAACAATTTGCAAGCTTCAGTTTTAATTATCAATGCCAGCTTATATAAAAAAAAGTAGAAAAGTAAATGACTTACACCAATATTTTGATGTGATCAGCTACAACCTAGCTAACTATTTGACAGTTAAATGCCTAAAAACTACTAAAAATCCTCTAAAACCACATTTTAAACAGTTTGAAATCTTCACTTTGAATTATCAATGGCAACTATAATAGAAATTACTGATTTCATCACAAAAAAACTAGAAAAGTAAGTAAACAACAATCATTCCCTGAACAGCTACTGACTGATCATACATTAAAGGACCAGTTTGTAAGATGTATTGGCATTTAGCGGTGAGTACGCCTTCTCTCCCTCCCCAAGCATGTAAAACAGAAATGGCCCTCTCTAGATCCAATGTTTGTTTTGTCCATTCTGGGCTACTGTAGAAACATGGCGGGCTCTCTATGTAGATATAAAGGTCTCAACAAGTCTTATTTTCAGGTGATTAAACACTAATGAAAACATACTTATGAATTTCTACACTGGCCCTATAACAACCATAAGTAGGTTTTTTTTCTCTACATGTTAAAGTGGAGTGCATCAAGTAAGAGTGATACTCAGCATTTAAAGAGTTTGGAGGGTTGTGTCTTTTTATAGAGCCTTTAAAAAAACAAAAAACAGATCAAAAGTGGATGAAATGGATTTAACAATGTGTCTGACTGCTGTAATGTAAGCTTACATTGTTAGCATACTTAGCTAATTATCTTACTGTCGACAAGACTAACCTAAAAAAATAGAAACTTGCTTTCAGAGCTTTTAAGATGTACCTCAATGCATCATGAAATCCCTCTTTTTTTACAGTGTATGGTTGGCGCTTTACGAAGTGATACAGACACACAATCAGTTTTTAAAGTGTTTATGTTTTAAGTGGAAATAGCACAAACACGCCTCTCAAGTGTAGATGTGACGTGATGAGAACTCAGAGGAAGGTGTTTGTGTGCTGCAGGTGTCCAAATATAGAAAATCAATTTGTGGCGGGCAAAGTTTTATTGTGGGAAAAAAAAGGACTACATTGCTCTGTTGGGTTACTGGTTTTGTCAAAGATATCTGTTCACAGATATATTAAAGTTCACACACTGTAGCGTTTAATTGCTGTGTGGAAACTGTGCTATCAGAGTTTGGGGGTAATGTTAGCAGCTATGTGCTCGTCTTTACTGGCTGGTTTTTACTCCAGCAACATTGATAGCCAAACCCAAGATAGAGTTATATCTGCCAAACACTGAAGTCCTCATCCTCAAATATGCTTCTCTTGTAATGTTGTGACAGGTGTGTGAGTTAAGCAGCCAAATGGGTTATTAAAGCACAAAATAACAGTCTGATTTTACATTTTCCCCCCTTATCATTGTATCTCTAAACTGAAATACAGCAACAACTTTTTTCTTTATTTCCATGTCATGGTTTATCAAAAGGTGCAGATTATTTAGCTGTTAGCTTTAGCCTCAGTCTTTTCTTCATCTTTAAATTCTTCATTTATTAAGTTTTAGCTGATAAAAATCCACCAGCTGCAGTTGTTATTTCAGTCAGCTATGAAAAGTGCACTTTTCTCTACATCAGTCTGAAATCAAGGTTGCAAGGTTTTTAAGATTACTACAGTTTCATCATTATAAACTGCTTATGTGCCAACTGAGAATAGAAAGCTAGACAGATGCAGCAACATTAACTAAGCTAGGCAAAGCTTAAAAAACAGTCAATTACACAACATTTTCTATGTCTGCTTTAATTTCTGACCAAAATTGATTCACAAAACATAATTTTTAAGACTTGTAAAGGAGATTTTAACCTTTTGAAGCCGTGAACTTGATGACTGCAGACACTTTTCTATGACTTGCAGACAAACGTTTAAAACTCTCCACTGTAAAAAGCAAACAGGTGGAAAGATTAACCATGAACATTTTAAAGCTACCCTTACCTTTGTTACATTTTTACACATTTTTTTGTTTAGGTTCAAATGCTATTAATAAGGTAATGGTACTCTAAAATGTTAGTGAGATCCACCAGGCATAGAAACTCATCATTATCCTATTCTCATAATATTCAGTGAAAACTCCGACCAATCATATCATTTGGCCCGAATGATATGATTGGCCGAGCGACCTGCCTGTCACCCCCACCCAAAGAGAGTCTGTTGTGTATCCACGGCTCTATAATACATCCAAGTGCTGTGTGAAATGTAAGAAAGGTAAGAGTGGCTTTAAATAGGGAACAGATAATAATGTTTATTTGTTGAAAGACTTCACGGCACTGACCTGCTGGTTTTTCTTCCTCGTGTAGAACAGATCACAGTCCTACAATAAAAAGTCAACAGTAAAATGGTGTTTTCGTACCTTGAGTTTCCCTTTGTCCTCTTGTGATTCTGATGGTGGCGCCGCCGGTTCTGATTTCGATTTGTCTTCAGCAGGAGCAGGAGGTGCAGGAGCCGCAGCAGCAGCAGCAGGAGCAGGAGCAGGAGGAGGTGCAGCTTCACTCTCCTGTAACAATTTAATAAGGGAGTCAGTTCATGTTAGATATGATATGATCTAAAATATAGATCAGAGAAAAGTTAAAGAGGGGGGAAAATCCTAAAAACTGGCCCATTTTTTGACCGGTCATTAACCCTCCTATTGTCCTCAAGACAAGGAAGGGAGGAAGGGAGGGAGGAAGGAAGGTAGGAGGAAGGAAGAGAGGAAAGAGAGAGAGAAAAGAAGGAGGGGAGAAAGGTAGGGTGAGGAAGGAAGGAAAGGAGGGAGGAAGGAAGGAAGGAAGGAAGGGAGGAAAGAGAGAGAGAAAAGAAGGAGGGGAGAAAGGGGGATGGAGGAAGGAAAAGAGGAAGGAAGGAAAGAAGGACAGAGGAAAGAAGGAAGGAGGAAGGAAGGGAGGAAAGAGAGAGAGAAAAGAAGGAGGGGAGAAAGGGGGATGGAGGAAGGAAAAGAGGAAGGAAGGAAAGAAGGACAGAGGAAAGAAGGAAGGGAGGAATGTAGGGGGAGGAAAGAAAGAGAGAAGGAGGAAAGAAGGAACAGTGAAAACAAACGGGGTCAGTTTGACCCGGGAGGACGACAGGAAGGTTAATAAAAAAGACCATGAATCTAATCAAAAGACTCTGGTAGATAGTGTAAAGATTTAACCCTCTGATTTAGGTTTAATATATTCTAGCTGCTGTGTTTTGTACTGTGTGAATATGCAACTGTGCTCCCTCTCTTGGGTGGACCGGACAAAAGACTATTAGTGTAATCCAATCTAGTTAAACTCATACATGCTACACAGTGTTATCGCTATCAGCTAAGTAATGTATGTCACACCTTGAGGCTTATTAGCTGATCTTGAGGCTCTGTCTTGGAAGAGCATCAAAATCTAGTTTTACGACCTTCGTTATTTCAGATGATGCCTTATTTCACGGTGTGTACCTCGAAAAAAAATGTTTTAAATACTTTTGAACAAATTTAAACACAGCAAACGCAGGATAAGCCTTCTAGTATTCAGCATACAGAGAGAAGGTTTTGTAGCACGAGGGGTTAAGCAGAGCCCTAGCAGCTCATTTTTTTGTTGCAGGGACCCCTTGCAGGTTAATCCGGCCAGGGCTTTAAGAAGATCTTGGTTTCACTCGATCACTCGCCTTTGGAAACCTGCATCTGTTGCTGATTTGACTGTGTGAACAGACCAGGTTGTCTAATGTTAAACTGTTACAGGTGCTTATTGTGCAGGACGGCTTTGTATTTTTATCCTAAACTTTCTTTTCTCTATGGAGGGCAACTTAAACAAGTCACCAATGAAAACCTGTTGAATGACTGCTTCCTGTTTGTGTGTGCACTCATAAGATGCATCCAACATGCTTGTAAGACTTCCCGGTCCATTTAATTCATTCCAGTTTGGGGACAACAGAAAGAAGCAAAGACTTATTGCCACATCCAGCAGTTACGGAGCAACATTATTATTCATTTTGGAATTATGTTTCTCTCAAACTGGTGAATATAAGTCCAATATTCACTCTCATTAGCTCTGTTGTTGGTCTCCACCAGCTCCTGAGAAAAATACTCTTGAGCTGCTAGATGCTCCACTATGCTCACCACCTGCTGCACAGATAGTAGACAGCTGATTTCTGTGGCTGAAAGTGACGCTATGAAACCAGTGAATGAAGCAAAATGGTAAATCTATGAGCTGTAAATCCAAACAATGAGCTGAAAGACGCTAAAAGTATAAATATATTCATTTGTGTGGCTTAAAGTGGCAATGAGCAACAGTTTGATATTAACACTGAGTCTAATGACAGCATGACAGCGGGTAATGAGCTGGTCTTGGCTCGTAGCGATGACTGTACAGAGTATTATCAGTTACTATGCAGCTCCTCTCGGCTTTAAAGAGCTTTATAGTGAGTTTCAGCTCATTGTTTAGCTGTGTGACTGCAACTTTACTGTTCTGGTTCACTCTCAGAGCTCTTATAGGGTCACTTTCTTAAGAAAAAGCTGTAAAAAAAAGCCCACTGTACACTTCCTGCTCAGCTCCAAACAGCAGACACAGTTAGCAGTTAGCATTTAGCAGCTAAAGAGTCAGTAGAAGTAGAAAGTAAAAAAAGAGCTAAAAGAGAGTGAATACTGGACTTAGTTTCACCAGGTGGACAGAAACACGACTCCTAATGAATGATAATGTTGCTCCATAACTGCTGGATGTGGAAATAAACAACTCTTGCTAACATGTAAACAAAATATCAACTTAAAACTTATTTCAATGACATGTTTAAGTTCATTCAGGAGAAGCAATATTACTCTAAAGTGTTTCTTTGGTTCTTTTACATTATTAGTAGGTGCCACTTAAGAACAGATCTGTTTTATAATTGAGTGGTCCTTGAATAAGACCTGTTGACTCTGTATCCTATGTCTATTATTCAACAGGTATCTATGTATTAAATAGATAAGATTAAAAATACTGAGGGAAAAAAAACTTTAAAAAAAGTGTTGAATTGTATAGAATTGATGTAAATGGATAATAAAACATGGATAAAAACTATATAATGGAATTTGTGGTAGGGGGATTATTTGAATTCCAGTAATTATGAGCCATTAATGTGGCATCATGTCTCATTACACTCAGTGTTATGACTGAGGGGGCACATGCAAACTGCAGACGTGCTTCAGGCTAATTGGAGAATGAGCTGGAGATACTTGAAATACTGAAACACACTTCTGCATGTTAATCAGGCTCAGACGTTTAACTGCTGTGAGCATGTCTGCTGGCAGTCTGCAAAAATAAGCATTTTATAGAAAACAGAAAATACATTTATTTTTCTGTTATAATAAATGAAAGTGAAAACTCTTCATATTGGTATTTCAGGACTGTGGCAGAGACAAAGTGACATTTCCATCACTTCACATCACTGTTCTGCTGTCTGTGACACCTGGAGTCCTTTATGTGCAGCAGCATCAAAGGGTTTTTACACAAATACAGGCTGTCCCCCTCCTCAGACAGACAAACCACTGTCCCCCTTTAACTGTATTTGAGCAGGCAGCAGTCCCAACTGTGAGGAGATGAAAGGACAGAAAATATAGTGTGTATAGAGAGATGGAAGTTGTCCAGAAAACAAATGTTCTGCAGAAACGTTTGTCTTTTGTTACATCTGATTGTGGCTGCAGGAGTTCAATCAACACTTCTGGTCACTGTATACTGGGGTTGGGGGATAATTCAGTATTTTCAGGACTGCAACTAATGATTACTTTCATTTTTGATTTGTTTTGAATAAAATTTGGTCTATAAAAAGATCAGAAAATAGATCCCAGAGTCTAAGATTAAGGCTTCAAATGTTTTGTTTTTTCTGACCAACGATCCAAAACCTAAAAGAGATTCAACTAACTATCATATAAAAATAGAGAAAAGCTGAAAATCATCTCATATGAGGAGCTGGATGTTAGTAATATCTGCTGTTGCTGATTTATTTTCAGTTCTAAATCACTTTAACTGAAAGCTGCAACTAAAAATTATTTCCCCCAGTTATTTTCTAGATTAATACATTGATTGTTTAATTGTGAAAAATGCTCATGATGACATCCTGAAGCCCACAAGGTGATGCCTTCAACACAACAAAACTCAAAAGATAAATTCAATTAATCCCATGAGTCAAACACAGAAAGCAAACCTTCAATGTTGAGAAGCTGAAACCAGATCATGTTTGACAGTTTTGCTTGAAAAATTATCTTAACTATTTATTTTCTTGAGTTTGACCATCCAATATATGATTATATTAATATTCTATCAAAATATGGGACTTTTATTTAAAATATATTATATGTAAAGGGTTTTTTGCTGCTGGTCTATGGCACAGAGTATCTATCTTTGGAATAATTTGCCATATTGTGATGAATATGGAATAATTGATACCATAAATTATTCTAATATTGTAATATTGACATACAGATTTCAACCATATCATCCAGACACATTTTAAAAAGACACCTCAAAACCAATTTCATAAGTCCATCTGCAACTATGCAAGAATGAACACATCAGCTTGGATTCCAGGCAACAGATACACTTTAACACTTAAATTAAAAATGGTAGATTAAAGACACTGTTGCTGGAAAATCTGCTGTGTGGCTCTGATTTCATCTTATGCTGCAAATCAGTGAAGCTGCCAAGTTATGGCCGTCATCAGATGTTTGGAGGAGAGATTTGTTTGTTGAATCAAAGAGCTGATACGACTCTGAGGCAGCAGTTTACATCTATATTTAACTATTAATTTATCTTTGATGGACACAGATTGATAGAAACGCTGGCAGAGTGTTGTTTTACCGCCACCTCTGGTTTTTCCCGTACTTCTCTGTGACTGACCTTCTCCGGCTCCTCGCCAGTCCACACTTTGACGATGCTCATGTGCTTGTTGAGCTGCGTCTTGACCACTTGCTCGATCTGACTGTTGAACTTCATAAAAGTCACGTAGCTGATGTAGCCGGTCACCAGCATCATGCTCTCCCACCACAGGATCATGTTGTCCAGGAAGAAGATGATGAGCATGATCAGGTCCAGGATGTAGAAAGTCACGTCCCGGAAGAGCGGCCACCAGGTGAGGTGCAGCATCTCCCGGGAGAAGATGGCGCACATGCCAATCACAAACAGGATGTTGAAGACGGCCGAGCCCACGATGGTGCCGATGCCCACGTTGCTGTGAGAGACGAACACGCCGATGAGGGAGGTGAAGAGCTCTGGAGCGGAGCCTCCGGCCGCCATGAAGGTGGCTCCGGCCACGTCATCAGAGATCTGAAGTTTGTCGGTGATGACTTCCAGCGCAGGGACGAAGAACTCATCGCAGACGATCGCCAGAGCGACAAACATGTAGGTCATACCTAGAACATGCAGGGCCACCCAGCCTTGCTGTCGCTCCTCCACCGAGAAAAGGTCCTGCGGGTACTCGCCCTTCCTGTGAGGGGGCGGGACAGGGGGGCGTGTGCGAGCTGTGGTGGTGGTCGGTGACGGTTGAGTGGTAGGAGGTTGAGTTGGAGGAGGTTTGGGAGGTTTAGGATCCACATAGACACACTGTTCGATATCTGTCCTGTTAACAATTATTACCAGAGGAGGTTTGGTGCTCGCAGGTGCAGGTGCAGGTGCAGGTGCAGGTGTAGGTGTAGGTGTAGGTGCATGTGTAGGTGCAGGTGTGACAACCTCCTCCTGCGTCTCATTGAGTGCAGTCACCTCCCGAATATTGACCTCCACGGCGTCATCACCGCCCTCCTCTCCTGCGAAGACGTCATACGCCTGGGCGGAGGCTCGCGGCTCTGACAGCCTGACCTTCAGAGTCAGAGTGTAGACGACGCACAGCAACACACCTGAGATGAAGAAGAGGACGCGACTGCGCCTGAGTCTCCTCCTCGGAGGCGAGTGCACGTTCATTGCCCTCGTGGTCTCGACTCCAAAAAACAGGAAGTTATGTCAGATGCATTGCTATTCCTTGATATATCCAGCACCGTTGTGTGGCGAGAAGATGCCGCTGACAGAGAAGAGACACACACTTCCATCCATAGTGTGTTTCATCTTTTTACAGCGGGCGGCCTTAACCTGTGGAAGGACTAAAAACAGAAAACACACACAGCTAAAAAACCACATCATCATCATCATTATCATCATCATCATCATCATCATCATCATCATGTGTGTATTTAAGATTCCTTCTGCTTGCATAGTTGCAGAGGGAGATCTGCTGAAGTGTGTGTGTGTGTGTGTGTGTGTGTGTTGGGGTGGGGGGGGGGGGGGGTTATGGGGGATGCAGACAACCACCTGTTACTATGGCTACATAATCACACTGGCTTTGGCTTCTCACAAAACAGGAGTCCATTTAAAGACACGTTCAACATGTTTAAACGACTAGAAAAGCCAGATATCAGCGTCAAAAAGAAACAACTAATGTTTAATTTACTGCCGATTATAATTAGCGCTGTTACAGAGAGAGCGCGCGCACGAAAAAGGACGTGATGAAATGCGCGCGTGCCAAGCAAACGACCATTAACGAAACATTAATTAACCCAACCTGCAGTGAATTAACATCTGCATGTTAATAATAAAACAAACGAGCAAATATAAAGATAAAAAAGGGCGTGTTAAGGTTTAATTGTGGAGTAACTGAGCCCAGCGCGGATTATAACACAAGGTCGACACAAACCTTTTAATCTATATTCCTTCACGATCTAAAAATAACGATACAGACACACATGAAAATCAACAAGGCAGATGTTTGGGGTGAGTGTTGGTTCGGGTCTTACCTGTACCGCCGGCTGCTCGGCTCCTCGCCCCTGCGGACCGTCCCTCCAGCTGTGCGTAACGGACGCAGAGATGCTGACTCCGGTTTTTGGGGAGCTACAAGGGCGCACCGCATGTCAGGGCTTGAACGAGGCTCAGCATAATGCTACTAAGAGGATTAGGAGCCAAACACCTCTCACCTTCCCTTTCAGACATAACGCTGTATCAATACACCAACATTCAAAGTGTTGTGCTGCTCGCAGCTTCCAGTTTGAGGTGAAACCTCAGAGGCGAGTCTGCTCGCTGTGCCAGACTGATGCAGAATAATTAGCTTATCTGAGGCTGACAGGAGGAGTTTGGTCGTTATTTTTGGGTGTGGCAAGGTGTGGCCTCGATTTAGGAGAGTGCATTGCTTTGAGTTCTGCCCCCAACAGAACAAAAATGTGATTGCATAAAACTGGCAAATTAATTGTTTGTAGACTTTTTTGAATGTTGTATGAAGTAATAACCAGAGGTGGAAGAAATATTCAGTTCTTAAAGATTCCCTCCAGACACATAAAACACAAATAAAAGATATTTGAATGCTTAGAATAATAATGTGTTACTGATAACTACTTTAAAATCTTTAAAATTGGCATCAACTCCCTCATTAAATATTCAAGAATCTATAAATATGCAAATCTGTTTAATTTAAAAGTTTAACTGCTGGACACAACATGTCTCATAATTCACTGTGGAGTCTATTCTCAGTGTTGTGTGCACTGGAGGCTTCAAATGTCCATATCAAACTTTTACTATATTGAATCAACTAACTTCCAAACTAGTTGTGATATCATTAATCCTGTTCATAGAGCCACCTGTAAAAACCAAGTTATTAACAAGCATGAGAAAATTTAGCTACACTCTGAAAACAGACTTCTAGTGTCAAACTCTGCAAATACATTATTCTGCAAGGGAGTAGAGGCTTTAAGCAAAAGTAGCAATCCAGCATAAAATACAGTCTATGAAAATACTCCATTACAAATAACCTGCATTAAAAAAATATTAGACTAAAGTTAAGTAAAAGTACTTAAAAACACTGTAACATTGAAACATAGAAGACTTGATTTGACTCATTTGGACGAGTGAAGCTTCATATTAGCTTCAGATTAACTTCTAAATATAAAGTTTTTTTACACAGAAGAAGGACTGTGGATTTAGTCCTCCATCACTTCCATTGTAAGTTTATTATAAAAGGATCTTCTAATGGTCAATATGAACAAGAGGAATGATTACAGTAAGAAAAACTGCTTCAATGTTCATTTGGGCACTTGGGAAAATGTTAAAATATTACTTTCAATCTGAGTCCCTGCACATTTTCACTTCTGGCTGATTAGACTTTTGATCACAGTATGTTGGTCTAAACTATGAGACATTTATTTATGTTCTTTTTGTCTTGCAGAAGTTTAGAATAACTCAGCACCCTGAGCTCTCGGTCAGGTCACAACTCAACATTTATCACAGTAAAAAATTCTATAATATTTAAAAAGCATAAAGCTGAAAAAGCACACAAATCTTAAAGCTTAAATAATGAAAAAAATCTCAACTAATGTATTGATTTCAAAATGCACCGACAATCAAACTCACAAGCAAAGCATACAAGCGTGTTAAACTAATATTTGTTGGGTTGTTCTGGTGGAAAAATGCTTAAATAAATGACTCAAACTCTTTTTTTTTTTTTTTTTTACATAATAGCAGAAACAGAGATCTGAGAAAACACAGAATAGGAAGTCTGATGTTTATTTTATTCAACAACATTATCAGAAAACCAAACAATTAGTGACTTCTAATCCAACGCTGGCATTCGTCTCTGAATTTACCCGCCGATGGACCAAAAAACACTTATTTGTACAGTAAACACTCAACTGTGTGTCTGTATCGAGCTGTGAATCCACTACAGATTTAAATCAAATGAAAAAAAACAAACAAACAAATAAAAAGCAACAACTCAGTGAACACAAAATAAATATTAAAAAAATAATAAAGGCTCAAACGTGAAATAATTAGAAAGGAAAAAAATTTAAAAAAAAACATCAAGTCAGTTTGTGAAGTCAAGTAAAGTCAAAACTCGGACGGCTCATCCTGATATTAAACAATCCCTTCAAAACATCATTAAATACATTATATTGTTTGTGATACATGCTAAAACTTTCAAGCACACACATGACTTCACTAAAAAATTGTTCAAGTCAGTTTACTAATTAATTATCAGAAAATTCAGCTCCGAAACCTGATGTGAAAGATATTTGGATATTTTGATCTGACCAATACTGATTTGTGGATTGTACCACTGATACAGATATTTTTGAGATTTTAGAGATAAAAATGTAATAATGAAATTCAGCTGATGTTCATTTTTAAGCACATAAGCAAAAAAGTTTGATTTGGATCCCCTAAATTTGTGAAAATAACGTTGTTGGTGATTTCTGATGGAGAAACTACGTCATACAAACACTAATGAAGCCAATATTAGAGTTTTTGTTTGAAGTATGAGACAAGCTCCATAGAAATCGGTGCAGTTTTAAGTGCGAGTCACAACGGCCATGTTGCGGGTTGAACACACTGAACGCAGGTAGTGGAGGCTGTGATGCGTTCAGTTAAGTTAAAACCATAGACTGTATAAAAGAAATGGACGTAACATCCATGACGTCACCCACTGGTTTGTGGACTGCTGCTCAGAAGCCAATAGTTTCGAATCTAGGCAGCGCCAGCTTGAAAATTTCAGGTGCATGCTGGGAAAAATAAAAACACGGATTCTACTTATATGGGCATGAGGCGGGGCCATGAGCGGAGCGGGGAAGTTGCTATGGCTGGATACTAAGGACATTGGGCATGTCATCAACCTGTCAATCAGGACGTAGCCACGCCCTAATGCATACCCTGCTTTATCGTCAAATATAAAATCAGGGAGGCCAAAATGTCCCAAATGAACATCATACTGCATTGAAGAAGGCTTTAAACTAGCGATTGAGACCATAAACACATTTTGAAAATCTTTACTGAGGTTAGAAATCAAGTGGGAAGTTGGTGAATTCTCCATTGACTTGTATTGAGACGGAAGTCCTTTTGACACCAAAACGGTCGCCCCCTGGTGGTCTTTTGATAGAATGCAGTTACTTCCGCATTGGCCTCATTTCAGAGGACCAGAACTCCCCGCCTGGTTAAAACTGGTGCGTTTCTAAAGAGTTGATGCTCGACAGCTGCAGGACAAACATGCCATCATGAGTTTACTCACTTTTACGAGTTTACACTGAGTTTGGACAGTATTGTAAACAACTTTGAGATATGGAATATAAAACATTACTGTAATAACTTTTAGTAATTCAGATCAAAATGTGTCTTGTAAGTTATGTTACTTCATTCAGGTAAATTAACCTCACAGTTATGTAAAAAGTTGCATGTCTTAGAAGGGCAACGGCCAATCTTTCAATGCACTGAAGTCAAACCTTTTCAAATTCTACACACAGTGACTTTAAAGCAGCGAGCATCCCTCCTCCTCTTCCTCTTCCTCCTCCTCCTCCTCCTCCTCCTCCTCCTCCTCCTCCTCCTCCACCCCCTCCTCCTCCTCTCCATCCTCCTCGTCCTCCCTCAAAGTTCACAGTGAGTAAAAAAGCAACCCTCAGATCTATTTGCATCTCGGTCCATCTTTACCAAAGACAAAAATGAGCTTCAGAGGTTTTCATTCACAGTTTTCGTTACTTCCTTGTGCAGCTTTAAAAATGGACAGAGTTACAGTTTCGCTGCAAAAGCAAAACATTTAGCTTGGTGAGTCTTGATGAACTCTCTCTACGGTACTTTGCATGACTTGGTTAATAGTCAAAGCAGTGAATTACTCACAGCTTCATCCGAGGCTCAGTGTTAGTGATTTAACTCTGACACCAGCGACTATTTGCATGATGATTATAATCATTAAAAACGTCTCTATTTAGACTTGTAGTAAAATCCAGTTGTTTTCCAGACTCTAAATTTGATTGAGAGACTTAATCCATCACAGTAAACGTCTAATTCACTTGATTTTTCTTTCATGGAGCATTCAAGTACATTCTGACATCCAAAAATGTCAAAAGTGTGCCGATAAAAAAACATTGTGTTGTGTTTTCAGGACATAAAGAAACAGATAATTCTGAATCCTCAGATATCGCTTCGTCCTTGAACGCATCACGGCAAACAGAGTTTAAAAACTTTATCTGCTTTCATTTGCATTACTGCTCAACAGCCTAATAAATATCTAATGATGACTGTGAAGGATTTGAGATGTGTAAAGAACAGGTAATCAAGGTTTCCACCAGTGTAGTGCAAGCCTCAGTACAGGGCTGAGCGAAAAGTCCAAAATCTTCCATCCCGATATAAATCATTCTATATCCCAAAAACCATATCTATCCTAATATAGCACATTTTAAGTTAATAATCGGTCTGATGAAAAATACTGTTGTAAAGAGCATGACACTCTCTCTCTCTCTCTCTCTCTCTCTCTCTCATGTACTGCAGGTTGTGTTCTCTCTGATTGGCTCAGGTGACGGGACTGCTGTTGCCTGATTGGCTAATGCTAATTATTTAAACTCCAGCTGACACCAACCTTGCCCTCCCTCCCTCCCTCTCTTTCTCCCTCTCTCTCTCCCTCTTTCTCTCTCTCCCTCTCCCTCTCCCTCTCCCTCTCCCTCTCCCTCTCCCTCTCTCTGTCCTATTTCAACCAGTGGAGGCTGTTCTGCTCAGCTGAGAGTTAGCTTTCAACTTTCTTACCATAAAATTTGCACATAGAAATGTACAAATCATTGTATGTATTTAAAAGATAAGTTAGTGAAAAGCCCTTTTTTTCTTTTTGGAAGTTTAGGGTTAGGATTGGTGGATTTTTGTTCGTTGATTTGGGAGTTATGCAAGTCTGAAGTTTTGTGAAATAAAATGCTCCGATGTGAACTTTGATAGCTGATAGCTTCGATAGCCTTAAATCAGGGACAAAAAACACTCAGGAACATCAACAGAAATACACAAAATGTGTGTCAGACAGTGACGGCAGACCTCTAGTGTGGAAATCTTCATGAATAAGTTTAAGATAATAAAGACGGTTAAAACTAAAAGAAAGCTCGTACAGTGTTTTCAGGTGATATCTGTTCAACAGTGAGTCTTCGAGCTGGTAGGATTTACAAGGTTTGGGTTTGGAGAAGGTGGACAGTTCACCTGGTGGAGGAATAAGGTGACCAGTACTCCAACGTTAAGTCTATCAGTGTGTGTTATCGTGTGTTTGTGTTTGTGTGTGTGTGTGTGTGGAGGAAAAAAGGCAATAAGAAGAAGAAGAAGAAGAAATATCTGGAAGTGGACAGCAGTTCGGGGTGTGTGCAACGTGCCGATCAAGTTACTGGACTTTCCTTTTCCTGGAGCGGTATCGTCTCCTCCTCTGCTTGTACAGGTGTCGGAAGTTGATGAAAAGTCCTAAAGAGGAGAAGACAACATCTGTCAGCATTTAGTCATATATAAATGATGGCTGTGTCCGAAATCACTCACTCATTCAAGTATCTTATATATTAAAATGAGTATTAAAAAGTACATAATTAATACTGATGAGCCATTGTGTAAGCAGCATTATAACCCTCATATACATACTGTTCATATACTGACTCATAATTAGTCTCTACTGTACACCAATTCACATTCATAAATTCCCCATCAGTTATTTATAAATGCTGTTAATCCTTTTATTTCATTAATCTTGTGGACAAAAAGACATTCACAATCACTATTTTATGGTCCAGGAGAAAACATTTTTAAATTGACACAGTCCAAATTTGTATATTTGCAAATATAACAATTTGACCTGTGTCACAAATGGGAAAAAATATGTATTTAATTTCCTTTTTTATACACTGTGGGTCACATTAGGAAAAACCCAGTTAAAAAAATGTGTATATGGTGTTTTTACAGCTGTCAAATGTAAAAATGGGTCAAATTAATATATCACTCACAGTCTGATTTACTTTTTGTGCAAAATTAGTACTTTTACTTTAGTACTTTGGTGAACTCTCTACACATCTCTCACTACAAAATGAGTAGTGAGAGATTTTGGACACAGCCATAGTGATGTTTTTTTTCTAACTGAGAGGTTACAGCTTTTTTTTTCTCTGTAGACTTTCACACTTAAAGCTTTGTTTAAATTATACTGGTACAAAGTCGCCTCGAGTAACTCATCCTATCACTACACATGGACTTTGTTTTTAGAGATATGTTTACACAGGATAATTAAAATCAAATGAAATCACTCATCAGTCATTAAATCTCTGTCAGTAATAGTTGTTGCTACTTGGAGGGAAACTAAATTAATCTTAAATCCCAAGAAGATGCTGCAACAACACAGCTGAGATTTATAAAAAGGTAACTTCAAATTATCAAAGATGTGGATGTTAGTTTGAGTTTGGGATCTTGAGACATGAAGTGTGCATCAGACAGGGTGGTGTTGTGTCAGTTAATGTCTCACCGAGGAACATGAGGACCAGGTAGATCTGCAGAGTGTACGAGAAGCTTAACGAGTGTCCGAGCATGGCGGGGAGAGGGATGCTGAACAGACGGGTCTCATCAAAGATAGGCAGGGACTGGATCACCGCCACCGCTGGAAACACACACACATCGACACACTCAGTCAGCCACTACCAGCATGTGTAACCCTTACGCATCACTAAGAAACACACAACGAGGCCTCTCACCTTCAGCTATAACCCCCAGCGGGTACAGAGGGATCCAGATGCTGTACCTCATCCAAGTCAAGAGCTTCCACTCTGTGCCGATGCAGGCCAGCATGTAGAAAGGATACCTGATGTAGAGAAGGAGGGTCGGACGTTACTGCAGGAAACAACATTCCTTCACCAGGAGAGCAGAGGGGTGGTGGTGGTGGTGGGGGGGGGGGGGGGGGGTGCAGGGAGCTGGGAGCTGACCTGAAGATCTCGATGGTGCTCCACAGGTAGAAGACGAAGAAGACGACGGATTTGTTCTGCATATCCTCCAAACTGCCGAAGATGACGAAGAGGATGACGTTCCTCCCCGCAACCTTCATCACCACAGAGAAGAAAGAGAACAGATCTGAGGTTTATCTCACTGTGAGGCAATGAACATTATTTGAAGTACTTGATTTTAGTGATTGCAGTGCCGGTTTGAATCTTATGAACATGAGCTGTAACTCTGTTTCTTCGCTGAGTTTTCATCTTCAGGGTTTAAGAGGTCAGTGACTGTGTCCTTTAGGGGTGTGCAGTGATATGACAATAATAAATCATGACATCATCTGATTTTACAGTTTCACAGCAAAAATCTATTTAAACAAGTCCAAAAAAACATCTCATCATCTCAAAAAAAAAAAAATCACTACTTTTTAATACAGCTTTGTACACCTGCTCTTTTTTGCTTATGGAATAGTTTGTGTTTTAATGTTTATCTTATGTGAGTCTTTCAGCAGTTACATGTTTTTATGTCGTTTGTGAGCCTCTAACCTGAGACAAATTCATTATGTCATTATGTGATAGTTCAGCCAGCATTCCCGTGTTGGCCCCACATGGGTTAAATGTTGGCTACGTGGGTACTGAGTGGACATGGGTTTGAACTGGGCAAATGTTGCAGGGTCCCACATGGTTTCAGCAACATGGGCCCCACATGTGTGAAGCCCATGACGGCTGACTGTATGAGCCCCATAAAGGGATGGAAGTAGATTAAGGGGGAATGGGCAAAAACAGGGTAAATTGTATGGACTCCATATTGTTTTTCAGAAACATGGGCCCCACCTGTAAAGCCAATGTGGGCTGGTTAAATCGGCCCCATTTAAGCTCCATTCTGATCCCACTTAGACCCCATATGGGCAAACATATGTGGCCTACATGTGTCTCACCCAGTTGGACCCCACCTGAAACCAGTCAGAACCCACTAGAAGCCCAAATGAGTGAACACAGGTGGGGTCACCATGGAAATTTCAGACAAACCCACTTGGGACCCATATTTGCAGCCCAAATTTAATCCTTCAACACTTATAGGGCCCACATGGACATGCTGGCTGGGCGATAATTATGTTTTTTTTTTAAATTTTAAGCACTGTTCAGTAACTTGTAAAATAGTCGACCAACATTTAAAGAACTGTGATAAAATCGTGAATTGTAATCCTCACTGATAAAAGTTGTGGTATGATATTTTGGCATATCACCCCCACACCTAGACTCTAGTGCACAGGTGTTATTATTACCTGTATCATAGCGGGGAAAAAGCCAGTCTTCACCAGACCCAACAAGGGATTAACCACCTCGATCACAGCCATCATCTGACAGAAATACATCATATCAGCCGTGGTGTGGAAGGTATCGTAGAACGAATCTATGGAGAGGTGAAAGAAAGAAAGAAAGAGAGAGAGAGAGAGAGAAACAAACAGATATAATTAAACAGCACATTGCACGAGCCAATATCCATAATCCTCGTCATTTGCAAAACAAATCCCTGCCGTGTGGTCGTGTTCCTGTTTCTATTCAAATGAGCTCGTCTGTGAATAGCTCCTCACAAACAAAAACGCAGACCCTGTGTTTTATGGATCTCCCGTGTTTGTTTCATTTCTACTGTGCTGCGCTGTTAATTGTGTTGGTCTCTCTGCTGTTTCTGTGTTTCCATTAACACCCACCTCTAAACTGTTGTTCACCCATGAATTATTTTGTCCATATAATTCAAAAGGCTATTGATGACTAATGTTTTAGTTCTATTCCTGTCGCTAAGTCCATCCCTCTACACACGCTCTCTCACTTTTGTTCACGTTGAGTGTTTTTTTGTTTTATGAGTGATGTGTTGAATGAATCAGTAATAATGTAACTGATAAAGAGTTGATGGTGGATTATGTATCTGCAGGTAGAAACTAGGAATGCTTTGGAAAATAGTCGAAGTTCACAGTCTAGTTTGACTAAAACATGTAAAACTATGAGTATGATGCTTTATATAAACAACTCAGGCCAAAAAGGAGAACTGAGTCATCAGCTTTTAAGATTAAAATCTAGTTGATCATAATTTCAATCTTATTTATTTTAGTTTAAATGATTCATCGTTTCATCTTTAAAATGTCAGAAAAATATTGAAAAACATCTGTCACCATTTCCGAAAGACCAAGATCAACATGATGAAACATCAAATGTTTTAGCTTAGTCCCGACAAACAGTCCACAACCCAAATATAGTCATCTTTGTATCACAGAAGACTAAAGAAACCTGAAAATATCCAAATTTAACAAGCTGGAAACAAAGAATTTTAGCCATTTTCAAAGAGAAAAAAAGACTGGGATTGATTAATTGAGTTATCATTGCAGCTCTACAACATTACACCTGTAGTTACTGAGATCAGCTAACACGGCAATGTCGCAAAAGAGACGGTTGATGCAACTAGAAATAATCAAATAGTCAAATGATCCAACAGGCTGTAAACAAACCATCAAGTCAGAGAAAGTTATTCAGAAGAGCAAACAAACATACAGACATAAACTGTCCATTGTAAACATCCATTAAAGTCTACAGAGTGAATTATTGGTTAAACTTTGACTTACTGGACTTGCCGTAGTTTGGCGAACAGTTCTCCACTATTGCAGACATATCCAGTGAACTCTCCTTCAGTTTTACCTCCAAATATAGCTGATAATCTGCCTATCTGAAAATCTGACCTGTTTGACTAGTTGTGATGCTGCATGCTGCGTTCACACATCACTACAATTACCTTGGTGAGAATAATTACTTTGACTTACTGTACTTGCTAAACCCCCCCCCCCCCCCCCCCCCCCCCAAAAAAACACAGATAAAATGCACAACCCTGAAAAAAAGGAGAAAAAAAAAATCTGACTGGCAAAAATGTTTCTGGGTCCTGATATTACAAACATAAGATTTTTTTTTTTTTTGATTTTTTTTTTTAAAAGCACATCAATCACCTTGGTGAGAATAATGCTTCATAGTCAAAAGAAATGAAGGACATAACTACAAAAATAAAAGTTGTAATAAGCTATCATTGTATCCCTTCAACCATCCACCAAAACTTTATACAAACACATCTTTCTTTTTACAGCTCCAACACACATAAAAAGTCCTCCAATATGTTTGAACAGGAGAATCTATTACTCTACATGTAACGGTATTTAAACAAATGACTACACTGTGAGTCCAAAGGTCTGATATCTACCTCACTATATCCAAGATTTACTTCACAGAGGACACTTTGGTTTAGCTTCACAGTGTTTTAGCAGAAGGATCTGTTTGCTACTATTGAAACTGTTGGTACTGTCTCAACCAAACCAGTCAGTAAGAAGATGTGAGAGATCAACAAGACAAATTATCCCTCCTGTCGTCCTCTCGGGTCAAATTGATCCCATCTCTTTTGACTGTTCCTTCTTTCCTTCCTTCCTTCCTCTTTCTTTAATTTTTCCTTCATTCTTCCCCTCCTTCCCTCTTTCTTTGCTCCCTCCTCGTTCCTTCCTTCTCTCCTTACTTCCTTCCTCTTTTCCTCCTTCTTCCTTCCATACTTCCTTCCTCATTCATCCCTTCATCCCTTCCTTCCTTCCTTCCTTCCTTCCTTCTCTGCTTACTTCCTTCCTCTTTTCCTCCTTTCCTTCCTTACTTCCTTCCTCCTGTCCTTCCTTCCTCCTTTCCTTCTCTCCTTACTTCCTTCTTTTTTTCCTCCCTCCCTCCCTCCCTCCCTCCCTTCCTTCCTTCCTTCCTTCCTTGACCTGAGAACAACAGGAGGGTTAAGTGTATTTTGAACTAAGAGTACACCTGACCTATTCTTTGCAGGTACATTTAACTGTTTTACTTTGACTTCAGATGGCAGACGATGACAGTTTCTTACAAACCTTGACCAAGAATGAAGAGTCGAACGGTCATGTTGACAAAGATCCAGGAGAATCCCAAGAACTGCACCAGGTTATACATAAACAGGTAGCCTTTCTTCAGTCCAAGGTAGGCTGAGGGAAAAAGAAGATGATGACCAAAATCAATTGATGCTGATATTCCCTTCATAATAGTAGATGAGTATAGTAACATGTATGATAAAACTCCAGAGAGATACATCTCTGCAGGAAAGGAGCTCAGTGTGACTTACGGTCTTTACGGACTCTCGACTCCACAGTGATCTTGTTTATCTTTTCTTCCTCCTGAAAGAAAATTAAACATCAGTATCTCACTTTGCAATGACCACACATGTTGCTCTATAGTATTTTTTCCTTATTTACACTGACTAATATAGTGAATATCAGATGAGATCTCTCTTATGCTTCATTAAAACCAGAGCTGGACTGACTGAATCATTTAATTTGGGGGTTTAAAAAGTTCTGCTCACTGTTCAGGAATACATTTTAAATTCATAAATGTGTATCAACAAGTGTACTGTAACTTCAGTACCAAAATGTGATATTTACACTGTGTAGACACCTACATGTTTGGTGAATTAAACCAAATAAATCTGCATAAACTGCATATCTATAGTGAAGCAAAATAGCTAAAAAAATGATGAATATAAAGAAACAAATACACATTTCATCTAAGAAATCTAAGGAGGCAAAAACCAAAAATAATTGACTACCAAGAGAAGGGATTATGGGAAATAATTAAACCAAGAAAGAATCTGATTCATTTTTTCAAGGTCAGTTTTTACTGCAAACTTTAAGGCTGTAAATCATCCTCTGAAAAGAAGCCAAACCAAATTAGAGGCTCAAATGTTGGTGTGACTCATCAACTCAAGAAACCCCTGACCAATCTGAGTAATCAGTTAAATTTAGCCAAAGGTGACAAATACATCTCAGCTCAGTTTCCATGACATATTGCTATGCTTTTCCTTTTTTAAAACCTGTGACACCCCAGCGACTGATGTGACCAGTTATGTGTGTGGGAGGGTTTCACATTAGCATCCCAGTGACAGAAGACGACTGTCGGACAGCCTTGCCAGACCACAAAGAGCAATGCAAAGCTAAACATGAGCAGAAAACATGGCTAAAATAAACACTTACATGGTTGTTAAGAGTTACCAACCATGCTACTGGCTCTGTGAGGCTCTACGTTAAATGCTAACCTCAGCCGGCTAACATGCTAACATCAATAAGCAAGTTTAATTTTTACCAAGCTAACAATCTTAGTGTAGCTAAGCTGATGTGAATGTCACTTGTTCTGCAGGAATTTGATCACTAACTTAAATATAGGCCTAATTTAAAATATGACTAGACAATGGTGCTAGTGTAAAAGTCAGGTGATCACCAAAGTGAGCAGGGTTAATACTCTAGGGTACGATGAATATCTGTGCAAAACTTTATGGAAATCTGTCTCGTAGCTATTGAGATATTTCTGGACTAAAGTGTTGGACTGATCAACTGAATGAAAAACACTTCACACAGGCTTCGGTTTGTTCGTAGGCTGCAACAACTATTTGCATTTTATGATAATGCTGCTTCACAACAAACTCATGTCCAAAGTCACACTGCATAAAATATAACAGCCAACCATATTCTACAGTATTTATAACTACTTTATATCATATTTTTATCTGGCGTGCTTTTTTAAAAACCTTGGCCTGAAGCTCCATCTCAGCATCAGACTCGTCCAGCCAGCGGTCGAAGTCGGGAGCCAGAAACAGAGGCTTCTTCTCCTGCAGTGTGAGCCGGTCCCACCAGCGCTCCTCCTGCTTCCTCACTTTAATGTCCACCTGACGCTGCGTGGACTTATGGTTGATCTGGATTCCACCATAATGGACACAAACACACAGTGTTAGACAATTATATAAAGCTTCTTAACCTCGTGTCATCCTCCTGGGTCAAATTGACCCTGTCTGTTTTGAATGTTCCTTCTTTCCTTCCTTCCGTCTGTCCTTCCTTCCTTCCTCCCTCCCTCCCTCCTTCTCTCTTTCATTCCTTCCTCTCTCTTTCCTCCCTTCCTTCTTTCCTTCCTCCATCCTCCTTTCTTCCTTCCTTCTGTCCTTCTTTCCTTCCCTCCCTCCCTCCTTCTCTCTTTCTTTCCTCCCCCCTACCTTCCTCCCTTCCTTCTTTCCTCCCTTCCTTCTTTCCTGGACTCGAGGACAACAGGAGGGTTAACTACCACTCACATAAGGCAATAAAATATTCTTCTATAAAAAGTTAACAGAACCAATCAAAATCACAGTTTAAGTCAGACTGCCGAGTCTTAAACTCAGCAAACAGCATCTGAATGCATTTTAATTGAATGGTGGAATAAAAACCTGCAGGAGAAATAAATGAATATATAATAATATGACTGAATATTAAGAGCTGCGGTGTAGCAACTCATCAAGGCTCACTTCAGCAGGGAGATGCTTTTCAATCACCTTGACTTGTGATTTCCAGCTGTTACGCTCAGTCAATCAGCAGTCGTTCATTTATTCCACGCTATGATGTGAACTGCTGATTTTTTTAAATTTTCAACAAGACGAGAAAAATGAAAGGAAAAGTAAAACTGTGTAAAAGATCTAAGTTCGTCTTGGCAGAATATGTTAAAAATAATCTGATTGATCTTAGTTTCACTTTCACTTCAAATGTAATGACTTTATTTGGAGTATTTATTTCTAATGATCCTTAAAGTAAAGGAAGGTATTAACACTGCCAGATAACATAATAATAGCTTTTAATGTAAATTATATTGCAATAAAAGCTCAACGATCGATACCTCAGGTCTGACAGCTTCCAGGAACTCCAGACTGAACATGTATTCATTATCTCCTTTAGCTCCGTGGCCCTGTGCTGAGGAACAATAAGAAGACAGCAGTATTAGACTTTATATTGTGTTACATATGGAAATTACCTTCATAACAAGCCTCAAAAATAATGAGAAGGATCTTCAGAGTTTGTGGAATACCTTAACAACTTTTCATAATGCAACTAAACAGTTTCTATTAAATGATTCTTAGTGAATCTACATGTTTCCCCCCTCTTACTAGCAAACACCAACCTCTGAACTGAAGTGTTTTGTCTTCCAAGTTGATGTCCAGATTCTGTAAAACACAAAAGGAAATCATCACAATCCACTCAATACTGGACAAAAAAAACTGTGAGGTAGAACTTAAAGTAGTAAAATCAGTCCATCTTTAAATACTTTTGACTTTCCTCCATCGTCAGTCACAAGCCCTCTTTTCATAGCACTTGTTGCCAATAAGAAAAATATATGGAAAACTTGCTTTTTCTTATATTTCATATAATTTTCTCTTCATGTGCATTTGTCTCAAATTGTTCTTTTGTTCATTTTCTTTATGCTGACCTCGGCCTACACTTGTTCTGTCATATTACTAGCTGGTCAATCAGCTGTGAAACACTTTAAACTACATTAACCTGTATGAAAGCTGCTATAAATCAAGTTTGAGTGATTGATTTAAGCTAAGATGCCAGTTTATCAGGTGCATTATTTAAAACTAATGCAGTTGCAACACAAAACACGCTACAATAAATCTCACCTTCATTCAGTTTTTGTTGATTCAACTTTATGCCCATTTTAGAGGCTGTAATTTGGTGCTAATAAATCATATTGCATCATAATGAGAGGTGTTTCTAATATTTTGTCTAACCTCATTTATAGAGCTGCAGCGATTAACCGATCAGTTGGCGACTATTTTGATAATCAATTATCCATTTTGAGTCACTATACTCTGGTTCCAGCTTCTCAAATGTGAATATTTTCTGTTTTTTTATATTCCTCTATGATAATAAAATGATTTTATTTGGGTTGTGGACTGTTGGTCAGGACAAAACAAGACATTAGTGGATGTCAAACTGGGTTTTAGGAAACAAAGATCAACATTTTTCACAATTTTTTGACACTTTATGGCCCGAACAACAAATGAATTCATCAAGAAAGTGAGAAGAATGATCAATAATGAAACAGCTTGACTCATTTGTTTAAACTGACTCAACGTTTGTAACATGACAGGTGTTTTTTTCTTGTCAGCCTGTTTCTGGTAATTCGCCAAAGAGGCTGAACAAGATCCAGCACTACCATTAAAAGTCATGCATCTTTTATGAGACATTAGTAGAACAGATGCAGGATGAGGATGGAGGAGCTTTAAGCCTGGAAACGTTGAGAAAGAGAAAGAGAGGAGCCAGTATTTCACGTTTATACTTGCAGAAGCCGCAGAAGCCACAGCCGTCTAAGTACAGTTAAAGAAGTGACCCACCCAAAAGTCAAACAATCCTTACTACTGGTTTTAACTGAATGATACAAACCATTAAATACTCTATATCATACAACAAGGTGTTTTTTATAACATGAAAAACACCTGTGCTATCTTAAAGACTGTCTTCTGGTAATGATGTGAGAATAAGTGCTTCAGTAAAAGAGGAAAATTACAAGTCATACTGTCGAGTTAATGGCTGTGTAGTGTTGCTACTAACAAGGAAGTCACGCCAGAGCAGAGCTGTCATTTTCAGCTGTTGGTTTCCAGTAAAGCACTGAGACAGTTTGGAGAACTTGTTTTGTAGTGTTGAAGGTCAGGTTCAGTTATTTTTAAGTGTGTCTTAAAACAACAGTCAAGGGTTCCTGTTCATATTGACTATTAAAATGTGTCAATTTTTGTAACTTTTAAATGCAAAAGAAAAGCAGTTGAAAGTAGATGTGAAGCTCATATTCAGCTTCAGCAGTGTGAGTTAGTCATATCAAGTGATACCTGACACATTTACAGTCTTTATAGCATCAAATTCCCTCTTAGTGTTTCCTGTTGAGCTGTAGTGGAAGTACAGTAACAAAAAGAGGAACTTTGGTACTAAAAACACTGTAGCTTCATATTAGCTTCAGATCAACTTTAAATACATTTTTTTTAAGCACTGAAAGAGGACTGTAGATTTTATCGCCCATCACTTCCATTATAAGTGTATTATAAAGGGATCTAATAGTCAGTATGAACAACAAAAACAGCTTTTAATGCTCATTTGTACTCCTGATTGTTGCTTAAAGATTACACTTCCCTTTAATTTAGACGACAAACTTTTTAATGCTACATTTAAAACATGTATGCACTTTAAATGACGAGTTTTGCATATATATGTATGTATGTAGGCTATGTATATATATGTGTATATATCTATTTTTCTCTTTTACTAACTTTATATAAATGTAAGATGTGTGTGTGAGTGATGAAGAAGGAGGGAGCTGTTTTAAAATGTTGTTGTATTGACCTCAATGCAATGACAATAACAATTCAATTAAAAACCTACAAAATAGATAATTCATGGTGTCATTTAAGCAGCAAAAACATACATTACTACTTTATTTTTTACTATGCGTGATGCTTTTTTGACTAATGGACACATATATGTTAAACTGAGTTGTCTGTTGTCGTTATAGCAATAAATAAATAGTGTTATAGGGTCAGTTTAGCCATTTTATAGCTGCTCTTTTATCGCATTTTAAAGGCTGCAGCGTCACTATGGTAACAATAAACGCTATGGTATAATCCTTCCTTTAAATGCAGCGTAAAGATAATATAGTTTAGATGCATTTCAACGCATTATTTCATTTGGGTGCCTGGATGATGATGTGCACCGTCCTTACCTTTGCATCGCTTAGCTCCACCCGGAGGTAAATCTCTCCATGTCTCTGAGCCCAGTAGACCTGCGGGGTGAGAACCTGCATCCTGCTGCTCTCTCAAGTTTAAACCTACAGGCACAAAAATAACATTCAAACATTCACACAAACAGGATGGACGGAGCTCTTCATCTGCTGTCCCTCTCAGCATGCCATCCCCCAACATACACACACACATACACACACACACAAAACAGTGGAGGCACCGTCGGACCAGCTGATGGAACACACTTCCGGGAGGAGGTTGTTCTACGGCCTTCAAAATAAAAGATCCTTCAAACGCGTGTTCTTAAGCAGCTTCAAAATAAAAGTCAAGCCAAGTCAAGTCAAGATTTATTTATGAAATGCTGTACAGTTATTAAAATATAATATAATCATGTACAAATGAAATAATAAAATAAAAACAATAAAAGGAATAGTAAGAACTCAATTTAATATAAGTGGATATCAATCATCTTTACACAACCCAATACATAAACATTTTTATAAGGTTTAAATGTGTTTTTCTAAACAATAATGATCAACTTAAAATTATAATTTTAAAGCTGAAAAATAAACTTGTTACTACTTTGGTAGTACTTTGGTGGTACTTTGGCATATTTGCATTTCAATCCTTTCTCATGTCTATTATCCTACCAGCTGATTTAATGGTGTATCAGTTATGCTTCAGTTAGTACATTAACAACTATACTCTGCCAATAAAGTTCACTCTAAAGTATTTTGATTAAAATACATTGCATACCAAATACATCAGCTTTTGAAATCCCAAACTCCAAAGCAGAGAAACTTTCATTTGATTTATATCTCCTTACAATTTTCAATAATGCAAGATGTATAAAATTGCTTCAACTTATTATCTTTATAGTCTCTAAAGGCTGCAGCTCTAAGTCTTTGGGCTAAGATGATATTCATAAATACTGCAACACATAATCCTCAGACCTTAGTATGAGCAGCACATTTGAGTCACCACTTAGTTTCTGCCACTAGAGGGTGTTAAGAGACTGCTGATGAAATCTTACCTGCCTCTAGAGAAGATGTACCCTGTGATCAGTGTTGCCAGATGTATGGTAATTATGGTATATGTGTAACAACTTTGCTCTTTATATGATGAATAATGACAAAAGTCCCTTAGTTTTACAATACCGTGATCTTTTTGTAACACTTGTAATCAGTCTGTGTTTAAGCATCTCTTCTCATGTGACATTTCTCGAAACCAGTCAGACAATCCCCTCCATGCGTCACACAACTACCACAATTACTTTTTAATTATTATTTCTTTAACAATGTGGCTACATATATATAGGCAGTTTTTAAAAAGTTGTTCGTCTCAATAAACACATTTTCTGAAATTACACATTTACGCCTATTTGTTCTCTTCATTATAACGTGTGTGTGGTAATTTCCCATAAAATATGATAATTTTAAGCCTCTTATATGGTACTTTTTTTTGCATCTGGCAACGCTGCTTGTGGTAATTGCGGGACTGAAGCAACCAGCAGTTCGCAGTCTAATCAGCTGCTGCAATCACTCACAGTTTCTTCAGGAAATGCACACTCAGTATTATTATCCTCCCCCCTAAGAGTCTCTTAAGAGTCTCTTAAGAGTCTTCTTCAGGTGATGCATGCTTTAACTTTTCATGTCATTACTTTTTATACCCTTAAACTTATTCAACCTTTTTCATCTTTTTAAAAATGGATTCTTATGGGAAGAATGTCTTAAAAAGTTCATCTTCTTGTCAGTCTTACTTTGATATACATTGGGCTGCAGCCATTGTTTAAAGCAAGCATCTACAGTTTCAGATTTTTAACTTTAAATAAGCTTTTTATTATCTTTTCTACTTTTTGACTTAGTGTTTAAATTTTCAGCTTTTTTTGGTCTTCTTCAAACTTTTACATAAGTGTGCATGGCATCAGTTTTCATCTTTCTTTTCTTCTTCTTTCAACTTTCATATGCAAATATTATAACAAAATGCAGACAAATGTGTCCTCTTTTACAAAATCTTCCTCATGTTGTCATATGACATACCATTTTTGAGTAATGTGGTCAATAGCACGGTGAGTGCCGACTAAACCTCCCATCTGTGCCCATGTTGCCTGAGCTCCAGAAGATCTTATCAAGCTCTTAAACACAAATGAGGTTAAAATGTCTCATGCTGTAGATCCTGTATTTTAGCAACACAAACACATACAATGATTTAACCACTCTCATGCCACTCAAAGACAAAAAATATTTCAACAGGCCTTTTGGAGCTATATGAGTGTGTGTTTGAGGACTCGTTTCGGCTTAGAAGCCCTCAGTTGATACCCTGACCATAGCCAGTGGGCCTCTGTCACCATAGCAACCTGTGACTCAGTCTCTGTGCAGAAACTGACACACCTGTCTGTGATTGGCTTGTGACTGCATATCCATGCTCGCTCCTCTCATGGACACATCTTTAATGTCAGCCGTTATATATGTCACCTCCTACAGGGGCTCATCACACACACACACACACACACACACACACACACACACACACACACACACACACACACACACACACACACACACACACACACACACACCCACACACACACACACACACACACACCACCAGTGCAGACAAATAATAAAAATCTAAAACATGAGCTTTACTATGTTATGTTACAGTATGTGCTGGGTTAGTTAATGTTTGAGCTTCACTTTGCACAATGATGTATGTTAAAGTGGAAAGTCTCTCTGTGCTCATTGAAATTCAATCTTACTTCAATTTTACATGGTGGGCCTGTGAGCATGATTATGGCATCACAAATAGGGATGACTATGGAAGAAAATCCTGGTCCAATATCCAATTTACAATCCTGAATATGGAAACTTGAACAAAGAGAAATGACTTTTCAGTGAAGTACGGGTGATCTTGTGTCCAGCAGTTTGTAAATGAAATATATTTGCATATTCATAGATTCACATAGAGTTATTAATGAGTGTGAAGGACAAGATGTGCTTGTGCTCACACATTCGAATCTCTATTGCTCCTAGTAACACACACACACTTTGAAATAAGACAGTCTAGCCAGTTTTTTGTGAGCTACCTAAATCAGAAAACACATGATTTATTTAGCAGATGTGCCTCTCTATATAACGGTATTAGGAGATCATTGGAATAATACCACACAGAAACAACCTATTATGGTAGGACACAGAGGGGTAGAGTGGTATTGTCAGCAAGGAACTTCAAAGACATCCTTTGTGGACCTCAGAAGCATGTAAAATGGTTAAAAATGAGCATAATATGGGACCATTAAGGACTTTAAAGAGGAAATTATGTTTTGTTTTGTGAAGAAAAAAAACATATCAGGCACACATTTTTGAATGCGGTAAAACATGTCTGGATGGGATTTTTAACATACTTGATCAATAAAGATAAATCTTAATCTTAACGAGTGATGACTTTTAGAGAAGTACTCAAAATTACGTTCTCAGGTGGAGCTCTTGAATGCACCACTGTCATCATTCTCGGTAGGATTTTATTTAAGAGGCGTTCGCGTCCGCTCGGCTCGTCGTAATCTCCCTATTTCTGACAGGACTCTTAAAATCAAGGACTTGTAAATCACCACGGTAACGTGAACGCCTCTCTGTTCAAAGTACAGCGGTTAGCTAGCAGCAGGGTTTATGTGACAGTTCAGAGGGTCAAAGAGCAATTTAACCGGACAAAACTAACACTTTTCTGGCAGACTGAAGAATATTGAATGCCACTTACTCTTTTTACCTTGTATTAGGTGTCAACATGAGTCGAAGAGGAGGAGGTGAAAAGACGGAAGCCACCGATGAAACATCCAGAGAAGCTGCTAGTAAGACTGCAGATCAACCAAACAAGATGAAAGTCATAAATGTCGTTTACATCATCGCCGCTTTGGATATTACATGGATGTTTTTGCAGTTTTCCGTAACCCCTGTGAGTAAACGTACAGTATATTATAGTGTGTGTTATTATGTCAGAGCATGAAGCTGAGTTTTACGTGCCTACAGTGAAGTTAACACATTTCAGGAAGAGCAGAAAGCGAAACAAACTCTTTATTTTTACTCATGTTTTTGTTATCAGTGATGACAGCTGGTCCCAGCATTTCATATTAAGAAAGGAGTGAGCATGGGTATTATATGCAGCCCTGCCTTTGCTACCATTACGTACATGTGCAGGGTTTTCTTGAACAAGCCATTATAAGCAGTGGTAATGCTACAATGAAGTACTTGAAAAAGGTCCCATATTAAGTGTACCTGAATACAAGCTCAGAAGTATTATATGCAATATTAATCAGTGGTGGAAGAAGTATTCAGACACTTTACTTAAGTAAAAGTGCCAATAGTGCAATGTACTGTAGTAATACTCCATTACAAGTCCTGCATGTAAAATCCCACTTAAGTAAAAGTGCATAAGTATTATGAACTTGATGTAGTTAAAGTATTACAGTGAAAGTACATAAGTATTATGAGTGATGTAGTATGCAGTATTACAGTAAAAGTAGTGGTTTGGTCCCTCTGACTGATATATTATTTTACATGACATCATTAGATTATTAATACTTTGAAGTAATGGAGCTGAAGTATAAAGCATCACTTCCAAATGGTACCTAAGCCCACCTCTGTTTTCAAACCTGGAATTAAAAGAGAGGAATATTATAAACATTTCTGTAACATGCAGACTATTGCAGGTTAGACAACTCATCTTCACTGATCAAATGAGTGCATATGATTAATATTTATTTACTAATTGATAACAATATCTTTAAAATAACTGTAATGAATAGGCAGGCAAATGCAAGCAATATCCTGTTTTTTTGAGGTAAACTGTTGTAAAGCTGTGTGACTTTTACCTTTGGACTAGACTCTAGAGACAGAAATGGAAATGACAAGACTCATAATTATGTAAGCAGAGAAATGAAAAGTAGAAACACACCTTTGGCTAGTTAAAACCATATTGCAGTTAAATACCCCCCAATCACCACTCCTTGATATGACCAAAAGTCACGCTCATCAAAGGTTAGATGCCATATTTATCATCATGTAATAATAACATTTAAAACAGGTAATGATGTAATGATTGATTGATGGTTTGATTTGAGGATTTGAAGTGAATTTATTTCTCATTAAATGAAACAAGTGCAACATTTTCCTAAAATTCCCAAATTCTTCATAAGATAAACAGGAATTTAAAAAAAATGTTATAAAACTTATACAACAGGAAACTGCCCCATCCACATGACATCCAATAAAAACCCAAATAAAGTTAGTGATTAACAACATTTGAACTAGAAATGCATCTCCTGTTTTCTTAGACTATGTGAGAGTCTAAGAGTGAATAATTTCACACTGTTAAGGTTAAGGTTAAGTTAACTTTATTTGTACCCATTTAAGTGATGATTAGCTTCAATCACACATAACAAACAGACAGGTCAGACACAATAACACAACCTGTGCTGTAAAAATGTCGATTTCTAGATGATGTGATTTAAGATGCTGTAAAAAAAAAAATTGTATTTCTGTGACTTTGCTTTCCATCTTCTGTTGCTCTTCCTGAACTTTTCCATTTTTTCCTAATTTAATCAAGCGTCTGAGGAAAGCTATATACTGTATGTGTGTGTGTGTTCATTTTAACCTGTATTTCCACTTTGTCTCTCTAACAGTATTTGGCAAAGAAACTCGGCTTTGACACCTTGTGGTTTGGTTACTTACAAACCACGGTGGGTCTAGTCCAGCTGCTCGGGGGTCCAATGTTTGGAAGGTAAGTGCAGAGAAATGATGAAAACATATTCTGTTATTGGCACTCCTACAGTACAGAGATTGCTCATGCTGTGATCGGTCTCCCAGATTATTTTTGTGTGGCAGGAACCTTTTCTGAGCTTTCTGTGTTTGGTCGGCAGGTTTGCAGATCTGTTCGGGGCTCGAGCAGCTTTGTCTCTGTCGTGCTCTGCTACCATTGTTTTCTTCTTGCTGCTGGCCATCGCAAACCATCCTGCCATGCTGTTCGTCCACAAACTCCCCACGGTCTTCATGCATGTCTTACCTGGTGAGCAGCTACCATCATCTACAATCCTACTCACTCACTCACTTCAAACCTAGATTATTGTTTAGTATGAATCAGAGCTGCAACAATTAGTGGACTAAGCAGTTAGTAGATTGACTGAGAATTAATCAGCAACTGTTTTGATATTTGAGGATTTGAGGCTTTACTGTGTCAAGCAAGGTAAATGAAGTCAATTAAAAGTGCTTTACATAAAACATTTTTAAAAAGTAAACTGAATACATGTCAAGTTTTTGATTGCTGAACAGACAAATCAAGATATCTTCTATTGAGAAAAGTTAAATGACTATCTTCTATTAAATACATTTAACATTCACATTTCTATAAGTTGCTCACAAATACAGCCTTAGATGCTCCATCATCTTTGCTGTGGTTTGTACATCTACAATCCTACTCACTCACTCACTTTACTATTTTAAACTTTAAACCTAGATTATTGTTCAGAATGAATCAGAGCTGCAACAATTAGTGAATTAATCAGTTAGTAGATTAACTGAGAAATTAATTGACAACTATTTTGATATTATAAATATTTGCTGGGCTGGTTGCAGTTTCTCACATATGAGGATTTGAGGCTTTACTGTGTCATACACGATAGTAAAGCAACCCCAGGCCATTTCAACAACAAGTAAAAAGTAAACTGAATACATATCAAGTTTTTGATTGCTGAACAGACAAATCAAGACATCTTCTATTGAGAAAAGTTAAATAACTATCTTCCATTAAATACATTTAATATTCACATTTCTATAAGTTGCTCAGTCAACTTCACAAATACAGCCTTAGATGCTCCATCATCTTTGCTGTAGTTTGTACTTGTGGAACTCAACATCCTGCAGCTTTAACATGAACACTGCAGATTATTTATTGTATATAGTATTTAGAGACTGTTTTATTATATATAGTATTTTTTTTTTAAATCAATACAGTTTACCCGTACCTTAAAAATTTGAATGAAATGTAATTAAATAAACAGTAATTGACTGAATTAACCTTAACCTGCAAGCACATACAACATGAGTGATATTAAGTGACAATAACCTTGAAATATTTATGATTATTAAAAGGTTTCTATTATTATAACCTACAGTTTTAAATATATTACCATTATTTAATGTATAATTATTATCCTGCATGCTGTTTTGAGTAGCTTGTATTTCTAACATTCCTGTCCTGTTTGCAGCTTCTCAGATGGTCGTTGCGGACCTTTCCGAGCCAGAAAAACGGGCGGATGCTTTATCCAAACTCGGTCTGTGTTTTGGCGTCGGTATGATAGTCGGTTCCACGTTAGGCGGCCACCTCAGCAAACACTATGGGTAAGCGTCACAGAGTACTGTTGGGTTGGGGGATTTCGGTCTCTTCATGTAAACCCACGCTGACTCCATGATGTTGAGATCAGGTCTCTGTGAGGGCCAAACTATCTGCAGCAGGACTCCTTGTTCTTCTTTTTGATGAAGATAGTGTCTTTAAGATTCTGGCTGGATGTCATTTGCTAATTTTCCATGCTGCAGAACATACTTGGGACTAATTAAATCTCTTTTTGATGGTATTGCATTATGAAAAAGAGTCTAAACATCTACCTGGAATCCCTCATTCAGGTTTATGTTCCCTCCCGCTCACTATACTCTTCTCTTCTTCTCTTCTGTAGTTCCCAAGCAGTTATTAAGGCTTCAATTAAACATTGCAAAGAATTAAAAATGACTGATGAAGTTTGATGTTCAGTATATTCAGATTGTGAAGCTAACATTGTATTTATTGACTTTGTATTCCTCAGGGAGACGTTTGCTGCGTGTTTCGGTGCTGCAGGAAGTGCCTTCAGTTTAATGTTGGTTTTAAAGTTCATCCCAAAAACGACCAAAGTTCAAGCTCCAAAGACCACCACTGACAGTAAGATGGATTTCAGTCTAATATAAATAATCTTCTCAGATATTTGGGAATCTGTTTGAAATGCTTCTATGTTCACATTTATGACACACAGGCACAGGAAGCAGGTAGGTGAGCTGGTGTTTTCAGGTTAAAGTGCAACTGAAATCACAATAAGTCATCCATTTTTGAAGGCAAAAATAATGTCAGTATTTATCAAAAGGAAGAAAAAAAAGTCTGTCTCAGAAAAGGAGGGGCTCCAATGTTTGATTGACGGCAGCTGGCAGGATGAGAGTCGACAACGAGAGACAAAGTAAACTTACACTGAAGCTTATTAGACACATGCAGACTGTGTTTTGTTAGCAGTGACATTAAAGAGAAAGAACCACAGCAGCATCTAAACTGACTGAAGTGACATTTGCAAGTATGTTTACATGCTAATTAAATGTTCAACAGCTGAGCAGCTAATTAGATCTCTAGCCTGCAAACTAATATTAGGGGTGCACTTTACCCCCGGTGAATGTTTGTTTGGTGGCTCGTTCAACAAACTGAAGGGCAGGAAGAGACCTGTGTTCATTTCTGAGTTGTTGCTCAAACTGTGGTGCTGGTGTTGTGTATCAGGACGATGTCTGCCTGTGGTAGAAAGCTGATGCTGACAGTATTCAGATAGATAAATAGATCGGGATGTCAAGGAAAGCGGAGCAGGTGGACACACATGTCACACAATCAGTGCATCCCTTATCAAAACAGTGTTCATGGGTCAGTGATGGGGGTTTTTTTTGTCAAATTGTCAAAGGGGTTAAAATTTGAAAATAAATCTATGAGCATAAAATGTCTGCTTTTAATCAATTTTGAGAGAATATATTAGAGGATTATGGCACAAATGTCTAAGTGGTGTAACCATAAAAACTTTGAACCAAATAATTAAAGTTGTTTAAAAGTGCTAAATTCTCAATAAAACACCATATCAACTAGTTTGGCATGATCTTACATTATAACTTTTTATATTAAATAAAGCTAATGGAATACAATTGTTCTAAATATTACATTTAATCTGGGGAATCATGTCAATCAGGGACCATTTACAGTTTTTTTAAAATTAAGTCCACTTAAATACACTGTAGGTGGATAAAATATGTAATATTTATCATTCTTTTGTGGTTACACCATTTGACATTTTCAGAAGCATTCAGTCTTTTGGTTAAAAAAATGGTGCAAATGTTATTTCAAATGACATAAAACCAACAATAATGCAAAATGTACATTTTAACAAACCTGATGATGCTTTTAAAACTATTTTTAAAATTTGTTTTAATTGCTCATCTTGTCATCTTGTCTCATTATTATCACTGACACTTAAACACAATAATAGAACTCAGCTGCAGAATGTGTTACATCACTTCCTGTTGGGATGTTCTGTCATGTTACATCACTTCCTGTTGGGAGTTCTGTTATGATAATTTGCTTATTTTTAAATATGGTTATAAGTTAGCAAGACACAGAAAGATGTAACTCCTACATTTTAAGTTTAATTTAGATAGCAGGGATCAGAAGGAAAGATGGACTGCTTAAAAAAAGTGATATTTGACAATGATGACACGAATATGCATAAGGCAGCGCCGATGTCAGCTTATCATCATTATGTCTTATCATCAATCCTTCCTGATGCTGAGCGGGAATACACGCGCATACAAAAGAAAAACAAGGACATGGAGAGGGAAAACGAGCTCCTCAAGACTAAAGTGGAGTTCCTGTTGACAGACGCCGAACAGTTCAAGGCACAGCGCCAAAAAATCCACAATGTGACGAAAGCCAGAGACCATCTGAGGAACCAGCTGCTGCACTGCAAAAATGAACTGTCGGTGATGGGTAAGAAGATCGGGATCCAGCAGACGGACCTGAAGAGGGGTAGCAGGAGGAACGAGACCCTCAAGGAGGAACTGGAGTTGGTGAAGAAGGAGCTGCAGTCGGTAAAGAAAGGGGTCATCACTCAGAGGATGCAGCAGCAAAACCTGAAGGAACGTCTGGACCACGTGATGAAAGAGAGAGACGGCATGAACGACAAGTGGCTGCACTGCAAAAACGAATGCACGGGGTTGTGCGACGTGATCACAAACCAGCAATCGAGCCTGACCAGGAAGGACAGTGAGTTCAAACAGCAGGTGAAGGAGATCCATCACCTCAAGCTGGAGAACCAGCAGCTTAAAAAGGAGATGGGCCTCATGGAGACCGACAAAGAGGACCAGAGGAGGGAGCTCCATAGGTGTGAAGATGCGCTCCACACGCAGAGGGAGAAGCTCAGAGAGAGTGAAAGTTGTCGTATTGTTGAGGGACAAGTGGGGAAAAGAATAGTTATCCTCAAACAAAGACCTAAGGTGTTCAGAAAGCCAAAACAGGAAGTGCCTTGTGAGAATATCGAGTTGTTACAGAAAGAACTTCTCACTCAGACAGAAGAGCTGAGAAAAACACAGAAACTCTGCGAGGAGCTAAAGCACAATCTGACACAGGTCGCAGCGAAGTTCCAGCTGTGCCAGACGACGATCAGAAGCCAAAAAGAAAAGCTGAAAGCAGTAACGGCAGAGAAGAACATATACAGAAATACGGCTGAAAAACTGGAGAAAGAATTATCAGACATGAAGAAGGCGCAGAGAAGTGAAAAACTGAGGAACGGTAATCAGAGAGGAGCCAAGAGGGGGAGAAGGGTCAAAGTGCCGACTACAGACAGATCAATCCAGCTTCACACTTCACCCGTCTCCCCAAAGATCCAGCTGAAGACGGGAGGAGACGCATCAAATCAGACTAAACTCTCACCAGCACACAGCGGGGTCCAAAAGCAGTCTGACTTAAGTATTGTAGGGAGAAAAATGTAATTATGCTCTTGGACCTCACCAATCAGAGGGGGAATATTCTTATTAGGGGAGTTTCTTTATAAAATAAAAGTTATACTCCTCAAATTCTTGAAGATTTTTGGGTTAGGGTTACAATTAATGAAATATATATTGATACATTTATAATAAGAAGTATGCTGCCTGTTTATTCATAAATACTACAATATGGACCTTATTTATGATTTATATACATTTAACATGCATAGAATGAAGAAAATCGTCATATAATAAACGTTAATCTCACATCATTTGTAAGTATTTTATTTTATTTTTAAATTTTTATTTTACAACGCCACAACATAACACTTTGCGGTACATTGCTGCTATATGTGTGCTCATTTTCAGGAATATGCTGCTATAAATTGGGTTTATTGGGTTACTTTGGTGTGTTACATCAGTCTGAAACTGTTTTGCTCTGTTGTCATGCACATTATTTACAAGTCATGTAAATTAATGGTGATTTTTGCATCAGTCAAACCTCAGAGAGAAGCTGTTTGGTTCCATATTCAAAGATTTATAGAGAAAATATGTGTTGATTGTTTGTGTCTCTGTGCTTCTATTGTTAATTTACATCAGGGGTGTCAAACTCATTTTCATTCAAAGGCCACAAACAGTCCAATTTGATCTCATGTGGGCCGGATAGTTAAAAAGATGGAAGGAAGGAGGGGAGGAAGGAAGGGAGGAAGGACAAAAGGAAGGAAGGTGAGAAGGAAAGATAAGGAGAAGGAAGGAAGAAAGGACAGGTGGAAGGAAGGAAAGAATAAAAGTGAGGAAGGAAGAAAGAAAAGAAGGGAAAGGTTGGAAAAGAAGATGGAGGAAAGATGAAAGGGAGAAAGGAATGAAGGAAGGAAAGATAGAAGGATGGGTGGAAGGAAGGAAAAGAAGACAGGAAGGAAAGATGGAAGGAAGGAAGGACAAATGGGAAAAAAAGGCAGGGAGCAAAGTGGGCCGAAGCGTACCCCTCGGCGGGCCGGTTCTGGCCCACGGGACGCGTGTTTAACACCCCTGATTTACATGGTCCTATGGATGATTATGTCCGGTGTATCTATAAGCTATCTAACATCTATGTGTTGTCTCCACCTGTGTTTGGGTTGCTTGGATTTTTCTCAGTGTGAGAAGAAACTGAACAAAAGGGAAAACACACTAACTATAAAACTCATCCACTGATTCAGACCAGAGCTAATTAAGAAGCACCCTAAGAAGCACGCTGAAGAAGGGCCTCAAATGTTGAATAAAAAATATGCTTCTACCAATCACTTAAATATCCTTGCCAACTGAAAATGTATCATGAAAAGTACGCTGATCAGAGTTGATTGTTTAGGGTAAAATAAAAGCTAACTTAAACATGACATCAGATTAAATATCAAAGTGTGATGTAACAGCCATTAAGAGTAATTATTAGCCTTCATTAGTGCCAAAACCTTTCAGCAGTAATTCAGATACTCAAAAGATACACAACACTATAAACTTGGTCCCATTACTGTTCTTCAGCATATTGTTAAATGTGCTCACAGGATCAATAATACCACTTTACTGCTTTATTTCCACATTAAGTATGAAGCTGCAGCTACAGGGAACAGTTAGCCTATCCCAGAAGACTGAAGCTAAAAAAAACCTCACTAACTAACACTTTATATCTTGTTTGTTTAATCTCAACAAAAAAGTTAAAAAATGACAAGTTTTAGTTTTACAGAGTTTATGTGCTGGGCTGTTTCTTGGTCAAACCTTCAATATTTAATAATAACTATGCAAGAAAGTGAATAAGCATGTTTCCCATAATTTAGGACTATTTCAGTGACATTATATACTGTAGCTGAGTTGAGTAAAAAAATGAAAATATAAAGTATACAGGCATGAGAGTGAGGATTATTGAGTAACACCTCAGCTGATTTTACACCAGCTCCATTTGTGCCTCTCAGCTTCACACTACTTCCTGTCATTGTTAGTTTTGGGTCTTGGGTGTGATTATTTTTGCATTAGTTCTGCACATACACTTCATTTATTCTTTATCTTTGAATGCAGGCGCAGCTGAGAACAAAAGTAAGTCAATATTTAACGTTGGAGAAATCACAAGACTGATGAAGTTTCCGGGCGTGACTCCGACTTTCGTGGTGAAGGTTGTCGCAGGTTTACCATCAGGTGAGAGAGTTTGGATTCAAGACTGTTTAACCTTTGTGTCGTCCTCCTGGGTCAAATTGACCCCGTCTGTTTTGACTGTTCCTTCCTCCCTCCTTTCCTTCCTTCTTCCTCCCTCCCTTCCTTCTTTCCTTCCTTCTGTGTGCCCTTCCTTTCTTCCTCCCTTCCTCTTTTCCTTCCTTCCTCCCTCCCTCCTCCCTTGTTTCCTCCCTCCCTCCTACCTTCCTTCCTTCTTTCCCCTGTCATTCCTTCCTCCCTCCCTCCTTTCCTTCATTCCTCCCTTCCTTCCTTCCCTCCTTCCTACCTCCCTCCTTTCCTTCCTCCCTCCTCCCTCTCTCCTTTACTTCCTTCTTCTTCCCTTCCATCCTCCCTCACTCACTCCCTCCCTCCCTCCCTCCTTCCCTCCTTCCTTGTTTCCTCCCTCCCTCCTACCTTCCTTCCTTCCTCCCTCCTTACCTTCCTTCCATACTTCCTTCCTTCCTTCCTCCTTTTCTTCCTCCCTCCTTCCTTCCCTTCCTCCTTTCCTTCCTCCCTCCCCCCTCCCCTTCCTTCCTCCCTCTCTCCTTTACTTCCTTCTTCTTCCCTTGCATGTTTTCTCCCTTGGATCTTTCCTCCCTCCTTCCTTCCTTCCTCCCTCCCTCCTTTCCTTCCTTCCTTCCTTCCTTCCTTCCTTCCTTCCTTCCTTCCTTCCTTCCTTCCTTCCTTCCTTCCTTCCTTCCTTCCTTCCTTCCTTCCTTCCTTCCTTCCTTCCTTCCTTCACAGATATGTTTAATTTACATTAGAAATGACACTAAATGATTACCCTCAAAAAGAAAAACTGCTCTTCTTCTCTCCATTTCAAGGCATTTTTCAGGTGATGTTCTCCATCATTGCGATGGAGTTCTTCAAGCTGGAGCCTGAGCAGAACGGCTATCTGATGGCGTACTTCGGTATAGTCTCAATGGTAAGATGTTCTTATCACTTATTATATGCATGTTTTAAAATAAAAGATAAGTTAATTATAATTTCCATGAGTTACACGCTGCAGCTGAGGATGATGTCAGACTGTAAGACGAGGTCAGTAAAGGCCGGATGTTTTTTCAGGTGGTTCAGGGAGGAGTGATCGGTCGGCTCACAGCCAGATACTCTGAGAGCTCGCTGCTGCTTCTCGCCATTGGAGTTTCTGCTTTTGTGGGACTGGCTCAGGTACACACAACAACACACACACACACACACACACACACACACACACACACACACACACACACACACACACACCAGAGCTGATAAGTATTGTCGACTGTACTGCACTGGACAGTTTGTTAGGATTTCTAAAAATGAGCTGAATTGTGAATTAGTCGGGATCCTCTTTTTATTTTATTTTTTTTATTTTTCATAACAACCAATTCCTTCTTTCTTTGTTTCTTTATTCTACTTTTTATTTTATTTTATTTCCTTCCTTCTTTATCTGATTGACAACTTACTGCTGCTTAATTTTTACGTATTTCCTTTACTCACTTCATTATTATTACTTGACTTGTAATGAAATCTTTCCATTGTGGTCTTAATATCTTTAAGGATTTGAGTACTTTCAACTGTATCCAACACATGTTCATATCTATAAATGTAGAATTTATTTGATAGAGACCTTTTTCTCTTGAAATTAATTTAATTTAAATTGCCTGAATATGTTTAAAGCTGCAGCTTATTGTTAACATTGTAGATATTTCTGTCTTTTGTTATGAATATTTCTGTTTCCATGTCACAACTCAGAGTTAAAATGATGTGTTGATTATTTAATTAGTTGATGGACAGCTAAATAAATAGTTTTGTTGATTACAGCTTCTCAAATCATTATGTTTCTCAATTGCATCACAGTGTAAATATGTATTTTTTTTTTAAAAATCTTTTCACATCCATTAAAACAAGAATTTGTATTTTAGGCTCAAGTGATTGGTATTTGTCATTTTGTCCCAGTAATGAAAGTAATCATTAGTTTCATTCCTTGCTGAGTTGCTTTTATTGAATCATCTCCCCCCTGCAGGCTTACATGCAGAACGTGTTCCAGTTCTGCCTCATCGTCCTTCCCATGATGTTTTCTCTCAGTGTGTTTAACGTCATCACAGACAGCATGCTCACCAAGAGCGTACCGGCCTCTGACACAGGTGAGGTTCTCCTGCTGCTTCTTCTTCTACTGCTCGCACGTCACACACAGTCAGGAAGTCAACAGTAACAGCAGCAGCAGCAGCAGGGGCTCTGTGACAGGCACATGTGATTACAACTAAAAGGTTCAACTTAGTAGTCATAGTAGAGGTATAAGATTACAACATTTAAATCTCTAATGTTTCGGTGTCCAAAAAAACTAATAAAATAGAAAATTATTAACCTTCCTGTCGTCCTCCCGGGTCAAATTGACCCGGTCTGTTTTGACTGTTCCTTCCTTCTTTCCTTCCCTCTTTCCTCCTTCCTTCTTTCCTCTGTCCTTCCTCCCTTTCTTCTTTCCCTCCTCCCTTCCTTCTTTCCTTCCCTCTTTCCTCCTTCCTTCTTTCTTCTGTCCTTCCATCTCCATTTCTTCCTTCCTTCTGTCCTTCTTTCCTCCCTTCCTTCTGTCCTTCTTTCCTCCCTTCCTTATTTCCTTCCTTCTTTCCTTCCTTCCTCCTTCCTTCCTTCCCTCCTTCCTTCCTTCCTTCCCTCCTTCCTTCCTTTCCTTTCCTTCCTTCCTTCCTTCCTCATTCCCTCCTTTCCTTCCTTCCTTCCTTCCTTCCTTCCTTCCTTCCCTTCTTCCTTCCTTCCTTCCTTCCTTCCTTCCTTCCTTCCTTCCTTCCTTCATTTCCTTTCCTTCCTTCCTTCCTTGACTCAAGGACAACAGGAGGGTTAAAATGAACTACAACTGAAGTGAACATGTAATCCAGTAAACCCTCTCTGCTCTTACACACAGGCACAATGATGGGACTGTGCTCTTCTGTTCAGTCTCTGCTTCGCACAGTCGGACCGACCATCGGCGGCTTCCTGTACGTCAACTACGGCGTTTCCTCTATAGGTTTTATCCAGTTTGTCGTGAATATCGCTGTGTTCGTGATCCTGCTGCAGCGTCCGCTCAAGACAGACGAACTAAAGGACTGAAATCTTTTATTCTTTTAATATTTTTTTTTCTTTTTTTACATCATCTCAATCATAAAGGTGATAGAAAGACATATTTCATTTTGGAAACAATGATCTTTTTTTTTTTTTTTCACAGTCGCATATATTCAAAGCGCAGATTTTTAGTTGTTATTCACTGTGTTGTAATGTCTGTTTGTGGAGATTCAGGCTCAAACCACTAGATGGCAGCAAATCCTCTGTTTTACCCTGATGATACATTCATTTACCAGAGTTCATTATTCACATTAATGTTACACTTTTACATCAGTTTGCTGATATTAGAGATTTATTAAATATCATCAGGAAATGTTAAGATGTGAGCCAACCAACATGATTCCTAATTGAACATAGTTAGTTCAGAACACTATATAATTTGTAATGAAAGATTATTTTCTTATATGTATTTTTGTATTGAGCATTTAATAAATGATTTCATTTTTGTACATTAATTTAAAACCAGTGATGTAATCCAATTTTTACTTTCCATTGAAAAAGATGCAGAGTGACTTTAGCTTAAAGAGCTGCTGCTTGAATTCACCTGAGTTTTAGAGTTTTGACATATATATATATATGTGTGTGTATATATATATATTTGTGGTAGAGACACAAAATATTTGTCATTTAAATAGTCAAAAATAAAGATAATAAATATTTAGATAGACACGAAAGGACATTAATGCCACTTCAGTACAATGATGTCAGTATTGTGCTTAAACAAGCATACTTGGTTGAGCATTTGCATGTGTTAACACTCAAATCAGATGCAGTGATGCAGTTTAGGAGTTTTTATCTTCTGCAGCATTTATGTGTTTTTTCTTTATTTGCTCCTGAGCAGCAGGTCAGTCAGAGTTTTTTCATCTGACCAAACATAGAGAAAAAGAAAAACTGGAACAAACCCGCTGAGCATTTAGTCTGCAGATCATATTTTGACCCATTCTGCAGAGCCAGCACAAAACACACACAGTCAATAAAAAAAAAATTAATCACTAGTGCATAAAAACAAATTATGTAGTAAGCAATGAAGGGGATAAACAAGTCCCATGTTAATCGTGTTCTCTTTCACATTTATTTACAGTTTTCTGCCCTTCCACAGTTGCCAATCTGCAGCATGTAGAAGTGATGTCAAATAATCTGGAGCAGGTGTCTCATTGTTTCCACAAAATACTCTCGTTTAGAAATATTACATCCGTCAATGGCGGATAATTATTATCTCATTTTAACAGTAGGGGGTCTGTGGTTTACAGAGTTATTATAGGCCAGGCTACACCTTCAACAGATGTCACTGGAGTGATTCCTTTGGTTGTTTTATCCAGCTAAATATCTGTAGCAAACAGACCGTAATATTCAGATTATGTTTTAAAAACTGCAAAAAATAAAGGGGATTATTTTAAAAAAAATATGGTCTGAAGTTTATCTTCTTAATGGTTTTAATGAGGCATTTTTAATAGCATATGGCCACAAATGATAGATGTCTTTCCTTTTCAAACAGTAGAAATTGAAATTAAAGTCTTTAAAAATGTTGAACCTGTCTTTTTAAAGGCAGAAATATTATTATGGGATTATGTCATATCCACTTTCTTTAATTTAAGTTTGAAAAAATTACCATAATCATTCAAAAGCCTTCACTTGCACAAGGCATTCAGATCCTGATATCCTTCAAATAGACCAGAATATCAGAGTGGCTGTCAAAGCAGGCCAGCTAAATCATGCTATAATTCATTTTATATGTTTATTTCTATTACTTTAAAGGCAGTGGTTCAGGAGAAAGTATTTATATAATATTTATGTCTGCACAGCTTTTAAATGTTAAGTTGATTAGAAAATCCAAATAGTCAAAGTGAGCATATTGGAAAGAGTTGGCAGGATGACACGGCCTATTTAGATAGACTGCACCTTTAATGTGATCAGCCATCTCAGTGGCAATCCCATCATCTGAGGCTGATCCTGCAGCCTACACCTACAGCACTACTCATTACTCGCTGCCGCCTGAGTCCGCAAACGTCTCTAAAAACACACTTTCACTGCAGCAGTCCTTCTGACTTTTTACTGTAGAGAACAAAATAAAGCTCTTGCTCTCGAAATCTGCCTCTATGTGACTCACAGAGACTCAAAAGGAGCTGCAGATGGATTTGAAGGGTGTCACTGTATCTGCGGACCCAGGGGGGCGGCCCTGACCACTGGAGGGGGTGCCTTGTTACACTTGGCCCTTTGAGTCAGGGGGAGCCGGGACAATGCCGCTGTTAACACTCCTGACTGGGACCTTTGGGTCCTCTGAAAGTTTAATGTGACTCTGCGAGCGACCTGCGCTCACTGAGGTCAGAGATGAACGCGGCCCGGCGATGGTCCAAGGTTGCCTTGTGTTGGTGCATTGGAAACTAAACGCCAGCGGGGGGGCCACCGGGTCCTGGGCTTGTTTTGTCCCCTGTGGCATGGATAATGAGGCATCTGTCTCCACCTGCCGCATGGAGAGATGAGGCTCACTGTCTCACTTTAAAAGAGCACAGGTTACCTATCTGATTTGTCCCAGGCAGGCCAGGGACATGATCTGAAGCAGAGGAGCCTTCGGTCTAAATGTTTTATACCGGGGCTTTCTTATTTCTCTTCCTGCCACACCACACGAAGCTTCTTATAACACACACTTTGCTCAGTGTCTTGTGTTCTGCATCTAGATAATTGAAATCCAAATCAATCAAACATGAGTCGACTTCAACAAATATTGCCAAAAAAGTTCAACATCATATGTCATGAGCATTTAAAGATATATTTGCATTGCTTAACTTGTCATAAACCACTGTGCTGATTCTTGCTCAGAATAAATACAAACCTGATGTGCATGTGACAGCAAGTCAACATGGCCGCCCAGGCCCCCCCCCCCCCCTCGTCTTGCTCTCCAGCGGACCTCGTGGAGCTCGTGGAGTTGGCCATGGGGACGAAAGGTGATCTTAAAGGGGTTTTGTCTTGGTGTAATCAGACAGCGACATCATCAATCATGAGAGGGGGAATTACAGCGGGTTACAATGGGTGATAAGATAATGAGTGGGGCCACAGCGACCTGGTGAGGGACAGCTCGAGTTCCCGTCCTGATTACATGGCAGCGGCCTGACTGGCTGCGAACCAGCTGAGGACGCCGGCTGCTCAAATCCAAGATGAAGAGCAACACTTTTTAACCAACTACAGCATGTTGAAAGTAGATATATGTACTTAAAATATAAAGACGCAATCAGCTCCAATCAATGTGACATATCTATAACTTTAAATCTCTTACTAATTAACTCTAAATACCAAATCATCAAGTTTTGATGGTGGTTAAAAGGCTTTTCAAAATAAAACCCAAAGGAATCTGTAAGCAGATACAGTCAGTTGTGTGTATGGAAATGATGTGAAAATCAACATCCAGTAACAGTGATGTGAAGCATGTAGACGTTTACTTTAGGATCAGCAGAAGTAGCATCACTGATTGTTGGATTTAAGACACTCACATGGCCAACGATGCCAAGATCAGTCGGTCCTCAGCAGTGATGCTCATTTACTACAATATGAAAAAAGTGACATATAGCTTTTCTTGGAGCCTAAACAGCAGTGTAGTAAAATGTTAAGCCTGCAATTAGAGTGAGAACATAATTTACCAATATTTACCATTAAAGGACGTGTTCACAATTGTTCAAGTCCGTCTTCAAACAGCAGTCAGGTGTCTATATGAACAGGGAACAAGGTTTTCCTCGCTGTAATCATTCCTCCTGTTCATACTGACTGTTAAAATGCGCTTTCAATGTAAAGTGATGGAGGACTGTATCCACAGTGTTTCCACACAGTCATTTAAATGTAGATGATCAGCTTCTATTGAGCTTCATCAGTGTGAGTTACTATAGTTATTATAGTTACTATGGTAACAGTGTGAGTTAGTCATATCAAGTGATATCTGACACATTTACAGTCTTTTTAGCATCAGATTCCCTCTTAGTGTTTCCTGTTGAGCTGTGGTGGAAGTATAGTAACAAAAAGACTTTGCTACTAAAAACACTGTAACGTTGAAACATAGAAGATGAAGATTTGACTCAATTAGATGGCTGAAGCTTCATATTAGCTTCTTTTTTGGACAGAAGGAGGACTGTGGATTTAGTCCACCATCACTTCCATTGTATTATAAATGCAGTGTTTCTCACACATTCATTTATTCGTGGCGGCCCGCCACGAAAGAATTACGTCCGCCACGAATAGATTTTTCGGCACGAATAGATTTTTCGGCTTTTGGCTCGCTCGACCTCGCTCATAAAAGCATTATAATGGGACTCTGTCTGTGAATGTAACTTGTCGTTACAATTCGGGTGTAGTAGGTGGCGGTACTATGCAGTAACTCCGGCAATAAAACCAAAGAAGACGCACTTAATGCAGGGAGCTCACGGACGTAAACAAAACAGTCACGTGTCCCACGGATGCACTTGTAGGTCAGGAAATGACGTAAAAGGGACCGTATATGGTTTGTTCCGTGTGTGTTACGTTACGTGTTGGACTAAATACATGGACATATTGAGGAAAGTATTTCGGTTTTATGGAAACGGATTTCATATTTCACAAGAATGGATATTTGGCGAGCTGTACAGAAAGTCCTGAGTCATAAGATGATCGTTGTGGATAAAGGGAAGACTTTGAAGGTATGTAGAGATTATAGCTGTTTTCACTTTAGCTCAGGGGCTAGCCGAGCTAATCGCTAATACTATTACGGCTGTGAGCAACCATATAAGTCGTGAGTGGTCTTGAATGAATCAGGACAATCTAAGCTTTCTAACAATGTACGGCATGAATATATATGTTTAAGGGTTGGTGTTTAAAACATCCAGAAGAACTTGTGGCTACCTCCCAACTTCTGACCCGTCCCGTAGGCGGAACAGCGTGTTTTAAGTGTCTGCAGTTCCGATCCTTCATGTTGGCTGAAACAGACAAGTCACCCTCAAACATGCTGAAAACCATGTTGATGTTTGGTTTGCAGTTAGTCTTCCCTAATGTGTATGTGGCTTTGAGGATGTTCCTTACGTTGCCGGTGACAAACTGTGAGGGGGAGCGCTCATTTTCTCATTTGGGGAGGATCAAAAATGAGCTGAGAACAACCATGAATCAAAAACGCCAGAAGTCCTTATCATTATTACTGGCAATAGAGTCTGAACTTGTTTGCTAGGAGAAAGGTCAGGAGAACGGTCATTGCATAAGGGAGCTACTCTAATGTGTGTGTGTATTCTGGCCTCCCAAGTGTTGTTAATGTGCATTGTTTTTTTATGACTAGGAAAACATTTGTTGTTGGGATGTTTGATATTGTGGAGATTCTATAAACAGGTTGTTTGCTATTCTTTGAAGTGTTTCTGCATATCTGAGTGTAGACTGTTTTGATAATACACACACACACTGCATGTGCTGAGAGTCTTGTGTTGAATTTATCAGTCAGTGTGAATCCTGTGCAAGTACAGGAGTTTCCGACAACTACTACATCCACACTAGTAAAGTAGTTGTCTGTTGTGTTGGTGCACATACGTGTGTGTGTGTGTGTGTGTGTGTGTGTGTGCGTGTGTGTGAGGGCCTCTAAGAGTCTGGCCCAAGGGCCTCTGAATTCTTAATCCAGCCTTGGCTATCTGTATGTCTATTTATTAATATAAATAAATTAATATTAATATATCTAATCTGTATATAAATATGTAGGCTACATAAAGTGTTGTAGTTCTATTCAAACTCTGTGTTCTCCTATCAGTCTCAGCTTTCTGCGTAGTGCTAATTAGCAAATGTTAGCATACTAACACAGTAAACTAACATGTTGAACATAGTAAATAGTAAGTGGTTAAAAATCTGCATGCTAGCGTTGTCATTGTAAGCCCTCTGAGGTCAGTGCAGTGATCATTGTAAGCATGTTGGCATTTAGCTCAAAGGCCTGCGATGTGCGTCAGTAAGGCCTCACAGAGCTATCAGCGTGACTGCAGACTTCTTCAGCTACAGTAGCTCTAGTGGAAGATTTAGGGAGTCAGCGAAATCCTAATGAATCATCCACTGTGAATCATGAGTGCTCATTAAACTTAACGGCTTGGCCGGCATTGGTGGAAATTAATGATTTACATTTACTGAGGTACTGTAATATTAAGTATAATTTTAGTATTTTCATTTTATGCTACTTGATACTTCGACTCCACTACATATATTTTACAGCTTAAGTGACTTTTCAGGGTTGAAATTGAACATGGAATAACATAATGATGAGCTTTTAAATGACATTACATTGTTAAAATTTTAAACCAGTGGTACGCAAACGTTTTGGCTCATTAAAAAAATCAGTGTATTTACGTCTTCTTGCCTTATTTTACATATCTATGAGTTATCAAAGAAAAATGCAAATATTAAAGAAAAGTTATTTTTTCCTTTTTTCCTGCCTACGCTATCATCTCAGTACCCTTCAAACTTATGTGGTGACCTCCACTAACCAGTTCAAACGAGCTCCACCTCAAGCAGCTGCAACAATTGTAATGCTGCTTATACATTAACTCTTCTATATTAATAATGTACTTTGAGAAATATATTTAACATATCAGTTACAGCCAGATTATCTGCAAAATAAATACTTTAAATTCAGCTGGTAATACTTCTACACTTTTACGAAAGTAGGATTTTAAATGCAAGACTAAGTATTTTTACATTGTGGTATTGGTACTTTTACTCATCTGATGCACCACCCAACTAACATAATCAATCAAAACTGCGTAATCAGTGTCTTTAATCATGTTTTGATGTGTTCTGATTATCAAAGCAATCTGTATTATCACCTAGCGTGCAGGTGAGTATCACGTGTGGATAAACTTGAGGCTGTGTGATGCATCACAAGCTTCCCCCTCTCTCTGCTGTGTGGAAGCGTGCTCGGCCGTGTGTCACCGGCTCTGAGTCTGATGATGCTCGGTCTATCCAGCACGCTCTGGTCCACACTCTCACTCCCTGACATGTGCCACTGCTCGCTAATCCCTCACTGACGCCTCTCCGCAGCATCGCGCTCGACAACAAAACAATAAATGACCACTGCGCTGACCTCAGAGGGCAAACCGGCTCCGGCTGCTTCAGACAGGATCTTCCCCTTTTCCTCCTGTGGAACGCCATATTGTTTTTTTTTTTATACTGTTGCATGTCAGCAGATTACTTTAAAGCACACCAGGGAACCTTTGTAATTTACGTAGTGCTGCATGGAAATGAATTGTTTCTTCAGGATTAAGACAGTTAGAGATTTGAATAATTGCAGATAATATGGTTCAAAAGAAAGGATGTGGATATCATTTTAATCATGGCTGAGCCGATTAGATAACAATATGATGCATTAGTAAAAGGCGGGAAAAAGTGTGCCAGGAGAGGCATCTGTTTGAATTAGCGGCTGTAAGCTCTGCATGTTATTTGCATGACTCATATGGAGCGGCATCTGTGTGGCGCAAAGACAAATCTGACCATTATTGGTCATGTTGGTCAGCTTAAGCACCACCATGAGTGAGGCAACCAGATTTCTTGTGGTCCAGTCTGAGTTTAATACGATCACACAAGTTAGGTTAGAGCGGGATTGTTTAATCTGGTATCTACAGCATCTGCAGAGTTTAGTTTGAGATTTTGAACGTCAAAGTTTTCACGTGGCAGAGTTGTGATCTGCTAAATGTTGAATTTATTACAATTTTAACCCTAATTATGAAATATTTCTGACTATAAAACTACTGCAAAATGTTCCTGAGAAAACTTTATACTTCTTCTCAGTGCAGATTCAAGAAATGAGTCAGTATCCTGAAAAAACGATATAGGAAAATCTTGAAGTTATCTGTGAGTAATGTGAGCGAACAGCCTCTCCTGCTGCTACAAAACTAACAGTAATGTGAGTGATATGTTGATCTAACACAAGATCTGTGTGGAGACTGTAAGGCTCCTCAAGTTAATACATGAAACCACAAAGTGAAACAAACAGTCATATTTCCATCATGTTATTTTTCATGGTTTGAGGTTTTACTGTAATTACATCATCTCATTGCAGCCACTTGTTCTGAAATGGTTCGATGGCTCTGACTGGAAAAATATCTCCACCAGCTGTTGATCTTGTCACAGCTCCAAATATTTATATATCATTTAAAACAACTGGTTTCTTGGTTGTACAGTGGAACAAACTGCTAACACATCAGTACCATTTAAATAGAAGAGAAAATAATTCCTTTATTGTCATTGTACAGTAGAGTACAGAGTACAAGGAAATGGAGTAGCGATCCTACATTCAAACATAACAAAACGGCAATTAAAAACAAAATAGTTCAAACTAAACTAAATCAATATGCTAAATATATAAATGAAATACCATAATTTCTGTCGTCTGTCGAACCATCGCTTTAAAGCCTGTGTAAAGTTCCTTTGTTTCAATGTAGGCACCTGCTGCTTAAAGACATGTTCAGCATATTTATGTTCAAAATAAATATTTTTTTTAATTCAGTGGGTGTGGCTTATATTTAGGTGCCCTTAATAGTCCAGAAATTTACGGTATATGCTGTGACATAAAATAAGGTATAACATAATGTGAAAGTAAAAAAAGAAAGTTTATTAGCAGCTGAGATTCTGTATACAAGTAGTGAAGGTAGGAATAAGTACATAAAGATCTGCACAATGTTTTATAAATGTAAATATTGTAGTGCTGACAGACGGTTAGTGTCAGTGTTTGGTAGCGTTCACCACTCTGCAACAGAAGATATTCTTAAGTCTGGTTGTCTGTGACTTGATGGATCTGAAGCGTCTCGCAGACTGTTTCACATCAAGCTGACACAGAACAACATTAGCTTTCATAGAGTTGTGTTTATGTCTAATGTCTGGTTCGATCTGCACCAACAGATAAATATGTGCCTTTTTAGCAGCTAAATGGTTCACTCTCTCAGACAGGTGATAATTCTCTGTTCATTCACTGCTACAAGTGTCTCCTTTCACATCAAATATAATGATTTGAATATTGAATAGTGCAGCTTAAAGACACTGCATTGCATTCCCGACAAAAAGACATTTTGACATAAAGCAGGAAAAGCACAGGTGCAATTAACAACATTAATGATGGCTGAATCCCATTTGGTTATTCCCAAATTAATGATCCTGGTGCAGTGCATGATGGTTCACCAGTATGGAATCTATAATTAACTCAGGTAGAGAGTCTCTGGGATGATATCCATCCAAAGACGAGCTAAGACTCAATGATCACTTTGTTTTCTCTCAGCAGTGAAACAGTCTGAAAATTGGCCTAAAAGTTTAATTTACTAGTTTAAATGAGCTTACATGCCTTTGATATTTAGTGAGCCGATTGATTTCCTCACTCTGATTATTATTTGCATGGCAGATGGTGGGCCGGTGGTAATCCCAGCTGCCCACTGGCCTGACCCTTTGCACTCCACCCATCCTCCTCCCAAACCAACATGCTACAACCCCCCCACCACCACCACCACCACCACTCCACCGCCTCCCCCCCAAAAAACCTTAATGAACCGGCTGAGCTGCACGGCCAAAGAGCTGCTTTAAACTGGTGAGTAATGGCTGCGTCAGCAGTCAGTAGATGAGCCAGAGGGTAAGGGGGGGTGAGGGCGGGGTATTAGAGCCCCATTGAAGCTAAGTGGGCTCCATTGTTAATAAGAGACGGTACTGCAAAACACTGCAGCTACTGTAACTGTACTCTCCTAACACCCTCAAACACCTGCTTTATTGGCTTTATTTGTCTTTTTAATTAAATTATCTCAATTATGCAAATGAAAACTAACATTTTTACTAAAAAAATAAATAAATAAATAATGTCTGTTTTGATTCATGTACCTGTAGGATTTAGAGACTTTTGTGAAAATTATAAACTCATTTTTTAATTATTTATGTATTAACTAAACCCTCCTATTAAAGTTGAGATAGATAAAGAGGCAAATGAACAAAAATGTCACTTAATTCATCAGACAATTATTGTTTTTTTAATCAGTTGATTTATTATTTAGTCTGAAAATATCAATAATAATGACAAATGCACATCAAATGCAACCAGAACCAAAAGTAATGCTTTAATTATTATGTTTTTTTTGTATTTTCAACAGTTAACCCAAAATGTTCTGCTAACTGTGAGAGAAAACATAGAATTACATTTAAAATAATAATAAAAATAATTAAATAATATTAATAATAATAATTTGGACAGCTCTACCAACCTCCATGTTTTATAGCATAACTGCAGAGGAGCTGAAAATATAAATATTATTATAAATATTAAAATGTCCCTTATTAAGTCAGACCATGAAACTCACTGAGTGTTTGGGGATCATTTAGATTTTGTCTAAGTCAGTTAGAAAGTTGGCGCTCCTTAAAGTTCATCCCTCCATCTCGTTAAACAAAGCGGTGACACTGTGCTGTAGCTTACAGAAATGTAACAATGGTCATTTCAGTTACCTCATTTGCAATAATCTTCTTGCTTCCTCTGCGTTTCCACAGAGGCTCTAATCTAATCTAAAGTCATCTGAACTAATCCTCCGCCGCCGCAGCCGCAGCACCAACAGCACCAACAGCACCAACAGCAGCAGCAGTGGTCGAGGTAAATTAGGTCTTTGACTGATACCCATCTGCCACACGTGTGTCTAATTAGTTAGTTTTATATGGAAGTATTTCTGTGCCATCTGAGTTTGAATATGAATTTCTAAGATTGAAATTTTTCAGTATCAAAATCAGACTTTGAATTTTGAAAAACCATCAAATTTCTAGCACTGAAATTTTTTTTTGCCTCTGCCTTTTTTCAAATGTTGAAATAAATTCAGTGTAAAAAAAAAATCGTCTCAAAATTCAACATGTAAAGAAATTCAACAAAAAAAGTCTAAAAAAAAAAATCAACACCCCAAAAAATTCAACATTTCAAAAAATTCAGTCTAAAAAAATTCAACGTCAAAAAAAAATCAGTGTAAAAAGAACCAGACTCAACATCCGGGTCACCAGGGAGAAGCAATCGATCTCCGTCTCTCAATTCAGCCAACTGATGCAAAAATGAAATGTAGGTAATATAATAACTCATGCTGCACTCCAAGCTTTATAAAACATATTAATATATTAAATCATTATTAAGGTAATATAAGAAATGATCTGTAATGAACTCACAGCAGGAGCAGTTATAGTATAGTAGAGTTGTGCAGGATAAAAATAGAGTAATCTTTAAATATTGAACTATTAAGAACATTTCTGACATGAAAAGAGAACTTAATCTACTTTAACCCTCCTGTCGTCCTCCCCGTCTGTTTTGACTGTTCCTTCTTTCCTCCCTTCCTTCCTTCAGTCTGTCCTTCCTCCCTTCTTCCCTCCCTTCCTCCCTCCTTTCCTTCCTTCTTTCCCTCCTTCCTTCCTCCTTTCCTTCCTTCCCGCCTTCCTCCCCCTTTCCTTCCTTTCTCCCCTCCTTTCCTTCCTTCCTCCCTCCCTCCTTTCCTTCCTTCCCGCATTCCTCCCTCCTTTCCTTCCTTCCCGCATTCCTATCTCCTTTCCTTTCTCCCTATACCTTCCTCCCTCCTTTCCTTCCCGGGAAGGAAGGAAAGGAGGGAGGAAGGTATAGGGAGAAAGGAAGGAAGAAAAGGAGGGAGGAAGGAAGAAAGGAGGAAGGAAAGGAGGAAGGAAGGGAGGAAGATGGAAGGAAGGATGGAAGGGAGAAAGGAAGGAAGGAAGGTAGGAAGGAAGGAAAGAAAGAAGGAAGGAACAGTCAAAACAGACAGGGTCAATTTGACCCAGGAGGACGACACAAAGGTTAAATGTGTGTTTTCTGACTAATGGATTAAATAATACCTTTAAAAAGTCTTAGTGATGCAGTGACGCAGTAAATAAGAGAATACCTGGATTTTTTAAATCCTACTCTTTGACAGCTGTTGACATTCAAAAGGATTATTTAAATCTTCTTAAGGTGATTCACTGTTGAGCTGTATTGTGTGTACTTTATGTCTGCATTGTCAAAAACATTCATTTACAAATTGTACTTAAGAAATAATCACCAAGAGCTCATTTCTATTAATTTAGTCGGTTATTTAACAACCTGAAGACATATTTTAGAATAATAAACTGAAGTGTGGCTCTGAATTCCTCCAGGTGATTGAGGTTAGCACTCTCAAAAACATTCAGATATGAAAAATGAGTCTTATTGTCTTTGTATTTTACACAGTTTGATGATTTCAGAGTCTCTTGTAGTATGTGTGTGTGTTTTTATGGACCGATCTGGTCTGAAATAAATAAAGATTGATATCATTTTTCCATGAAATGTGTCCAAAATGCCCCTAAAATATTCGGATGAATGGTCGAACAAAAATAGTAATCTTTGTTCAGTTTTGATTAGTTAAGTTTTCTAACTTTCTGAAGAGTGAAAACAGATGATTTAATTACTATTTATTCTGATTTATCTGGCATTAAACTGTACTAGTTTGTGACTTTAGTAGTAGACATTTGTGTTGTTTGAACATATATATATGTATATATATATATATATATATATATATATATATATATATATATATATACAGCACTCTGGATCTGGCTTATAGGGGAGCTCACTTTTCTTTCACAATGGGGGTTTTCTGATTTTTGAGTTAAAGAGAATAAGTTTGTGATATTGATTTTGCGCCTTGTGATAGCATGAATAACCTGCATCTTTATTAAATCATGAATCGCCCATATGATGTAAAAAACCCAGCAGAATTTCAGAAATCCTATTTTCAGCTCCCTCTGGCTCCCCTGTAGTCTGCATGCTGGTTGTGTGCATGATACTGTATAATAATAAAAACTTAATTAATTTACTTATTCATAAAAAACTCAGCACATATCTTGATGAGTCAGACTGTACGTGGCCAGAATGCTCAACTAAAGCTTTGTCCTTTATAGTTTTCATATCAAATCCTTCTTAATAAAGTAAGTCCTGCAGCATCCAAAATACACACTGTGCATTTATATCATCACTACTTATGAAAACCAAGAAGAATGTGGTTGATTTTGCACAATGATGAAAAAAAGCTCAGGATTTTTTTTTTACCTCCTGCATCTCTTTTGTTTCCTTTAAACCAGCTGCGTGGTGACATGATTTCAACTTCTGCTTATAGTCATCAAAGATTTCACCTTCAAACACATAACTGAGGCTTTTTGTTCTCCGTCAGTCAAACACACTCGATGTTCACTGATGCGGACACGAGGCCTCTGTTTCACCAGCGTTCTCATTGTAGGTTTTTTTTTTTTTTTTGTCTATTGTGTGCCTTGAATGCAAACGGTGTTAATTAAAACAAAACAACAACAAAAAAACACAACAATGCCTCCACCACCACCACCAGCAGCAGCAGCAGCAGTAGCAGCAGTTGGCAGCTACTGTAAGTGTGTGTGGATCTCCTAAACAAACCGCGGGGCCCTGAGCTGCATCAAGAGGCTCAGCCGAGGTGCAAGCTGACATTTATCTCTCCGGGCCGTTCTGCTGATGGCAGCACGACGTCGCTTTAGGAAGCAGCTGTTTACTGTCAGAGATCTAGGTCAGGACAGACAGAGAGAGAGAGCTGGATGCACACGGCCAGGCCAGGCTCATGCCATACGCAGACGCTGCTGCTGCCTCCAATGGCCCCCGGGACGCCGGGTCAGGAATTTTAGATATCTGAGATTTAAAAGATTTTATTGTTATTTTTAAAGTGGTCTGTTTAGGATAGGGGAAACTGGAAACCTCAGGACAGACCACATTGATGATATAAAACAAATAATACAATGACCACAATCAAACAATATAAAGATAAAGATAAATAGATAATTAAAGGACAGTTTCACAATTTTTCAAATCTGTCAAATAAAGACTGACATTTTTCTTGCGGTAATCTTTCCTCTTGTTCATACTGGTCATTAAGAGATTCCTTCATAATGGTCTTTCAATGTAAATGATGAGGGGCAAAAAAATATCTCAGATTTAAAATACTTTATTGTTATTTTTAAAGTGGTCTGTTTAGGATAGGGGAACTGGAAAGCTCAGGACAGACCATGACCACACTGATGATATAAAACAAATAATACAATTACCACAATCAAACAATATAAAGATAAAGATAAATAGATAATTAAAACCAGCCTTCTCACAAGGACTCTATGCAACATCAACATCACTGGTGTTCAGCAGGTAAGGAGACAAACAGCCTCACAGGACCTGGAGAATGTTCAGGACCTCACAGAAACATTCAGAGTTGACTTTTTCTCTGGGGCAGATGTTCCTAACCTGCAGGACGGGACTATCACAAGATAAACCATGAGATTATTAAGATAATAAGAAAGCAGTAAACATAATTCTGCTGCACAAAACGATGTTCTTTTTCTCAGACTTTCCTCTAATTTATATTTTTTTTCTTGTTAATTACTGTTTACTTTTTACTTCCTGTCATGTTTTACCTCTTCAGACCCTTCAATTAAAACAAAGCAGCACAAAACCAACTCAGATTTGTGCTTTTGAACAAAAGATCTAATCAACTATCAGATAGATCACCATGAAATTTGCAAATCACATTCATGCATGCATGCACATTGTACTTTTTTTTTTTTTTTTTTTTTTTTTTTAATCTCTGCCTTTAATGCACCTTGTTGTTGTGGCTGGAGTCAAAGCTCCTTGTTAGAGAGGGGGGTTGAAGCTAGTTTTGGGGGTGGAAGATTAGTGCTTATACAGTACTGATCAGCAAGTCTACAAAGAACTCATAAAACCTAATTACCTTAACGAGAAGCATAGACCTGTCCCGTAATGTCAATCTGATCATCACATTTTGATATTTTGTGTGCAGAAGTGAAGAATTTGAGCTGAGATTTGTGCTTGAGGAAATCTGGTCGTCTTTCACAATACCTCATCCTGAATCAAAAGTGTTGGACAGACTAATGAATACTCAAAGATCAATCATGTATTTTTGTGTATTTATTAAAACAGAAAAGTCAACCAGAAGCAGTGCAAGTGGCTAATCATTTATCAGCGAGCGTCTCTTAAATAAAGTTGGTGTTGACAGTCTAATGTGTCCGTTCAGCTCAGCGCCCGCTTAGCTGCATGATGTGGAAGATGAAGATCTGCTGTCAGAGCTTTCCACCTGACACACCTGACACATAGGTAAGAGGCTCAGCTGCCACTGTCAGATCCCAAAGGCAGATTTATCAACCTGTTATATAACACACACACACACACGCGCACACACACACACACACACACAGAGAGAGAGAGTGATGCGATGCGGGGCTGATGTGAGGACGCAGCTACACTGCCGTCGTCAGCACTGGCCAGATCAGATTTAACAACCCCCCCCCCCCCCCACTCCAACCTGATCCCCCTCCTCCTCCTCCTCCTCCTTCCTTCATCTCCACACTCCTCCTTGAGTTTTCTTCATGATCCATGGTAACACTCTCCTCCCGTGTGTGTGTGGGTGGGTGTGTGTGCGTGTATTCTTTTATCCTCTTTAATATGCGTGGCCGGCGGTGATGTAATCAGGTGTGTTGTAATGTGATAACGTGGTCGACGTGTCTATGATTTAAAACAACACCTGAAATATACGGAAGTCCATTTGTGCCACATAATCCATAAATCAAGTGATAAATCAATATTCATTGTAATAATTGTAATAATAACTGTAAGACCAGCGAGAAGAAGGTGATCAATCATGAAATATTCAGTTTGATAAATACTTTAAAATGTGAATAATGAATTATATAAAATGACAAAATTGGCAAAAGAGCAAAAAATGTATCGTATCAAACATTTAACTCTCAACTCAAAATAAAAAAAAGATCTGACTTGTATAATTGCTCTGTTTAGTCAGGTCTAGGCATGGGATGATAACCGTGTTCAAGGTATACTGCAATATGAAAAAGCCACAATAACCGAAACCGCCAAATTTTCTGTCATACCGTATGAGCTGTTTTTAGTCTGGTCAAAGACAGAAAGTGCTGGTCAGAGATCCCTCAGGTGGTGCAGCTGCAGCGTAGAGTATCACGACCCCTCACACTGTCATTACAGACTCAGGTTAGAATAGAATAGAATAGATCTTTATTGTCATTGTCACCAGGTACAACGAAATTAAAAGTGCTCTCCAGTCAGTGCATCATATATAAAAATAAAATAATGATAATAAAATAAAATAAAATAAAATAAAATAAATATATATCTAGACACATTCACCCCTCCACACATACATCAACACACGGACAATACAAGAACTTTCATCAACATACAATCATTTTTGTTATTGCACATTAGCTCCCGCTTTTGTTGAGAGTAGTTATTGCTGTTGGGTAAAAGCTGTGTTTGAGTCTGTTTGTCCTTGTTTTCATGAGTCTGTATCGTTTTCCAGATGGCAGCAGTTCAAATAGTGAGTGTCCGGGGTGTGAAGTGTCTTTTATGATATTTTGGGCTCTTTTGTGGCAACGGGAGTGGTGGAGGTCTTCCAGTGTGGAGAGAGGGCAGCCGATGATCTTCTGGGCGGTGGTGATGACCCTCTGGAGTGATTTCCTCTGAGCTGCTGTACTGCTGGTGTACCAGATGCAGATGCAGTATGTTAGGATGCTCTCTATGGAGGCTCGGTAGAAGGACACCAGCAGTCTCTGTGTGATGTTCTCCTTCCTGACATGTCTGTCTTTAATTTCCTTCCTTTTAGGAACATTTTAGAGTTGTAATCACAATACTGCCATACCGTGAAACCGTGATATTTTTGCTTATGGTTATACCGCCAGAATCTCATACTGGCCCATGTCTAGTCAGGTCTGAAATTACAGGAAGTTACTCCCCAACAAAGTTTCTGCACTTTGCACTTCTGCACTCCTCTATACAATACTGACCATCAACTCTGGTTTATAGAGCATGATTGATCTTTCTCTGTCATTTCCAAGAAAGGATACGATCGATGTTGCACCAATTTTAAGCCCATTGTTCAGTAAATGCAACACGAGTCATGATTTTACAGCTATATACCTTTTGTTTTGGTGAAATTTACTGAGAAAAACGAATTGTTGGGTTTCTTTTGTTCAGTCTGCATCATACAATAATAGAAACTTAATGAATTTACTTATTCATACAAACCTCAACACATATCTTGATAAGGGTGTTTATGGTCAGAAGTGATAAGAATGCTCAGCTGTGGTAGTTTTTCATATCAATTTTCGTAAATAAATAAATAATAAATAATAATACATATGGAAATCAAGAATTACATGTTTTAAAACACTACACAGTAAATCATCGTTCATCGTTCATCGGTCAGTAAATGCAACACAAACCACATTTCACATCTGGACTGTTTTCATCCCTACAAGGCTATTAAAAAGATTTTTGTTCTTTTGATTTGATTAAATTTACTGACAAATATTTTGTTGAGTTTCTTTTGTACAAAATCCCAAAAGTAATCAATCCAAAATAAATACAGAAATAAAAAGTAAGCAAATGTTAGTATTTTTGAAGGTGCAGCCAGCAAATATTTTACTTTAATGAACAAAAACAATCAGTTAGTTTATGAAGTTATAATTCCATTAATCTGGTGTCAAACAAGATTACAGCAAAACTCATTGTGTTTGTTGGCAACATAAAAAACAACGAAACAACAGAAAAATGACATTTGGAGTACAGATTAATGTTGCCGTAAGGATCATTTCAGCAGATTTTGTTGAAACTGATTTATAAAGTTAAATATCACCAACATGCTGATTTTGTTTTATTGATGTTAAAAATGTGAGAGTTTGTGTTTCAGGTTTGATTTTCTGCACGTGACCTCAGATAATAAACGGCCGTACGGAGGCGGAAGCTTTTTCAGACGAGGATCAGTTGATGACGGTTTGTCTTGTCTCAAACTTGTTTTTCAAAGTCTGGTACGACGTCGAGTCATTAAAGTCATTACGTAACGGCTCCTCTAATCATTCTTTGAATTCCAATATTAGGCTGCTCCCATGCTAATCTATTTGTCTTGGCATAATCTATGGCCTGCTCATGTAAGCAAGTCTTCACCTAAAATTTATTCTGACACCGTGTACCGCAGCTTAATATTATTATGTAAACGGTTATGATGCTGCGATTGGCTGCAGCCGCTCATCTCAGCGGCAGAGTCATCTTCTAAACATAGAGAGCAGATCTGATCTGCAGCTCAACAACCTCACACCTCTACAGCAGGTGTCTACAGAAGAAATAAGCCATCTTAATGAAGGAACCAATGCAGTGACTTGCAAAAATGTCCGTATGTTGCCTTTAAAGATCTACTGGGTAATATGAGTATGTGCATGTGTGCATTTAAACTTTTATTTAACTTCTTTTGTCCATTTATCTAACAGAAAGAAACATTTTTTGGTCCCATTTCTTTGTTTGTCTCCTTGTTTGTTAGCATTTGACATTTTGAAAACATGTTAACACAGAGACAAAGGAACAAAGAACCCTGACTATTAAGACATACCGTAATTTCCAGACTATTAGGCGCACCTAAATATAAGCCACACCCACTGAATTTAAAAAATATATTTATTTTGAATATAAACACGCCGAACATGTCTTTAAGCAGCAGGTGCCTACATTGAAACAAAGGAACTTTACACAGGCTTTAAAGCGATGGTTCGGCGTAATTTCGACCTAGCGTCATATGCACCATGAGGTCACCATGAGGTCTATCTAATATAAAATAGTGGAGTTAGAGCCATCAGCTGAATGGTTTAGTACAGGCGCTAACGGGACCACCAGTGTATCTGGTAAATGACCCCACTAATAATGCCTGGAGTGTTATCAGACTTCTACAGTAGTACAAATAGGGTCTTTACTCATAAATCGATGCATTGGAAAGTTTGTAAGTACACCAGGAGTTTATTAAAATAAACACTTACCTCATGGCTTTTACTCTGCTGCTAATGCTAAAGCTGTAAACATTGTTGAAATATCGCGCGATCACTGAAATACCGCGAGAATATAGGTCAATTACATTTTCCAAAACAATTTTTTTATAAAACATTTTTTCTGGCGTTTTTGCAGCAAACAGATGAAACAAAAATAAGGTGAGAGAGAGGAGAGATGACAGTAAAAGACCCCAACTGGACTCAAACTGCAGAAGTTGCCATCACATGATCAGCTGACCTTTTAATCAGCTGAAACATTTTTTTTTCTCTAAAATAAAAACGTTTATTTTAATTTTTGCAGCCTCATTAGTGCTCTTTAATAGTGCATCCTACTGTAAGCAAGCAACTCTTGAACATGTTAATTATGTGTATCAGTAACTCCAGTGAGAAGAAGACTGATTATAAAGACTAAAGGTTGAAAAATGCTCAGCTGTTATAACAAACGAGAGAAAAAGCTGCAGGAAAACCTTCTTTAATTCATTCCAGTAATCATAACTGAGGTTAGTAATTGAGGGCTTGAACTTCAACCCTGACATTTATTTTGCAGAGCTCACATTATTTGAATGGCTAACGCAGGTGATTTCAATAAATAATAAAGCAATAATGCCATCACTCATGAGGTCCTTTTGCTCATAAGATATTAAAATGCACCATCAGCACATTATAAGTAAATTAAAGCTGCATAATAAATGAAGGAGTGACTCGACAAACACTAGTCAGTCAGTTGGTTTTAAATGCTGTTTCTGAGGCTTTTAACTCTTGATAAGAAGAATATTTCTAAGGTATCGGTTATAGAGAGTCTGATTGCACTGCAGCCACTGTCTGAATTATAAGTTTATATGTAAAATAATAGGTATATTATGTACAGTCTGGGGGCATTTTTACTACATCATTTATTACAAGACATTCATGAAGTTAGATTTTCATTCAAAAAAGTTAAATGAAATATTCCTCACTGACACATCAGATAAAATATCAATACAAAACCATAAGAGAAAGTTTATGGGTGCACAAAAAAACCTGGATCCAACAACAGTTTTTGTATTTATACATATATAAAAATAAATCACTGAATCAGTGTTTCCATCAGCTGACTTCATATGAAGATATTTAAGAGGATGTGACATGATTACATGATTGTTGAGCACTAGTAACTTTAAAATTCAAAAAGTTAGATTTCCATTCAAATAATAACAGATATAGTTTAAATTAAGTATTCCTTATGATCAGGGTGCAAAAACTTAACATGAAAGAAATCTTATGGATGTATATAAAACTGATTTGAAATAAAAGCTTTGTATTTTTTTTCTTTAATGAAAATTAAATGTGAATCAGTGTATCAGCTGACTTTATATGAAGATATTTAAGAGGATGTGACAGCATTACATGATTATTGAGCATCAGTAACTCAGGTAGATAGATAGATCAGGACCTTTTAATAGCTGCTTCACATCCAAGATGGATTTGTGTTTTTAAAAAAATGATCTCTTCTGAGTTATGTTCACTGTGTGGTGTATTTCTCAGACGTTAGGGCCTCAAACCAGAGATAAAACATCTATATTCTTTACTTTTTATTATTTTCTGGTGGTGTGGAGGCCCGCAACAGCCAGTGGCAACATGACATAAATTGTAGGTCTACAGTGGAGGAAATACAAGCAGGTACCACAATAAACAAGTGTATTCTATAAATGAATTTGTCTTTATCTCATCGTCTGTTTCAGTATATGCCAACTTGTCCACCTCAGCCATCCGCAAAACAACAATATCAAAGCCGGTGTTGAGCTATAATAGTCTGAATATCAGGAGTTTTTATGCACAAATGGAAAACAATGCACAAAAATGATGGTTGGAAACATAGTTGATGTGTTTTCTGGCCCTTTTTTTGAGAGATAAATGTCTCCATATCCACATGACTAATGAGTGTGTGTTTGGGTGAATCCGTGCAGGCAGCCTGGACAGCTTTGACCCCAGAAGACTAATTAACTGGTAAATCTTACAAAGGTCAACAGTGTGGTGGCCAAGGATGAAGAGAGTAGCCACCATATGGCTAAAGATGCCCACAAGAAGTGTGTCTTCACTGCTCTTTTAATCTTTTGAGCTAATTGTGTTTCTTCCCCCCCTCCTCAGTCTTGTGTTGACTGCAGCTGGTGCCCAGGCAGACAAAATGTGGTCAAACTCTAATCTACTTAACTGCTTTCCACTTTGTTTTAACAATTATGGTCGGCCCTTGTTATTGTGGAGCTTGAACTCGCTGACATCAACATTAAATTTGCTCTCCAAGCAAATTTCCTACTTCGAGTTTAACGGCAATGAAACCGTCGGAGGACAGTTGTTTACCCCCAAATATACAGATTAGTAAATAAATAACCAAATGTTCAACATAAATCCTTTCTTTGTGTTTTTATGTGGATGCAAGCAGAACTTGAATTAAAGCTGCACTAATTGATATTTTTTGTGTACAATATGAAAGGTGCTGCTTATATAGTAGAGCACTAAATGGGCAGGCAGACAAAGTTAAGAGACCAGCAGCACCTAATATTGCAAATAAATGGCAATTACCACGGATTGAGTACCTTAAAATGAAATGCCACCTACAGCTTCTATATGCTGGCTCCAAACAATCCCTGGCCCCAATTAACTCCCATTCAACATGCTCAATGTGCCAGTGGTCATTTTGGGAATTATTGCTCCATTAATCAGATTATAAAACTTATAGTAGCTTTGATGTTAGCGGTGTGGGTGTTGATTGACAGCTCTGATTGTCACCTGCAGCGCTCCTCGGCTCCGAGTCGGACTATTGTTGCAGTATTTTAGTGAGGTTAATATAACTTGATTACAATATCCTCCCATGTGTTAAATTTCATGTTTATTTTCAAGTTTCAAGTTTTTTTTATTTAAATAGCACTTTAAAAAGCAAACAGACTTTGCACCAAAGTGCTTCACAGAGTCAGGCATATGTAGCACATACGGTAGCGTTAGCTTGAGTCCGAGGTAGCCGGGCATGTTACCAGAGCATGAAAGAAAACTCCTTATATGGAAAGTTTTGGCTCCAAATTGAAAAGATGGCGCCAACCATGAGCTGCAAACCTCAAACCAGCTCCAGTGAAAGTCAGTGAGTGACGTCACACCTCCCTGTATCTTTATATACAATCTATGGTAGCAACTAGAGCCTGATATTTTTCTCAGTAATGACTTAAAACAAAAACCAGACCTAAACTCAGATTAAATGTTAAACTTACATTCATCAGGTAGCAAGAAACATGACTCCTAATGAACTTTAATGATACTGTGTGTCAGATTGAAGCAGCAAAAACATGTCAGATGTGCTTTCAGCTTGTTCCTCTGCCAAGCAGTGACAAAACCCCCCTCCAAAAAATTAATTAAGCATTCATATGTCCAGTCTAAGATCAGTCATGAGTGCAGTTACTAACACACGTGTTACGAGCACAGAACAAACAGCAAACAGAAAAACAAACAACAAAGAGTCAGTGCAGATGCCAGCGCACAGATGTCAGAAACGTGGCAGCTCGTGTCCTCTTCACATTAAGATCATTCACTTGAATCATTCAACTGTGTGAAGGAACAAACGATGAGAACAAGCAGAAAGTTGCACTAACGTTAAACCATGATCCTACTGTCATTAACAACAGAAAGCCTGCTCAACACCTGCTTTGAACTGAACTGATACTCTTCTGCTTTTTAAAGGGATCCTCCATGATTGTCCCTCTATAGACTATAGTTTAATTTTTTTTTTATTTTTTTTTACAAAGATAAAAGGAAATAGTGTTTTAATGGCTGCTTTGCTTTTGATTTTGATGCTTTTCTGGTCTTAATTATAGCAATAAAGTACAGTGTTTTTAATTTAGCCCCAGATTGTCTGACGTTTTTGGTAAACAACAAGTCAATTCCCTTCGAATGTGATTACAAGGCTGCACATTTCATATTCTCTCGCTGAAGGTTTGTACAGTGGTTCACGGCTTGCTTTGGTCCCTCAGTCTCCTGTTTGCTGCAGCTGAATATTTCCACCTATGTAAATGGCACATGTATGATGGTTCCACCTCCTTAATAATACATGGGAGACCCTCATGAATGAGCTAGCTATTAGTGCCGACCAAAATATCAGCCATTCAAAATTCTATTATTCCCCTTTGTGACCCATTCTCCTGGCGGCCGGAGGGGAAGCGGATGATCTCTAGTTGGTCAAAAAAAGACCGAAATGGGAGTTAATAGGCAGCTCCTGAGCAAACACTGGGAGTCATTATGAATGGGAAGCAATCACACAGATCAAATATACAGCAAGGGGGGAAATGGAGCTGTAATTTCAGAGAGAGAATAAAAAAAAAGTAAAGGAAAGGAGGAGGAAATACAAATTGAAGAGGCTGGTAAACATAATAATGTGCGCCTCATGTAATCATCCCTTTAAAACGCAGATACCGAAGAGGAGTGTTGACTGATGGATGCCCTCGTGGACAGAGGAGACGGAGCTGGATGGGTCTAAAGTTACAACTCCTCTCTGCTTGAGTTTTAGCAGTCGTCGCCGTTGCTGGTTTTTCCTCGTTCCTCTCTTGTTTTTCTTTACACTCTCGACGAGGAGGAACCCGCGTCTGAACAGCAAAACCAATGTTCTGGCAATGTGACTGATTGATCCAGTAGATGAACAGTAAAGATTAAGAGTATGACAAATAAGCATGCTGCTTACACAGCGCTTGGGGCTAATCCTCCCCTCAACCCCCCCCCCGGGCTCCCTTTTGAGGAGCTGCCACGGAGGAGCACCCACAGACAGTGACGGACCCTGACGGCCTGTGAGAGCACACGCAACCTGTTGACTTGCAACAAGTGTGAGCTTCATGGCTGGACCCAAGCCCATCTGTATCTCCACACTGTAGAGGCTCTGCAGGGGATTCAACCTACCATCTGCACACTGAGAGGCAACTAGAGGCCCACGTTTGTTCACTTTGCTGCAACAAACTAAAGAGGACATATATATACGTTGTATCTTGAATATTTTCTGAACCCCAGAGAGGAGGCGGAACACTTTACAACAACTTGTCTCAGTATCAGTCAAGGAGTTATTTTTTTTTAAAAGTGAGAAATGATGGAAGATCACTTATCGAAGATCTCCATGATGCAGTCCTCTTCGCCCACGGAGTCGTCTGGGAGTGGCGGGACTGACGACAGCAGAGGAGGTGAGAGCTCTACAGTGTTATGATCTTCAGGAGCAACAGGTGCCTGAGAGCTGGCGTGCAAACAGGGCCTGTGGTAGTCAGGAAAAATACACTTTGGGAGTTTTCTGATGCTCACAAAGTTGATTTAGTGTGTGACTATTTGAAATACTCAGTTTTGTGCATTTATCTGTTTAATATTTAACCACACAGGCATGAAGTCAAACTAAAACATCATGATTATGTGCATGCATCTTTTCTGATTAAAATAAAAACAAAGAGCTGGCAGCTTCAAGTTCACATTTTCTGAAGATAAACATACTTGATTAAAGCAGCGCAAGGTTAAAATAAATATTTATTACGTAACTGTAAGCAAAGCTGTCTGAATTTATTTATAATTAATGGGTTTATTTAGATTAATTTCAGTGTCCCTGCATCATTTGTGTTGGTCGTTAATCTGCCTCCAGCCATTTATTGTTTAAATTTCATAATCATCCACTAAATGAGATTTTCAGTCCTAAACGGCTGTTGCAATATTGACTCGTGTGTTTGGTGAGGGCCTCTGAGCTTCATGCAGCCGGAGCTCACAGCCACAGATGGCAGGCACACATGTATGAAACAATACTACGTTAAATGAATGGCAACTAACCGACCTGCTCCTGTCTCCTGTGTGTGTGTGTGTGTGACCGTGTTTGACTCACAGCCAAGAGTCCAGCTCCAGGAAAAGCTCTGAGCCCGGCTCTGGTCTGCAAAGTCTGCGGTGACACCAGCAGCGGCAAACATTACGGCATCTACGCCTGTAACGGCTGCAGCGGCTTCTTCAAACGCAGCGTGAGGAGGAGACTCATTTACAGGCAAGTTCAAAGATGCAACTCTCCTGGATGTCAGACATCTGTACTTCAGTCTGGGATTTTGGGTTTCTCTGTTTAATATGTGCAGATGTCAAGATACACGATGTTCCCATGTGTAGGTGAAGTGCATTATGGGTAATGGAGGCAAATTCAAAGTGTGAAGATTACATCATTTTCAGCTTTTTATTCAACAGACTTTAACTTAATTTATATGCAAAAAAATCCATACATTTTGTACAATAATAGACAATAATAATAACACAATAATTGCCATGCGTGTTCACTCTTAATCCAAGTGTAAAAAAAAAAGTGTAGTGCCACACACCAAAATTCAAATAACTGGAAACTGTTATCGCTCTCAAATTGATTGACACGTCTCATAACACAAAGACTAAAAACAAAACCTAAATTATTAATCTTTTCTGATTCTGATTAAAATTATATCTTTCGATAATGACCAGAAAAAAACAAAAAAATGCTTATTTTACATCTATAGGTCCAGTTTTACGAAGGCTTCTGTGTGTAACCATAATAATTTATGGTAAAAAAAATTACAGATTGAACCTTTAAAAGCGTGATTTGTAACTTTTTTTAGTTCCTACTGTAATTTTGTCAATATTCCTTTAAATTCACGTAAATAAATATTTGACTAATTGAATCGAAGTAATTGTAACCAAAAAAATGTGATATCTTACATTTTTAATGGTGAAGCTGTTTGTTTACATTTAAATCACAGATTCTGTCTTTATATTAACTGTAAGTCATTTTTAAAAAAAGGTTAGGTTATCATTTATTTCAAGTTCTGGTTAAGACTAAGGATTTGGATCGAGGTTTTCCCGCTCAGTCCATATGGTCCAAAATTTTCCATGCAGTTAGTGACAGATGGCTTTTTTATTTCCATACAAATGAGAATGAATTTCAGATACATTTCAGTCAATAAGAAAATAAATGAAATATTTAGTTTGGTATTTCTGGTAGTTTTGAGTTGACTCTCCCTTTAAAATCATAACTGTGGGTTTACAGATGCCAGGCCGGTACAGGAATGTGTCCAGTCGACAAAGCTCATCGTAACCAGTGCCAGGCATGTCGGCTGAAGAAGTGCCTGCAGGCGGGCATGAATAAAGATGGTAAGTGTGTGAAATTATATTTAACATATAGGAAATACATCATGTTAAAAAAACTGGCAGAGATTCAAATATGAAACTGTGTGAAGTTAAAATCAGAACTATAGAGATCATATGTAATTTCTTGCCGCCTTTTTTTTTTACCGCCCTTTCTGGTTTCCTCTTTGTTCATCTTTACTGTCATCTCTTCCCCCTCCTCTTCCTCACTGTAGCAGTGCAGAATGAGCGGCAGCCCCGCAGCACAGCTCAGGTCCGTCTGGACTCCATCGACGTGGACCCTGAGAAGGAGCACCTGGCCACCACACGAGAGCCCACTTCCTCCGCCTCTTCTTCCTCCTCCTCTTCTTCCTCTTCCTCGGGCGGCTCTGTCATCACGTGGCCCCACATCACCTCGTCCATGTCCATTACCTCGTCTGTCGCCACCCAGCGCTGCGTCAGTCCGCAGAATAACCACCGCTTCATGGCCAGCCTCATGACGGCCGAGACCTGCGCCAAGCTGGAGCCCGAAGACGGTGAGGAGGGTTTGATATTCGAGCTATAGAGCTAAAGCTGCAAAATAATTCAGATCAGACAAAAAGGTTTCGCTTTAAATTTAATGTGCAACTTTAAAGAGTGTTGGCCACCTCAGATTTTGAGTTAGAATTTAGAGAACATCGCCCGATAATTGGAAATATTTTTGGCTATTTTGAAGATATAGAGAAAAAAGTTTGCACAAGAAGCAGTGTCAAATAAAGATAAAGAGTTCAATATTTTAGGATAATGGGATCACTGTTAACGCAACTTTACTGAGCTAAGACACGACATGATGCATGAAGGGATTATTCAGTAGAGAGGGAGGGAGGGTGGAGGGGTTGATCCAAAATCTGTGACGCTTTTATCTCCATCTACTAATACAGCGTGAGGTCACCGTGAAACCTACGCAGTTTCCACAAAGGAGCATGAACTATATTTCATTTAACGGGACTAAAAGCCTACTGTTACATTTTAGCATGCTAACAGCAACTTGCATCCATTTAGCATGTAGCATGTCAGAATTAGCATGTTAACATCCTCTCAGATACCATGCTGACAATCTAACATGCACTAACTAGCTAAGTGACTGAACCACTGAACCAAGACTGTCTTTAAGATCCAACCTTACTAAACCTGGCATATAGACCCATGGCTTTATTTTTGCTCTATTTCATCCATTACTGACCGTTAGCTTGTCAATTTTGTGGGAAACTTTGCCCCTTTCTCTCTTTTCATTCAGTATTCTGTATTATCTGCAAGAAAAAACGGATGCAGACAGTTGTGGCAAAGAAAATAACCAAAAATAAAGGCAACAAAACGACCACAGATTGGATAGCAGAACATAAACTGAAGTGGGATCATCTCTTGCACTCATCAATCTAAACTCGTCATTTTTGTTTCAGTGGACGAGAACATCGACGTGACCAGCAACGAGCCAGAGCGAGCATCCTCGGAGTACCACATGGCTCTGTACCCGTCCAGCTCCGAAAACGTGTACGAGACCTCGGCGAGGCTCCTCTTCATGTCGGTGAAGTGGGCCAAGAACCTGCCAGTGTTTTCCAACCTGCCCTTCAGAGACCAGGTGAGACTCTCAAGATATTATTCTTATATTTAAATCTTTACAATTAAAGATTTTAAATACTGTAGTTGCAATAATGATCTAAAGATATTGAAAGATTACACATATAACATCTCACTCTATTTTCACTGTTATCATGAGAAAAATAAAACCTTTTCTGATTTTAAAATAATTTAATATAATAATATTTTTTGAGCTTTGAAAACTGTGGAATCCTCACAAGGAGAAAGTTTAAGGATATCTCATAATTTTGACTCATCATACATTTTCATTTATAGGTGTAAAAGTGTCACTAAGTATGTCATAGCTATGGATTAAAGTATTATTATTTCAAATCCTGAATCATTACATTACGTTATTCACCTCCTTCCTCTTCTTCGTTTCCCACCAGGTCATCCTGCTGGAGGAGGCGTGGAGCGAGCTCTTCCTGCTCTGTGCCATCCAGTGGTCTCTGCCGCTGGACAGCTGCCCGCTGCTCTCTCTGCCAGACCTCTGCCCCGGCATGCAGGGAAAAACCAGCTACACCAGTCTGGACCTGCGCCTCCTGCAGGAGGTCTTTACCCGCTTCAAGGCCCTCGCTGTCGACCCCACAGAGTTCGCCTGCCTGAAGGCCATCGTGCTCTTTAAACCAGGTGAGGAACTGCAACTGTCATAAAAAACCCTAATATTCAACAAGTTACTATAAAGGACGATTATCAATGATTTTACTTATTTTCTCTTTTGTCACATTAGAGTTTTACTTTACTGAGTAGAACTTTTTTGACTTTCATTTTTAAATTAGTCTTTCCCAAAAGGCCAGATGAAGCATAAAATGCACATAGACATCAACTTTACAAATAGGTCACAAATAAATATTTTTTTGTGTGAATTATTTTGACTCACGTTGGTGTTTCTTTGCGTCCACAGAGACTCGCGGTCTGAAAGATCCAGAACAAGTGGAGAACCTGCAGGATCAGTCTCACGTGATGCTGGGACAACACATCCGCTCGCACTACCCCAGTCAACCCGCAAGGTAACGTCCTGCCGCATCACATCACACCAAAAAAAAATCCACCTTTAAACACTTCTGTTAAATCTCATTATTAACTAGTGGCGTTCACTGTGACTGAATCGTTGTTAGATTCAGCTATGAGATATAATAACTAAGAGTAAGTCAGAGTTACCCCTTTACTCACACTGTCCTAGTCCTTCTCCTTCAAATCTAACATTAAAAATCAGTTTCTGTCTTTCTCTCTGCAATTAATTTCTCTTTCAAATGATATTTGAAACATTTACTGTTTGACATTAAAGGAAAAATGCCAAAACAGTTTATTGTGGATGTTGCATGACACAAGGCAAAATTAAACTTATAAGAACTATATAGTATAGTATAGTAGTTTTCACAGCAAGCTTTCTTGTTTAGTAATAAAAAACTTTAAACTGAACTTCCTAATATTTGGAGCACTAATAATAAATCATGGAGTCTGCCCTTTTAATTTAATTTTCTTTCTTTCTGTGCTTTTTATTGCAGTTTATTGCTGTTCTGTATATTAGCAATCGATTTGACCTAAAAAAAGTCCTCAAAAACATCGGTGAAACATTATTTAAACTTAAACATCACAAATGTTAAACTTTATATTATGTTAAATTTCTTAATAATTACTGTGAGACTCAATAAAAATACACCACCAAGCAACAAAATGGGTCCTAAGTGGCATCAATAGTGTGTAAACAGTGTTTAAGGTGGATTTTTGTCTTTAAATTTACCACAAAAAATGATTCATAACATTAATCTGCAGCTTTTTATTGATTCTTAATATTTCCTGTTTCTTGTTTTTTTTTTAATTTTAGGTTTGGAAAGCTGCTCCTTCTTCTTCCCTCTTTGCGTTTTGTGAACTCAGAGCGGATAGAGCTGCTGTTCTTCCACAGGACCATCGGAAACACTCCCATGGAGAAGCTGTTGTGTGACATGTTCAAAAACTAAAACCCAGAAACACCCCCCCCCCCCCCCCCCCCCCCTCCCATGCAGTCATCAATAACCTCCCGATTCGGAGGAAACGATAATTGACAGATATTTGCTTTGTATTCTGTATATATCTCATATCAGAGATTCTGCATGCTGTTATTTTTTTAAAAGGCCACTTTATTATTTGTTTGTTGTTTCCACGTCAGGTCAAAATGAAAAATGCAATTCTTGTCTTGATGCTTGCTGTCTATTTGTATCATATTTAGACTTTGATTTGTGTCTGAAGTGACTCACGATCACGTTTTGTCCTCTAGTGTTTATCTGTCAGATCTTTATTTGTTTGGTGATAGATGGACTGTATATTCCCTGCTGTCATTAATGTGACTGTTGTATTCATGTTGTCATGCCTTCATAAAGCGAAATGATGCTTCAAAATGTTTTTTTGAGCCTATTTTTATGAGATTGCAACACTTCACATGAGTAATGAAAGGAAACGAATGCCTTGTGCACAATTTAAAGGGGCACATATTTGAATAAATTACTTTTATTTTAAATTAATTGGCAAACTATAAGGATGTAAGTATTTATCAGTGTGTTAGTTATAGTCAAAAGGTGCAGGTTGGCTGGTTCGAGGAGTACTACAGAGAGCTGGACCTTCATTACTGCCAAGCATTAATCAAACAGCGCCCTCTTCTGTCTAGTTTACAACATAAAACTCAACACACACATAGACACACAAACTTGAACATTACAAATTGCATTACATTAATTTCCTGGAGGCTAAATTCTAAAACTTTTTTTTATAGGGACTTGCTCTTTGTCCCGAAAAGGGAGGCGAGTCCCCACAATGTCAGTAATAATTGGTACACACACACACACACACGTCTGTGCAGCTATCCTTGTTGAGACATTACATTGACTTCCATTCTTTGTGGACAGCCAAACCCAAACCTTAACCAGGACCTCAGAAATTATGTTTTGCCTCATTAGGACCATGCTTTGGTCTACTGGTCCCCACAAGCTTAGTGTTTATACTGGGAACCCAAGAGGTAACAAAAACATGCATACACACACACACTGATTTAGGTATTTAAAGTGTGCTTTAGGCAGGAGAATGATATTACTGAAGTGTTGTAAGTGAGTCACAAGAGGGCAGACCAACTGCTTGGTCACAGCTCTGGGGAGAGGGAGAGCACACACACACACACACACACACACACACACACAGTCATGTTTCCCTCACTTCAGAGGACATTACATTTCCTGGAGACTTACCTTAACCTTAAACCTCAAAATTTAATGATTCACATTATTGAGAGTTTCTTTTTGTCCTGAAAAGAGAGGTGAGTCCCCACAACATGATGAATACCTGGTACACACACACACACACACACACACACACACACAATCACATAAGAAAACACACTCCACGTGGACTGAATGAAGAGCTAGACTTGATATGTCTCCTTACGTGCTAAGTTGAACTGTTCATTTTGACACTATTTGTTGTCAATTATACTACAATTTGACATTTTATCAGTTATCATTTGTTTTCATTTAACCACCAGATGGCGCTACAGTATGTAAAGCAAACACAGGTAACAGTACGGGTGACTCAGATGATGGCTTGATTGTGGAATGATGTAATTATCCTATAAGATGCCTTGTTTTATGTTTTAAAATGTATAAAAAGTGGTTTTAGACCCATTATTCCTGATATATGTTGTGCTTTGATTTAGCACCAGCATAGACCAGATGGGGTTGAGGTGCTTTTTTCATTTTAGACTTGATTTTTACCCCTAAAGGGAGTCAAGTCCCCACAATATGAGGAATATGTGGAACATGCAAACACACACACACACACACACACACACACACACACACACACACACACACACACACGGTATAATTTAAATCAAAGTCTTTTTAATGTAAATTAGAGTTGAGTCTCTTGAATATGAGTTGCAGTTTCTCTTTCTCGCTGTTCAGATTGTTCTTGTTATAAAGAAGAGACCCAGTTTTGAAAAGGTCATTTTTCTTATGTTGAATATTCCAATTACTTGTTTTGAAGCAGAAATGTGGAGTTAAGGGCCAGTTAAAGAGCTACAGTTGGACAAAAACTGGAGTCCTGGCTTTGGGTAATAAACTTGCCCAGAGAAGTTGTGTGCTTCTTGTTAAGAGATGGACGATAAAGTGAAAGATCAGTGTTTAAATACAATAAGAAACAATACACATGAATAAAAAATTGTCACATTAGTAGCTCCTACTTTTATGAAAAAACCTCATCATTATAATGAGAAATATATTTACTAATAACGTTATAGAAATTTGTTCTGTTTATACAAGAATAATGAGAAATGTTTACATTTTTTTAGTTATTCGTTGTAATAAGAATGTTTTCTGGTTCAAATTTGATATTTTCTCATTATTACAAGAAATATGAAGGCATATTTTCAGGGTGGCAGTTATGCGCTGTTGCAAGATATCACTGTCAGCATCACAAGCTGCTTCATCTGCTTAATCACAAAACATGAAGATCCAATGAAGCTAAATCTTCTGCTGATAAAGTACATTCATACTTTTGTCTATCTGACAATCATCATCTTCTCATTTTTAACCCTCACATACTGTTCATAGTCATAATTAGTCTCTACATCAGGGGTGTCAAACTCATTTCCATTCAAGGGCCACATACAGCCCAATTTGATCTCATGTGGGCCGGACCATTAAAAAGATCGAAGGAGCGATGGAAGGAAAGAAGGAAAAAGAAAGGGAGGAAGGACAGATGGAAGGAAGGAAGGACAGATGGAAGGGAGGAAGGAAGGCAGGAAGGAAGGAAAACAAGACAGGAAGGAAAGATGGAAGGAAGGAAAGAAGGAAAAAAGAATGAAAGAAAGAAAGAAAGGGAAGAAGGACAGATGGAAGAAAGGGAGGAAGGAAGGAAGGAAGGACAGATGGAAGGAAGGAAAACAGACAGGAAGGAAAGTGGGCCAGATTGGATACCTCTGCACTACTCTCAAATATGAAAATGACTCAAATTTGACCCTAAACAGTATGTAAAGGTTAAGGTAATCCAATGCATGAAATATTATACTGTTAATTTGACACTTTTAAATTGCACACAGATGATTTAAGAGCAGGAATCATGCAGCTCTTATATCTTTAAGCTCACACCAGTACAGTGACAGTGTGATTAAAATGAACTGTCCTCCATCCTGGAAATGAGATGTGGAAGCAGATGTTCACGGTTGAGCTGCTTTTGGTGTAACTGCTCCTAAATGTCAGTTTGATAAGCGACGTCACTCAGTATTATTTCACCTTCTGATTCAAAGGCATGAAAAACATCAGAGGAGCAGAAGTGGACACCTGGTGGTCTCATAAAAACACTTCCTTTTAGTTTTATAATCCAGTGCTGCAACAGAAAATGTAAAATAAGTGCCAGGAAGTAAATTGACAGATTTGGTTTCAGTGCAGTCCCGGGTCAAATTGACCCCGTCTGTTTTGACTGTTCCTTCCTTCCTTCCTTCCTTCTTTCCTTCCCTCTTTCCTCTGTCCTTCCTCCCTTTCTTCTTTCCTTCCTCCATCTTCATTTCTTCCTTCCTTCTGTCCTTCCTTCCTTCCGTCCTTCCTTTCCTTCCCTCCGTCCATCCTTCCTCCTTCCTTTCCTTCCCTCCTTCCGTCCTTCCTCCCTCCGTTCCTTCCTTCCTTCCTCCCTCCTTGCTTTCCTCCCTTCCCTCCTTCCTTTCCTTTCCTTCCTTCGTTCCTTCCTTCGTTCCTTCCTTCCTTTCCTTTCCTTCCTTCTTTCTTCCCTTCCTTCCTTGACTCAAGGACAACAGGAGGGTTAAGAAGCCAAGAATAGCATTAAGAGTGTTTGTTACTTCATCACGTGTGTTTTCTTGATGTTGAAATAGCAGCAGCTGAACATTACGGCTCCCCGTGTAACGCCTGCACGGTCAGAAAATCCTGGGATCAAATCAGCTGGCCCTCTGCGGCCTCTGTCATATGAGCGAGCTCACAGACCCAGATTAAGAACCTTTGAACTCCCAAAGGAGATTCATCTGGTTTAACAGCAAGATTTGCCATTTTTAGCGGGAAATTATGAGTCTAGTAGCTGAAAATGTGGTTTTAAATATTAATTAAGATGCAGAAAAAGGACAGTAGAAGATCTTACATGCATCACCGAACCAATCTTAGTGCTACAGTTTCACCACATTTCCTTCCTTTCTTCTTTTCATTGTATAAAAATAAACTTCCTACACTGGAGGCATCACCTCACGTGTCAAATGATCAACATTCTCCTTTTGGCCTTTCCTAAGCTCTTTTCACACAAAGGTCGCCCCTGTTTAAAAAGGAAAAAGAGAGATTTTCTTCTTATTATAAGATTAGTCTCTTAAGTAACAGGCAGAGGGAGGCAAACAGGTTAACGCCACGTTGCAGCGCAAAAAATGACATTTCATAATCTCAACGAGGAATCACAGATCGCTTTCATTTCAACACGAGTACACCAAATACAAGATGGTATAATATAGGAGAAGAAGTGCAAATGCAAGCATATAATGACAAAAACTTATATCACTCAAAAACTCAACTCAAACTGAAATTACTGAAAGAATAAAAACATGAAGAAATACATCAGGGTGAGGAAGCATCATTTAAATGCTTCTGAGAAAGATACATAAAAGTAAATACAAAGAAAATTTAGCAGAGCAGATTTTTGCTTAGAAAAGATAACGTCTTACTTTATTATATAAGATAAAAATGCACATGAACGCTAATTGTTAGAGTAACATGAAAAAGTTGTATAATAGACATGCACATCTGGAGAAAAAACTTGAAACCAGATGCTGAACCAAAGAACTAAATCTGTTCAAAGGTAGAAGGAAGTCTGCACACTTTAGCTCCCAATGCTGATGTAGTTTTAATTAGATATCAAGAGTGATGTTTCAAGCTCGCTGCTCTTCTATAGACATTACTGAGAGAGTAAAAAAGTTTTAATTCTAACCTAAATTTGCACGGACGCAAAGGAAACTATTTCTTTTAAGAAGTCAGATAGAAAGAAGTTTAGTGAACAAGTTGACCAGAAATGTGTGTTTTAGGACAAATATGAAATAAGTCAATCTATTAAAATATGTTTTAAAATCTCCACAGATGAAAACGACACTTTGTATGGATTCAGTTTTCAATAACAGTGTGAATATCTGCACCTCTAAAAAAAACCTCATATACACACAGAAGACAGTGAGGAAATATACAAATATCAATAATTATCATAATATTACTAATTTAACACCAATATACAAAACATTACAAACATGCAAAACATTGTTATAATAAAAATGAAACTTCTCTGATTAATTAAATCCCTAAAGGGTGCTGATTTAATATAAAATGATCATTTTTATCATTGAATACCACAAAAAAAGTTGAGTCACAATATCGACCAACTATATGATTTGATAATACATGTTTCTTCTACTAAATATATATATATGAATTATCATGATTAAGTGATAATATTTAGGAGCTATCTTTAGAAAATGAACTCTCAAGAAGAAACAGTTCTTCAGTGAGCACCAGAGGTCACTTTAGGTCAGTTTCCTCTCCACTTCTTCCTCTTATTCACTGTATTATTGAACTTTTCTCTCTCTCTCTCCCTCTCTCTCCCTCTCTCTCTCTCTCTCTCCTTCGCTCCCCTCTGAGCAGCTGTTAATCTGCTGTGTTTGGCTCTCAGTCGGACTGGAATGTGTCAGAGTTTTTGGGCCAAACTGTCTCAACGCGTTACAGCAGCACCAACACCAGCAGATCACTGCTTACCTGACCCAGAGGAGGATCTGGAGTCCTCTGGATCTTTATTTCTTCACCTGTTCATTTTGACTAAACAAGACAGCAATGAATCACAGCAAAGATGACTTTGAGCCTTTTGAATATTCTTACTATGACTATTCAGACTGGTACTCGGAAAATGCAGAGCCAACAAAACCTCCCAAAGAGTGAGTATAAAACCTGCTCGTTAGTCTATGGTGATGAATACATTTGTAAATAATCTGATATGGTGCAATATTGATTCTATGTAAAAGTGCAACTTGGCTATTCATTGCTTATAAGTGGCCATTAGACTCGTTAGTGGGAATATTTGCAGTTTAATTGGGCCATTTTTTAAAATCTTGAAAGCAGGATTCATTCAGTAAAATACTTATTAAATCATATTATTTACTTCTTCAATATGAATCATAGATATCAATCAGTGCATATCGTAAAAATGGGGAAATATTTGCAGGAGGTGCTTGTTGATGTGATTGTGGTTTAAATAACAAAAAGGATTTTAATTTGTTTTAATTTTACTTAATTGCAGAGTTATTTTGCCGTGTGACCCCACAGCAGACGACCTGCTCTTCAACATATGTATACTCTCAATATCTGTAAGTACACACGTTTTTTAAAAGTCTAACTATACATCTTAAGTGTCAGTGTAGATCAAATCACTGGCTCTCAATCTTCGTAGCTTCTGACCCTTTAAAAGCCAAGCAATGCCCGTTCAGTTCAACCAACAGGTGGCGCTCTCATCTCATGTAGTCTCATTTAAACAGTGATCTGATTTATTTGGTATTTTACAAGAATAGAAGCAACGATTTGTGGGAAAAGTCAAAAAACTCAAAACAAATTTTGTGTTTATTCACAACTCCTCAGATTTATCTCGTGACCACTTATGGTGCCCCATCCCTTAGGTTGGGAAACACCCGATTAGACTGAAGAAAGTATATTGGCTAATAAAGAAACATACTGTACACATTATATTGTTGTATCCATGGTACTGGGAATATAACTTTTCTTTCTTTCTTTGTCTGGTCGGTCTCATTTCCACATAATGTATACTGTCAATATCTGTAAGTACACACATTTTTTAAGTGTCGGTGTAGATCAAATCACTGGTTCTCAATCTTTGTTGCTTCTGACCCTTTAAAAGCCAAGCAATGCCCATTCAGTTCAACCAACAGGTGGCGCTCTCATCTCATGTAGCCTCATTTAAACAGAACTTAATGATCCAAATTATCTGGTATTTTACAAGAATAGAAGCAAAGATTAGTGGGAAAAGTCAGAAAACTCAAAGAGAAAACTCCTCAGATTTATCTCGTGACGACTTACGGTACCCCATCCCTTAGGTTGGGAAACACCCGATTAGACTGAAGAAAGTGTGTGAAATATTTGATATAATTTGATACAAGCAAACAGAATTAGTGTATTGGCTAATCAAGAAACTGTACACATTATACAGCTGTATCCATGGTACTGGGAATATAAATTTCTTTCTTTGTCTGGTCGGTCTCATTGAACGTCATAAACTACTCTATTATTCAAGGATTTAAGCATTGACACAAAACATTTCCAAATTAGGTCCTTTAAAATGTATATAAGAAGAAGGAATGGGCCATAAAAAGTCAATAAAGAAATTAAGGCTACACAAATGTACCACAGTAAATGCTTGACTCAAACAATCTCTTGTGCTGCTTTTATATAATGAAATAATGAATATGATTTAACATCTGTTGGAACCGAACCACGAATGGGAAGCAATGAACATCAGAAAAATACAAGAAGATTTACAGCAGTGCTCGAAACGTACTTCCAGTAAAGTCTGACAGGCGTCGAACCTTTTAAGGATTTTACTGGAAAGTCTTCACATCGTAAAAAAAAAGGAAGTTAGACCAAAAAGGTATTGTGAAAATGAATTAGAAAATGGGATTGACGAAAGCATAGACTGAGTTAAATAATTAAATTAAGCTACAGCAGAGGTGTCAAACTCATTTTCATTCAAGGGCCACATACAGACCAGTTTGATCTCATGTGGGCCAGATCATTAAAAAGAAGGAAGGAAGGAAGGAAGGAAGGAAGGAAGGAAGGAAGGAAGGAAGGAAGGAAGGAAGGAAGGAAGGAAGGAAGGAAGGAAGAAAGAAAAGATAGACAAAAAGAAGGAGGGAAGGAAGAAAGGGAGGAAGGATAGATGGAAGGAAGGACAGAAGGAAGGTAGGGAGGAAGGACAGATGGAAGAAAGGGAGGAAGGATAAATGGAAGGAAGGAAGGAAGGAACAAAGAAAGGAAAAAAGGAAGGGAGGGAGGAAGGAAGGCCAGATGGAAGGAAGGGAGAAAGGACAGGTGGAAGGAAGGAAGGAAAAAAGGAAGGTAGGGAGGAAGGACAGATGGAAGGAAGGAAGGAAAAAAGGAAGGTAGGGAGGAAGGACAGATGGAAGGAAGGGAGGAAGGACAGATGGAAGGAAGGAAAAGAACACAGAAAGGAAAGTGGGCCGGAATGCACCCCTCGGCGGGCCGGTTCTGGCCCACGGGCTGCATGTTTGACACCCCTGAGCAACAGGAAGAAATATTATCTGTGAAATTCAACATCAAGTCCATCGTAGTAATTGAGCTAGTAAACATACGCAAGAGTAAAAGTAAAATATACATAACAGTTCAGATAAAATGCAAAGTCATTTTTTTTGTTTAACCCTCCTGTTGTCAAGGAAGGAAGGAAAGATGGAAGGAAGGAAGGAAGGAAGAATGAAGGAAAGGATGAAATGAGGAAAAAAGAAGGAAGGAAGGAAGGAAGGAAGGAAAGGAGGGAGGAAGGGAGGAAGGACGGATGGAAGGAAGAAAAGGGAGGAAGAAGGAAGGAAGGGTGGAAAGGACAGAAGGAAGGGAGGAAGGAAGGAAGGAAGGAAGGAAGGAAGGAAGGAAGGAAGGAAGGAAGGAAGGAAGGAAGGAAGAAAGGAAGGAAGAAAAGGGAGGAAGCAAAGGAACGAAGGAAGGAAGGGTCAAAACAGACGGGGTCAATTTGACCCGGGAGGACGACAGGAAGCTTAAACACTGGACTGTTTGTTTCTTTGCCCCAAAAAGCTAAAAATACCAACTCTATGTAGCCAGGACCAACGACTGTATCACTTCAGCCTCTGAATGAACTCTGGCTCTTTGTTTTATTTCCCTTCAGTCTCTCTCTCTCTCTCTCTCTCTCTCTCTCTCTCTCTCTCTCTCTCTCTCTCTCTCTCTCTCCCCTTGTACATTCATGAAGTACATTCATAAACCTCTTCACATTTTGGAGAATGGACAAAAAACACTTACAACTCTCTAATTATACCACAAACAATGCACTAGAAAATCAAACATATTTCCACTCCATCCTCCTCCGAGGCATGAGTGGGATAAGAGTAGATCTCCTTAGTGCTTCTGAAGTTTTTATGTCGTCCTTCATCTGTCTTTGCTTGAGGCTGACATCGAGTTTAATGATGTTTTCCATCATTTTGTCCTCATCCATTTTCTAGCGAACGCCACTTTACCTTCAACCACTCGCAGAATGGACATGGACCAATTTTAAATGATGTGTAATAAACTGTGACAGCCGGGTCAGTGACTGAATCACTGCAGTAAGTCACAGATAACAAGACTTGCAGGCTGAGGATTGCTCTTTGCTAAATTGGGCTTTTTGTACGAGGCACTCAAAGCTTTGCATCTACAAAAGCTGCTTTGTTTTTGTTCTTTCATGAAGTTGCACAGTTTTAATGAGCCGTAGCTGGCTAGCGCAACAAATAGCATTAACTCAAAGCAAATCAAATCAACTGTAGCTTTGACCAGAAAGAATAAGATAAGACTTTATTGTCTCAGAGGGAAATCTGCTATGGACACACAATGCATCTGCTGTTCAATACTAAATAATTCAACATTACTACATATATCATGCATCATAAATACCTTTATAGAAACTACAAGAAGTACATGAAATAATTAAGGATTAAAACTAGAAATCAATTAATACCCCAAATCTGAGCTTGTTTGCTGGTGGAGTTCAGCTTTTTGTGATATAAGGAGGTTCAATGCAAGAGAAAATCCTCATCTGCTTTTTCTGAAGCATTAAATGTACAAAGTCCCTTAAATACTTTAAGGCGAAACAGTTTCAGCTGAGAACACTTTAGTTACTGAATCAGTAGGTATGATGAGGACCAGACTAACACTTACAAGATAGTCAGTAGCCATTATGTTCGGAAAAAATGTATAACTGAAGATATTTTCCAACATATGTGACGTTATGCAGCACTTCGCTTCAGGATCTAAAAGGTCAAAGCAATGATCATCTCCTCCAAAAAACATTTATCAACATCTAGTAAAGAGTAAACTCACTGTTACACCACTACACCATTTATTCTTTGTTGTATTTTTGGCAAATCCAGCAAAGTTTGCCCTCATTTTAATTAAATACACAAACAAACAAAAAATGACTTTATGCAAATTAGGTGTATGACATCAGTGGAGTCACACAATGCCTTGCAACAATTACTGCTCATAGAAAATAGATAGATTAAAACTCTTTACCTTGTCTTGGCCTTGTTCAGTGAGTTTTTAGAGTTGGGGCTACAGGGACAGAGAGTAGTCATGGCAACCCAAAAGTATCCATCATGTTGATAAAGGATGTTCCCCAAACTGTTGACAGAAAGGTGGTATATTTATTGTCTGAAATAGTTTATCCATACATACATATTTACCTTATCAGAGAGTAAAACTAATTGTCCTAATGAATGTCTCCTTCCCTCTAGCTGGCGGTCATGTTAGTCCTGGCAGTTCTAACCAGGAAACACAAACTCTGCCAAGGATTCACACGAGGATCCTCCAGCATCTTTAGGTGAGTTTAATTCCCTAATCACGGAATTTAATATGATTTTAGACTTCAGGTGTCTCTTGTTATGTAAATGTTCCTTCCTGTATGATCCTACAGTCCAGCAAACTTCCTGGATCAGACACAGAAAAAAGGCCTGATCATGGCCGTTTTTGGACTGGTGTTCAGCAAGCTGGCGATGCTGGTGATCGCACCCGACCCCCTGCCGTTCTCCAAAGACACTCCAGCGGAAATCAAAGGTGGAGATTTGAAAATGAAAGAAAGTGATGCTGTTTAGATCAATCTTATGATGAAACTGATTGAATGATTGATTAACTCTCCTGTTGTCCTTGAGTCAAGGAATGAAGGGAGGAAGGAAGGAAGGAAGGGAGGAAGGAGTGAGAGGGAAGGAAAAGAGGTAGGGAGGAAGGATGGAAATAAGGACAGAGGAAAGAAGGGAGGAAGGAAGGAAAGAACGGAAGGAGTAAGGAAAGGAGGGAGGAAGGAAGGAAGAAAGGGAGGAAGGAAAGGGAAGGACGGAAGGAGTAAGGAAAGGAGGGAGGAAGGAAGGAAGAAGGGAAGGAAGGGAGGGAGGAAGGACGGAAGGAGGGAAGGCAGGAAGGACAGAAGGAAGGAAGAAATGGAGATGGAGGAAGGAAAGAAGAAAGGGAGGAAGGACGGAGGAAGGAAGGAACAGTCAAAACAGACGGGGTCAATTTGACCCGGGAGGACAACAGGAGGGTTAAACTAATAGTTCTGATGAGAGCACTGACAATAAAGAACAAACATATTCAAATTATTTCATCTCTTTTTTCCAGAGTACATGAAGATAGTCGCTATCTTCTACTATCCAGTGCTGTACTATCCTCTGATGGTTTGTTGCACTCTGCAGCACAAAGTTGGTTATGTGTTCGGGACGCTCCTCTCCTTCAGTCACTTCGGAGTCCAGCTGTGGCAGAAGTTTGACTGTCCGAAGACACCAGAGGTGAGACAAAGACGACATTTTGTCTGTTCTACATCAATTTAACACATCTGGGGGGTTTTTTTTTAAGTTGCATGAATCAGTTTTCATGGAGGCAGCAGATCAAGCAGTGAACATATATTACCACCTTTAAAGCTGCTAGCAACATTAGCAATTGCTTATTTACACATGAAGCAACATTAACATTCATTTGGAGTTGTGTTTTTTCCTACCAGATGAATGTAAGTCTAGTATTTCATCTCTTTTTAGGTCTCAGTCCAGTCCCAGAAAAAAAAGGTGTCAATTTAGCTGAAAAATCTTTTCACTATCTATTCATTAACTTTTTGTCAGCCTGTCATTTGATGCTGGACAGGAAGTGCTCAGCAGGTTTGAGCTTTATGACCAGTAGTTGCTATAAAACTAAAACAATGAGCTAACAAATGCTAAAAGGCTTCATAAGGCTGAGAACTGCAGAGTACAGTGATACTCTATCTGTGAGTTTGTCTCTATCACCTTTAGTAATTTGATGCATTGTTTATATAAAAATATTGCTGAGTGTGGCTTTAATTTTTGTACAAAATAATTAAAACTGTTATATTACCCTGAGAAAACCAAGACATTACACCACCACAGTTGTGACAAATGCAGGAGCATACAAAAGGACTGCAGGACTCACAAATCTATCTGCAATTTATGAATAAAACTCATTTGCCAGACAGGGTTTTGGTACCGTTTGCAACACTCATGTACAAAGTGCTTGCAAATCTCTTTTGTGAAACGTGACCCGGGTGAAGAGCTTGCTGCTGCGTTTTCCTAAATGTTATTATTATTGCTGTCTCCATTTTATCTCCACAGATCTATAAATTCTACGCTCTGCTTGCGACTCTGCCTCAGCTAGCCTGCCTGGCTTATCTCTGCATCCAGTTTCCTTTGCTGTTTATCAAAGGACCAATAAATGATGAGGTGAGTAATGTTACAAAACAGAAAATCAATTCAACAGTAACAGTAAATACAAAGATACTTTTAATATTGTAACAATAACCACACGCCGAGACGTTAGCCGGTTTAGCTGGCTTTTTATTCTTGACTGTTACACGGGCTACTGTGGGCCGTCTACAGTTAGCCAGTTAGCTGAGTTAGCCGCCCAGCTAGCCGCCGAGCTAACAGCGGAGTTAGCCGCTGAGCTAACAGCGGAGTTAGCCGCTGAGCTAGCAACCGAGTTAGCCGCGATCGGGGAACATAGGTACACTCCCGGCCTTAGCCAACGCCAAAAACAACAAAAGCCTAACACCAGTAGCTCACTAGCCACACACGTACTGCCGTCTTCTTATGCAGAGGCTAACAACAACAAACACACCTACAAGCTAGCTGCAAGACTCACTCTCAAGACGCGTTCACAGACACTCGGAAAAACCAGCACTTTAACTGAACAGAACAGAAACTGGCTTAAACTCTCAATTTTATAAAACACAAAACAGTAACATGCCCAGTTCGTTACAATATGTTTTCTGTCAAATGAAATATTGACCTGGGATTATATCAACGTTGGAAACTAATCCCAGGCTGTCTGTGGTGCAGCCGAGGTAGAAAAAACATGAATTTCAACTATGTAAAGCATAACCATGATTAGAGTAAGCAGCTTGTGCAGAACAGAGTGGGTTTAACTCAGCGTCCTTCAACAGATTATGACGAGAGAGGTGATATTTCTTTCCTCTCCGAACAGACGCGTGTACAACAACAACAGAGTTTTTTGTTTCCACAGCAGGTTTAATCTCTCTCTCTCTCTCTCTGTGGTGTGAATAAATAAATACACACATTCAGTCAGTCACTAAGCTCTAAACTTTAAATTGGACTTCAGCCTTTTTCTTTTATTTAACCCTCCTGTCGTCCTCCCGGGTTAAATTGACCCCGTCTGTTTTGACTGTTCTTTCCTTCCTTCCCTCTTTCCTCCTTCCTTCTTTCCTCCGTCCTTCCTCCCTTCCTTCCTTCCCTTCTTCCTTCCTTCCTTCTTTCCACTCATACAGCTAAATTCCTTTTAGCCACTTTGTAATATAGATTATAATGGATGCTCTTGTATGAAGTCTGAATTTTTGCTCTCAGGATCTCGACAGCAGCTACTACACTCAGTATGTGAAGGCACTCCTCAAGAAAAGACCCTCAAATGCCAGGTGAATGGAGATAAGACACATTTGTATACTGACTCCCTATATTAGGTTATGACAAATGAGCAATACTGTATGAATGAAACCAGTTGTCTTTAATTGTATTTCAATGGATATGTAGTTTATGATCACATTCAGTCTTCACAAAAAACAAAAAATAAAACACTGAATCCTAACAATCAGAGGCAAAACTAGTACTCCAGTATTCAGTATGTCCATCTTTTGGAACTTTTTACTTTTCCTTCACTACATATCAATGAAAAATACACTTTTTATGCACTATATTTATCTGACAGCTGTATTTACTAGTAGATTTGCTTGAAAAATAACCCAAAATGTCACAAATACTCCAATACAAAGTCTTGTTTTAACTTAATTGTGACATAATCTGAAGACTAGGTATTTATTTAGGTATCTAGGTATTATTAGCAATATTTCAGATTTAAAATGATAATATACTGCCATAGTGAGTGTGAAGGTGAGATTCACAGTCATCATATTTAAATTAAATAATGAATTGGGTCTCTGTGTTTCTATATTTCAGCTCCTTAACTACAGACAAACCAACGCTGGCAGAGAGAATACTGGAAGTGCCCAAGAGTTATATTTATATACCAGAAAAAGGTGCGTCACTTCATGACCATGTTTCTCATTTTAATTATGCATCACTGTTCCTGAAAAGCTGGCATTATTTATCACTGACTTTATTCCCTCAAGCTTTAAAACTCAACAGTAACAGCTGAATCCTAAATGTTTGGGACTGAAATAAGGTCAACTTAGATAATAAATGCTTTTCTTTTTCAGTGTTTCGATTCCCACTAAAGCTGGCTGTATCAGCGTTTGTCACCCTGGTGGCGATATATCATGTAAGTCTACATCAGAGGTGTCAAACTCATTTTCATTCAAGGGCCACATACAGACCAGTTTGATCTCATGTGGGCCAGATCATTAAAAAGATGGAAGAATGGAAGGAAGGAAGGAAGGAAGGAAGGAAGGAAGAAGGGAAGGAAGGAAGGAAGGAAGGAAGGAAGGAAGGAAGGAAGGAAGGAAGGAAGGAAGGAAGAAGGGAAGGAAGAAAAGACAGACAAAAAGAAGGAGGGAAGGAAGAAAGGGAGGAAGGAAAGAAGGAAGGTAGGGAGGAAGGAAGGACAGATGGAAGGAAGGGAGGAAGGATAGATGGAAGGAAGGAAGGAACAAAGAAAGGATAAAAGGGAGGGAGGAAGGAAGGACAGATGGAAGGAAAGGAGGAAGGACAGTTCGAAGGACAGTTCGAAGGAAGGAAGGAAAAAAGGAAGGTAGGGAGGAAGGACAGATGGAAGGAAGGAAAAGAACACAGGAAGGAAAGTGGGCCGGATTGCACCCCTCGGCGGGCCGGTTCTGGCCCACGGGCCGCATGTTTGACACCCCTGGTCTACATTATAAACCCTCATTGTGACCTTTGACCTTTTAAACCAGAAACATGTTATTGATACAAATGTGTGTTTATTATTCAGACAGCGCTGTTGTTAGTCGTCCTGGTCGTCCCCGTCCTGCACATCGTCCGTGCTGGTATTGATGAAAACATCGCCTTCCTGCTTCTCGGCTTTGGGATCGTCCTATCAGACGACAGGATGGAGGTTGTCCAAATTGTGACTTTCTACACATGGTTGCTGGAAGGTTTGTGGCTGATGGTGGTGGTGGGTCATTTTATGAAAAAACATGTGAGGACAGATGAGACTGATGTTTTTTCTTTTGCCCGTGTTGTCTGGTAGTTTGCTACCTCTGTGCGATGACCCTCTCTTGTATAGTCAGCCTCGTCATGCTCATGAAGTCCATGATACTCCACAGGTACGTAAAACCCAACAGAGAGAAGTCAATAGCTACAGAAGTTTTAATCCTAACTTCAGTATTGAGCCACTCTCCTTGATAACCTCTCAGTTAAATACGATCATTTTCTGACATGTTTCAACTTTATTGCTGATTTTTGTTGTTGTTGCTCAATATGTCAGAAAAAACAGCTGCTATGGAGAAGGCTCCACACAGAGCATTACAATCAGGAGCAAAACTGAACCGTATTTGCTGAATTGATAAAAAATGTATTGAAAAAACAAAACAAAAATGGAATTGATTTACTGTACAAGGCTGAATTTGACCTTTATCATTAGCTACATGGCATTAGAAAGTGTAGCTTTGCATGAGACAAACCAGGCAGCTGTTTTCAGGAGTTTTCAGCTAAAAAGGACCATGAGGTGGAAAACAACAATATTTCAGAAAACACAACAATACTTTGAAAAATACAACATATTGTTGTGTTTTGCATCTCAGAGCCACTGTAAAAAAAGCTCTGATAAACCTACTTTTGACCACCTGCTCAGCTCTAAATGGCAAACAGACGTAGTTAGTGACTAGCTGATGAAGAAAGTGGAACATCTAACAGCTCCCTCAAAAGTTGTTATAGGGCAGAAAAAGAGCTGAAATTAGAATAAATATGGGACTGACATTTATCAAGGGACCAGAAATGATGTGAGTCCAGATGGATGCTAATGTTGCTAATAATGCTGCTGAATAGGTAAATACGCTGTACAAGGTTACAATGTGTATTTATTGGGTTTACTAATTGTTTTGCTGCACCAAAGTGCCCAAAGAAATTATGTATTGCAGCTTTAAGCTTTCAGGGTTGATGATTTTTCCACTTTACCTTTCTCTATCAGAAAAATAAATGAAACTATTGATGCAAGGAACACCTGCTGCCAAATATGACTCTGTGCCTCCCACTCACTGATGTTTTGTGTTTCAGGTCAAACCTGAGAGGACTGTACAAAGGAGACAGTTACAGCGTTTACCACAGCCCGAAGACCATCCGTCCATCCAACTTTGGTGTTGTCTGTTGGATGGGCTTGACTGGATACCAGGCGGCAATCGTCTGTCTCGGTGAAACTCAAACACACAAAAATCATTAGTATTAAAGGATATGGCTGGTGAACTTTTGGCATTGTCAACAAATCTCAAAGCCAGTCCAACAATGAACTTTATTAATGAATGGTCTGTGAGCTGAGTGCAACAGGCAGGGTAGGGAACTCAGTTGGTTTTGGTCTTTTAATAAGATTTGTTGACAGTGATAAAACAAAGAGAATAATTCCAGCTTTATCCTTTAATTAATGTTAAAAGTTGTTTGTGAAATAGTAGAATCAATTCATCAGATTCTCACATCACAAAGCATTTTTTTAATTAAAAGAATAATGCTTTGAAGATCATTTTTGAATCTCAATTATAAATACATTTGAATTGAAGACTAAAGCTGGTGTGTCTCTGTGTGGTTTTGGCAGGAATGGCGATCCAGACGGTTGTGTTTTTCATCTGTTTCTTGTTTCTGGTGTTTTTGATCATCATCCCCGTTTTTCACGGTCGTAACATCGTTGTCTTTGAAATCCTGGGAAAGGCATGGTGAGTCAACCACCTTTCATGTACTCTAGCTCTTTATTGTTTTGGAGTACAAAGATGAGATTTATTCTTTGTGATTTTACAGGCCAGGCTGGGTCACACTGATACTTGTTACAGCTCTTCAACACGTGACTGCTAAGTTTGCTTTCATCAAAAAAGAAGCTGGCACAAGAGACTTGAAGAACAGGTATGTAGACCTTATTCATTGGTAAAGAAGTGGGTGTAGTTGTAAGGGATAGTGAAGAGGGCTGAAAAAAAAGTCTTTTTGGAAGTGACTGATAGAAAAATTAAAAATAAAATAAAAGGGTAAAAAATGGGTTATTATATTTATATTTATTTATTGTTTGTTGTATGCCTGAAAGAGGAAAGTAAGAAATAGGAAGAAGAGGAGAAAGGGAAAAAGGGAAGAAAGGGAGGAAGGAAGGAAGGAAGGAAAAGAATGGAAGGAAAATATATGTTTGTGTATGTATGTATGTATGTATATGTGTGTATATATATGTGTATGTGTATGTGTATGTGTATATGTATATATGTTGTTTTTTTCTCCTATAATTTCTATTTTTTGCCGTAAACCACTACCTATTTGTTTTGTTTCGCTATTTTAACATGTTCGAAATAAACAAAAAAAAAAAAAAGTCTTTATCCTTTGAACTGACCTAAATACAGACAGATCTAATGTTGATAGGGAACAGGCTGGAGGACACTGGGGACAGAGCAGGGCTGATTATACTGATGCAGGGCAGGTGTGAAGGCTAGATAAAAACACTGAGGGCAGAGCAGGGCTAACGAATATGCTGCAGGGCAGGTGTGGAGGGGAAAATGGGCTGGGGAGGAAACACAGAGCAAACTGAAAACACAACTCAGTATACATTAAACCATCCAAGAAAAAAACATGAATATAAACTCAAAATAAACATCAGCTAAACAAGAATGCAATGCAGTCCTTCAAATAACAACCCAAAAAGGGCAAAAACAACAGAAGTATCGTACCAGAAACCAAGAGAGTCCAAAAACCACAAGGCCATGACAGTAGTGTTTGGACTGTGTATGGATAAGACAATTAATGGTTAGTGGTTTGGTTTATAAAATGTCAGAAAAAAAAGAAAAATGTTGCTCTTTCTTCCCTAAACCCCAATATTTTATCCACATCCCAAAGATATTTATTTTACTGTCATAGAAGAATACAGAAACCAGAAAATATTCACAATTGAGAAGCAGTAACCAGAGAACTTGTTTTTTTTACTCTGAAACAATCGCTAAATGAATTAATCGATTAACAGTTGATAATTCTGTTATTCAGCTAGTTGATTAATTGACAAACTGTTGCAGCTCTACAGATATTATTATTCATTTGTTGCCATTTCATAGATTACACAATTAATTAACCCTCCTGTTGTCCTCGAGTCAAGGAAGGAAAGGAGGGAAAGGAGAGAGGAAGGGAGGAAGAAGGAAGGAAAGGAGGGAAGGGAGGAAGAAGGAAGGAGGGAGGGAAGGAAGGGAGGAAGGAAAGAAGGACAGAAGGAAGGAAGGAAGGAAGGGAGGGGGAAGGAAAGAAGGACAGAAGGAAGGGAGGAAGGAAATGAAAGAAGGACAGAAGGAGGGAATGAAAGAAGGAAGGAAGGAGGGAAGGAAAGAAGGACAAAAGGAAGGGAGGAAGGAAAGGAAAGGAAAGAAGGACAGAAAGAAGGAAGGAAGGAACAGTCAAAACAGACGGGGTCAATTTGACCCGGGAGGATGACATGAAGGTTAATAAAAAAAGCTTTATTCTATCCAAAAACCTCAAAACAACGTTCAACTATCTGAAGTAGAACCTTTAAGAGATTGTAATCACTTTAATACTGATTATGGATGTTACAACAATCCCAATTTGGACTGATTTATATATTTGTTTGATTTCCAGAGAGAGTCTGTTTCTTCTGACTTATCTGCTGTTCTTGGTCAACGTTGTGGTGGGACTAGTAGTCGGCATATGGAGAATAGTGATTACCGCTTTGTTCAACATCGTCCATCTTGGTCGTATCGACGTCAGCCTGATGCACCGCACCTCAGAGTTCTTTGACCCAGGTTTGATTTCAATAGTTTTTAACTGTTTTTTGGATCATATGACACAAAGGAATAAGCTATAATAAGTTTAACTACACAAAAAATACTAAAAGATATATATTATTACTAGTCTTCTTTCCTTGTGTGACTTAATTCATTTTCTGTGACCTTTGACCCCATCCAGCCTACAGCTACTACACCAACTTCCTGAAGGTGGAGGTCAGCCAGTCGCACCCGGTGATGAAAGCTTTCTGCGGGATTCTTCTGGACATGATGATCGAAGGTGGCCGAGTGGGACAGAAAATAAGAGACGCAGAGGAAGGTAGAGACCTGAATCACACAGGCACATGAAGCTCAGTTTTAAGTCTCACCTGTGTTTAATACAGTTTTATTTAAAATTCATATACAGTAGGCTGGTCATTGTCGATCAGCTGTACTTTGAACTGAATATTAGTTTGAGTATTTTTACAGTTAGCATTGCAGCATTTAGTATTTTACATTTATTACATCATATGTTGGTAGGAAGGACATAATATCTACCATACCAGTCTGTTATCATGCATATAGTTAGCATGGTATCATTTCAAATCATCACATTTGAGAAGCAGCAACCATCATATTTCCTTAACACTTAGCAGAACAGTTAATGTAACATGCAGTATATACATTTATGAACCTTCACCCTCAGTCTGGTATCTCGTTCTGCCCTGACAGCCTGCTCCTCCGTGCTTTCAGGCATTCAGGACAATCAGCCGAGCAAGGCCACCAGCAGTCGGAGGATTCGCGCTCGCTGGCAGCTGCTGTACACGCTGGTCAACAACCCGTCCCTGCTGGGCTCCAGGAAGCACTTCCAGACGCTGCAGACCATGGGCAGTGTCCTCAACGGGACCCCGAGTCACACACCCAAGAAAGGCAGCAAGAAGGAAGCCGCCGAGCCAGTCCAGTCCACCGAGATCCAGAGTACCCAAGATAAAACTGACTGAGATCTGTAGTGTATATATGTAAGGTTGGCAGGATACTCCAAAATTAAATTGCACTAAAGCTACTGTGAGAAAATCCCAGTGTACTCTGTCTGTTCATTTAATGGTATATTTGCAAGCTGGAGGAACCTATGTGTCAGTTTAGGGGGAAAAGTAAATCCAGTTATACTTGAACTCACCAAAAACACTATAACAGTCACAACATGGTTTGACAGTTACAGGAAATGGTATAATATGAGTGATGAATGAGTCAATCTTAAAATTGAGTTCAGCTAACCCACCTTACACAGTTTGGTGATTGATGCCAAATCCTGAGCTGTGCTGCCATTTACTTCCTGTGTGAAAATGTTTAACGTGATTATGTTTGGAGTATCCTGCCACCTAAAACTGACATATTGATGCTTGATCTAACATGGTCGAGCTACAGGATTTTGAATCAACTAAAGCATTGTTCAGGATTTATTTCAAAGAGGTCAGGTAGACGGGGACAAACCGAAGGCCAAGTTTCAGACCATCAATCATCAACTTATACGTCAGTGGTTGAATGACCTACTTTAGTGTTTGTCTCCAATTGACCCATCTCTCACCAACTTGACTTTAATTACAGGTTTATTGGATGAAACCTGCATGCCCAGAGGGAAGGTGAACTGAATTCCCCTTTTCCCTCTGCTCCCCTTAACAGCCCCAAAAACCAAGATTTCACCTGTAAATAAAAAGAGTATATGCCCATGTTGCTACTATACAAATGAGAAAAGGCTCCATGAATAAACTAATATAATGTATCTAAGGCTCTGACATTAAGATACTGTACTCTCCCATCTTACTATATAAAAAATAACTTTCATTTGTGCAACAGTCTAGAGGCCTTTTTTTAGCCATCTCATATTGACAAGCACAGTAAACAGGCCAGAGCTGATCAATGGCTACGTCAGGGAGGAGCGGCTCGATAAGAGCTCATTTTTACCCTCGAGTTAACCTTCCAGTCGTCCTCCCGGGTCAAATTGACCCCGTCTGTCCTTCCTTCCTCTCTCCCTCCTTTCCGTCCTTCCTTCAGTCTGTCCTTCCTTCCTTTCCTCTTTCCCTTTCTTCCTCCCTCCCTCCTTCCTTCTTTCCTCTCCTTTCCTTTCCATCCATCCATCCTTCCTTCCTTCCTTCCTTCCTCCCTCCTGTCCTCCCTTCCTTCCTTCTACCTCCGTTCCTTCCTTCCATCCATCCATCCTTCCTTCCTTCCTTTTCCTCTTTCCCTCCCTTCCTCCCTCCCTCCCTCCTTCTTTCCTCCTCCCTCCCTCCTACCTTCCTTCTTTCCATTCCTTTCCTTTCCTCTCTTCCTCCCTCCCTTCCTTCCTTCCTTCCTTCATCTCTCCCTCCTTTCCTCCCTTCCTTCCTTCCTTCCTTTCCTCCTTTCCTTCTTCCTTCCCTCCCTCCTTCCTTATTTCCTTTTCTTACCTTTCCTTTCCTTCCTTTCCTTCCTTCCTTCCTTCTTTCCTTCCTTCCTTCCTTCCTCCCTCCCTTCCTTCTTCCTCCCTTGCTTCCTTGACTCAAGGACAACAGAAGGGTTAATACATCCACACTTCAAACACATGCTGGTTCCCGATATGTTCTCAGTGCTCCGTGTCTTATCCATAATGGACATTTTGACTTCTCATGGTGGGAAAAGCACTCAGTGTCCCAGTAAATCAGGACAGTGTGACAGTGAGTGCACTCTATCAGCACCCTGAAACTGAAGCTGCTTAACAATATTCAGCCTCTGTTCATTTTTATTTACACCTGTGCTTTTAGGAATGTGACGTCAAATAGTGTTAACCTTCGCATACTGTTCATATTCAAGCAACACATTCAAAAATACGTCATCAGTCACTGATAATAAGTGGAATAAAATCCTTAATGAAGCTTTCTGAGAGCTGAGAGTGTATTATTCTGTTTTTACACTTTTACACTATATTAAATGTGAAAAATGTGACAGTATTTTTTTTAAATATTTGAATAAATATGGGTCAAAAACTCTAAAAATAGTGTTTATCAGCTGCACTTAAATGTTTTAAGGCGACGTCATCAAATTTCAGGCTAAAAGTAAGAAGTATTTAGAGTGTTTTTACTGCTTATAAATGTAAAAATGGGTTTAATTTGACCCTGAACAGTATGTAAGGGTTAAGTGATAAAAGCCTATTTAATGTTACTGAAGAGGGTTTTGTAAGATCATGGATGGCAGACGTTTATCAAAGGTAATCCTCCTTTTAAAGCAAAAACAAGATTTCATATTTTAACATCAATGTACTCCATTGTTAAACTTGGTTAATATATGACTAATTATAATAAAACGTCTTCATATCTTTTGTTAGAAGTTTGTTTATGCAATAAACTTTTTTTGTGGAATAAATCATACAATGAGATATTTAAGTTGGTGCCTATTTTCAGTTTTATGTTTCATGATGCTTTTTTATTTCTTAACAGTTTTCCCTAAAATGCAACAAGTGACTGCTGGAGAGAAATAAAGCACTTAAATAAAAGGCATGCTGCAAAATGTATGACTTCACTTACATCCTGTTTTTAAAAACAACTATTTGAATATTGATTCATACGGTGGCCGAGACCCGCCATAGCTGCAAATAAAAGTAACGCTGCAAACAAAAACAAACGCTGCTGCAAATAAAAAGAAACGCTGCTGCATATAAAAGAAACGCTGCAAATAAAAAGACACACCGCAGCAAACAAAAAAAACCGCTGCAAATAAAAACAAACGCCGCTGCAACACCGCAGCATATAATAAAAAAAAAAAACGATGCAAACGACGGAAGTGGATTACCGGGGACTGTTTTTGCCGAAACACCGGAAGAAGAAACAACAACAACAGGACTACGGATTGGAAAACGAACTAGAAAGTAAGTGAAAATGGTAGTGTTTAATGTCGCTACATGTACTTTTTAATGTGTTATTTGGTCAGGCGATGTAGCCCCAGGTTTGAAGTTGAACTGGAGAATGCCGGTGTATTGTTAGCTTCGGCTAACACGGGGAGACCACTAACGAGAGTGGAAACAACTGACGGCTACATAGTTCCGGCAGCTTATTACTGTCGTTGTTGTTGTTGCTTGTACGTGTAGGTCAGGAAAAGACGTAAAAGGGACCGTATATGGTTTGTTATTTGTGTTATTACGTTACGTGTTGGACTAAATACATGGACATATTGAGGAAAGTATTTCGATGTTATGGAAACGGATTTCATATTTCACAAGAATGGATACTTGGCGAGCTGTACAGAAAGTCCTGAGTCATAAGATGATCGTTGTGGATAAAGGGAAGACTTTGAAGGTATGTAGAGATTATAGCTGTTTTTACTTTAGCTGAGTGGCTAGCCGAGCCAATCGCTAATACTATTACGGCTGTGAGCAACCAATATAATTCGTGAGTGGTCTTGAATGAATCAGGGCAACCTATGCTTTCTAACAATGTACGGCATGAATATATATGTTTAAGGGTTGGTGTTTAAAACATTCAGAAGGACTTGTGGCTACCTCCCAACCTCCGACCCGTCCCGTAAGCGGAACAGCGTGTTTTAAGTGTCTGCAGTTCCGATCCTCATCCCCATGTTGGCTGAAACAGACAAGTCACCCTCAAACATGCTGAAAACCATGTTGATGTTTGGTTTGCAGTTAGTCATCCCTAATGTTTATGTGGCTTTGAGGATGTTCCTCACGTTGCCGGTGACAGACTGTGAGGGGGAGCGCTCATTTTCTCATTTGGGGAGAATCAAAAATGAGCTGAGAACAACCATGAATCAATTTTCCAATTCGTAGTCCTGTTGTTGTTGTTTCTTCTTCCGGTGTTTCGGCAAAAACAGTCCCCGGTAATCCACTTCCGTTGTGGCTTTTTTTTATTTGCATCGTTTTTTTTTATTATATGCTGCGGTGTTTTTTTTTGTTTGCTGCGGTGTTTCTTTTATTTGCAGCGGCGTTTGTTTTTATTTGCAGCGTTTTTTTTTGTTTGCTGCGGTGTGTCTTTTTATTTGCAGCGTTTCTTTTATATGCAGCAGCGTTTGTTTTTGTTTGCAGCGTTACTTTTATTTGCAGCTATGGCGGGTCTCGGCCACCGTAGATTCATCTATATTGACTCATGAATGCAATATTGTATTTATACCTTTCCAAATTCCAAAGTTGATATTTAATCTCTATTATTGAATATTTTATGAAATGTTTATTAGTCCCATTGTCATCCAACTATATTTTAATTATTAAATGACTACATTATCTTCTTATTAATGGCTTATTTTCTTTCAATTAAGTTTTTCACTCTTTAACATCCTACCAATTGTTTAACATTAATTTATTCATTTATAAAAACATATATTAACAAACCATTGTATTATCTAAGCAAATCAAATAATTAAATTAGGTATTTGCAAGGCTCTTTTGATCCTCCATATATTTGTAGTTATTGTGTCATGACCACAGTATAAAATGAGCATGTTGTTTAATATGAATGTAATAATTTGTGTCTACTTCTGTACTAATTAACCAAGTGGGTCAAATCTTTAACATGACATGGAAATGAAAAGTAAGTAACAACCTGTCTAATGAACTAATAAGTTATTTTAAATGCTGGTGCTGCTGAGAAACAAAAGACATAATCAATAATTCAGTATTCCTTTGTCAAAAGTTTATTGAGGCACATAGTATTAGGAGAGTTAGTGAGGATATTTAACATGAACACTTTGGTAAAAACATTTCCTGTATTACAGGGATAAAAAAAAGAGAGAAAGAAACGACAGCAGCAAAATACCAACTCAGAGTTAGTACAGCGTTAGAGTCGGGAATATTTACACCAGGGGCGTCAAACTCATCTTCATTCAAGGGCCACATACAGCCCAGTTTGATCTTATGTGGGCCGGATATTTAAAATAAAGGGAAGGAAGGGAGGGAGGAAGAATGGAAGGAAGGAAGGGTGGATGGAATGAAGGTAGAAGGAAGGAAGGAAGGAAGGAAAGAAGGAAGGAAGAAAGGAAGGTAGGATGGAACGGGGGTAGAAGGAAGGAAGGAAGGAAGGGAGAAAGGAGGGAGGGAAGAAGGACAGGAGGAAAGGAAGGAAGGAAGGAAGGACAGACAGAAGGAAAGGAGGGAAGGAAGGAAGGAAGGAAGGAAGGAAGGAAGGAAGGAAAGAAAGAAGGAACGAAGGGAAGACAGGAAAGAAAGGAAGGAAGGAAGGAAAGAACGATAGAAGGAAGGAAGGAAGGAGTGAAAGAAAGAAAGAAAAAAGAAAGGACAGATGGAAGGAAGTAAGGGTGGATGGAAAGATGGAAGGAAAAGAAGACAGGAAGGAAAGCGGGCCAGATTGGACTCCTCGGCTGGCCGGTTCTGGCCCACAGGCCGCATGTTTGACACCCCTGATTTACACGGACACAGCATACTGCGACTCACAGTAACAAGCAGCATGCAGGTCTTTAAAACACAGTACTGAGGATGGACACATGACCCAGATACAACAGAGCAGTTACTTCACATACATGCTCAGAAGTGCTTTTACTGTTACTGTAACACACGGCAGTAAACTTTAGTGGATTATACTGAACTAGATTGTCCACAGAGCGTATTTTAAAAACACCCATCGAGTTTAATACAACAGGAAAACAGTCATCTTAGCTCACAGTAGCTCAGGATACTATGGTTTCTTCTCTTCTTTTTCTACACTAAACATTTATACTCCAGTACTTTGGTGGTGTGAGAGGATTCTGTATTTTTAAGCTTACTTCACTCCTAACATGACAGCACAAATGTAATAGTTTAAAAGCAGAATATCTTGTATATTTTCTTATTACAGTTAACCCATTTACTGCTGTCTGCATCTAGTTTACATTTAATTACTTTGAAGTATATTTATTACAATATTTCTTTTTAATACCCCCTTTTTTCTATTCTCAAACCAAGTTTAATAGCTTGATTTGTTGCACAAAGATGCTCTGAACAAATACACATGGAAGTCATAATTAAGTTTATAATAATAAAGTTTGTAAAATGGATTATATCCTGAAAGAGACTCTCATTTTGTACCACTCTGTGTCATCTTCCTGATCAAAACAATGACCATGATGGAATAAGGCTAATTCAGAGGCTTTTATTTCATAAATAATTAAGTTTATTTGGCTGTGAGTGCCCAAGAAGTGCCAGCAAATCATTATATGGCCTTTTAATAGATGTATAATCTATGGCATAGACATTTCATAGTTTCAGATCATACAAGAAGAACAAATCAATGCTTAATCTGTCAATCAATCAATTCATGCTCTGATAGATTACATCCACCAAAGAAGTTATATTATCTGTTAAAAGTTGGTCCAGACATATGAACACAGTCAGTTCTAGGAATTTAGGCGTGTTTGAATATCTTTATTTTCTCATGAACTACTGCATGTACTGAACTGAATTACTATCTCATACACGCATCCCATGATTGTCTATTATTATGTGTATTTAGTGGAGTATCATGGAAATGTGTTTGTTGAAAGTTAGAAAGTTAGTATGAACACAGCCAGTTCCAGGAATCCAGATGGGGCATTTTGAACACCTACCTACATCCCATGATTGTCTATTATTATGTGAATTTTGATGCAGATCAGGATTTAGATTTGTGTTTAAATAAGGACAATAAATAAAGTATAAAAAATGTCTAGAATATTTCTATTACCATGATAAAAAAATGGTGGTTGTTGTGGTGCTTTTGAGTGAGTTGCAGAGTTAAATGAGATTGATATGACTCTCATGCCGATTCACTAAATATAGAGATAGCATCTAGTTAGCTCAGTTTAGCATAAAGAGTGGAAGCAGGAAGAAACATGGCGTATTTCCTAAAATTTCAAGCTATTCCTTTAAATATGATTCCTGCTCCATAAAAGGCCTCTGGCTGAAAGGCATCAGTAGTAACATTTTTAACAACATGGCGTAACATCTGTTTATACTTTGATGACTTATATCTTAAGGTTAAGTAACAAGTTTCTCTTTTTATCCTTTTTTGCTTTCTAGTGTTGGTTGTGGAAGTCGGAAAAAGGCTGTTCAGTTCAAATAGCAGCAGGAGGAATGGAAAGGAAAGGGTTAAAACCAAACCTAGTTCAGTTTTGATGTTCATCTGGAGAAAAACAACAATCGAATGAGCCTGGCAGCTGGTAGACACTGAATGTTACTGGACAGCCTGGGGCGTAGTTTAAAGTGAGTGGACACATTTTGAGTCTGACCAGAGTGAAGAAAAGTGACTTTTATGAGAACCTAACACCATTGGAGCGAACTGAAAAATACCTGTATTATCCCTTAACCAAATGCAAAATCATACTATAACAATCTTTAATGCCAGGAACAGTCAAGACTTACTGATTTGGATATTTATAGTTACATGTAATATTTACTGCTTCAGCCCCAAGAGGCAACCTGTCACTATACTCGGATCCTACCTCACAGTCGTCTAAATTCCCCTTACACTGAGACAAAACAAAAGATTCAGTCACCATACTTTCTTCTGTATCTGCTTCCTTATCTCCATCCACACTCTCCGTCTCCCCTTCCTCCTCGTCCAGCTGGCTGCCGTTAATCTTCCTCTGCGACTCGGTGTGGGGCGCGTGGATGTGAAAATTGGTAGTGAGGTTCCTCTCCATGTGATACTGATCTTTGGCCTTCAGGATCAGCTTGTACGTCTTGCTGCGGTACTTGTACACCAAGTGGAAACACGTAGCGCCCAGAAGAGGCACGGTGGACACAGTCAGGAGGCAGATGCTGACTGAGATGATGATAAGAAGATTGGGAACCCTCCTCCTGGTGGTGAACAGCACCTGAACCTCGCAGTCCTCCCTTCTGTAGGTCAGACACAAGGAGTAGTTGGTGCCAGGGCGTAAACTGCCAAACATGTACGTGTTGACGCCCTCCTTGATCCGAGACCACTGCACAGCCGAGTGTTTGCGGTCGGCTGTGACGCAAAGGTACAAGCCGTTCAAAGGTGCTTCTCCTGAGTCGTCTGAAAGTTCACGAGACTCTTCTTCGCTGACACTTTGAAAGCCGTCAGACGATGCAGCGGCCCGGTTGGCGCTCTTATCTCTGGGTATGAGAAGAGGGTTGAGCCGTACTGTTGCCTCAGTTTCTGACACCCCTAAGGCAATGACACCAAAGTCAAATGTGTACTGCTTGATATCATCCAGGCTCCCGTTAAAGACATTACTCGAAATGTATCTTGTGTTAGCCGTCACGCCACATTTACTAGCACGTAATGGATTACTTGTTACCTCCTCAGGATCAGAAGACTCAGAGTTGATCTCTACAGTTGGCGGGAAAGTGGGTTTGATGTTGGTGATGTCTTTTCTCTTTAAATCAGGCAGACGCACAGCATCGAAAACATTTGTCTTGTGTGTCGTTTGGTGTATAAATGGATGTGTTTTAGCGTAAATGGGAGTTGTGGTAATTTTCTTTACAGGTGTTGGTTTTGGTAAGGCCACCACCTCCACCAATAGAGAATCCTCAGCTCTACCAAATTCATTTGTGGCAGAGCAGCTGTAGTTGCCGCCATCTTCCTTCCTGAGGTGTGAAATGATTAGAGTCCCATTATTAAACACTTTGAAAGGATTATGGGACAGTAATGAGTCTTTGTTTGATTCAGCTGAGCCATCTTCAGTAAATGACAAAGCCAGCTCTTTCTTCTGGCTTTGGCTGTGAATACTCCACATGACTAGTGGATTTGGGTTTCCTTTGAACTCACAAGTCAAGATCAAAGCGCTGTCCTCGTAGAAAGTCGTGTTACGGACATTTGGTTCCAATCTCATTGTGACATTTGGGCTTGTGCACTTTGACTCAGGCAACTGCACGATCACTTTTCCTTTAAGCTTCTCTGGAGTCGCACAAACGGTCAAATTCTGCTCGTGTACTGTGATGGTGGATGTTGAAATCCAGTCTCTGAGCCAGTCGAGGGAGCAGGTGCATGCGAAAGGATTGTGATGAATCTGCAGATGTGACAAAGAGATTAAGCCGTCAAACGTGCCCTCAGCTAAGGTTATGAACTTGTTATTGTTGAGACGGAGGGATCTCAGGTCTTTAAGGTTGGACAAGGCGTCCCTCGGGAGGTGAACCATCTCATTGTGATTCATCTTCAACAGCTGCAGGCTTGTGAGATTTTGCAGATCCTCCCAAGGAAAGTGTACGATTTTATTGTAGCTGATGTCAAAGTTGCACAGGTGAACCAGAGGCGAGAGCGTCCCTGGTTCGATTGAGATGAGCTCATTGCGGCCCATCCACAGAGACGTCACCCGGGTGATATTGTCGAAACTCCCTAATGGTATCAAACTGATCCTATTAGCCGAGAGACTCACAGTTGAAACATTGGGAGGCATACCATCTGGGATTTCAGCCAAGTCTTTGTAGGAGCATTCTGCTACATGACGGCCGTATTTATCAGAGCAAGTACAGAGCTCAGGGCATCCGAGTCCAGCGGGGAAGACTGTGGCAATCCACAAAGTGAGGTAAAGGATGTCTGCAGCTGCCATTTTCTGCTCCTGTAAAACAACGTCACAGTCCATCGATCAATCAGTAGATTACACTTGATTTATTTAGCATGTTTTAACCAAATAATTAAAAGTAGAACATCAAAATAATAGACATATATAAGAAAATGGGTGTGGCCTTAAAAAAATAGAGCACCAAAGCAAAATAAAAGCATGAAATAATTTAAATTGATTACATTTATTTGCAGCAGCTGTGGCAGAAAATTGAGACTATTGGGAGTCTGGGGGTGTTTTATGGATCGGTGAGATATCAGAACTCAAGAAATACAGCCTGACTTTACCAGACTGGCCGCCAGTAGAGAGCAGACTGTGATAATAAATACCCCTTCTGTCAATGTGTCAATATGCAGTCTTGTTTACAGGGAACCAAACAGCTAATTTACCAGCAGCAACATGCTTCCTTTCAGTTGGTTGTGAATAAAACAACGAGGGCACACACACAGATTCAATGCTCATTCTTGCAACAGGTCATGATCTGTGTTTAAGGATTTTACTGGCAGTCTGACATTGTAATCAATATGTTCTTACTTTTCTGTAGTGCTGCAGTCTCTATCCATGCAGAAACATATGTCCTATAAAAATCTTTCATGAATCGTGGTACAATTCTACTTAATCTCAAAAACAGGACACATAAAACTAAAAATATCTGCGTGGTTAGATCTGCATCCATGTCAGGCATCTTATCTAACACGATGAGTATCTAAATCCACTTTCAACAAGACTGACCTGTTTATTTGGAAGTTTAGAGCAGCAAAACTGTGTCAATCCAAAAAAGCCTCATCAGGAGTCAAATTTGGGTCATTTTCATACTGTAGCTCAACTTAACCATTCATTGCTCAGCGTCACACCCAGTTAGTCTGTGTCCATCTCATTCTCTGACTAGGTTTAGTAACATAAGGCACATTTTTATACTGTCAGTTAACATGAATTTGTGCCTATGAGGAGAATACAGAAGGCCCTGTGGTGTCTGAAAAAAAGGAAAAAAAACTGGTGCAAACCCAATTATACAACCCACACATGAGATTTTTTTTTTTTTTTTTTTTTGCTTTAAAGCTCTGAATGTGTGCTGCATTGATGAACTGATCCATGTGTTATTGAAAGAGGACGCAGTGTGTCTGCATGTTGCTTCATCGGGAGGCGCTTTAGGTTTCAAACTGCGCAGCAGCCTCCGGAGCTCTGTCCTTGGTGCTGAAAGGCAGCCGCGCCGTTTGTTTACAACCTGCAGGTCTGCTGCATGCAAACCGCTGGAATTCATGCCCATTTATTAAAACACACACACACACATCATGACTGTCAGTGTGTAATCTGACACAACAAGGACCAAAGTTCATCTCTGCAGAGAGCCTCGATGCGCAGGGGTCGCACATGAAAAATTGATCCAGGGGGAGGAAAGAAGATCCCTCCTCTCCTCCTCACCTCTGCATCTGCATAATGAAGCCGAGGCGAAAAGCTTACCTGCGTATTTTCTTGTCGGTGTTTTAATCTGTGAGGAAGAATCCGCATGCATCAATCGGCGTTGTGCAGTAGCAGCAGCTCAGGCTTCATGCTGTCTGGGAAGTTTGAGGAGGAATTCAGAGTGTGCACGTCTGTCTGTCCACTTCTACATGTTGGAAACACGCGTGTCCTCTCCGGGGTTTCTGTTCAGTTTCATCCTGTGAATGCATTATCAGGCTGAGTTATCTCCCCCCCTCTCTCTCTCCTCATCCCAGTCTCCCCCCTCCTCCTCTCAGTTCTGCATGGACAGTTCAGCATCGACGTTTCCAAAAAAAAAGAAAAATGTTTTAAAGGGGAAACGACCTTCAACATGACCGTCACTGTTCAGGAGGTTTAGGATGAGAGAAGACTGAAGTGAGGACTGATTGTGTCTTTATAGTCAAAACTAATGATAATAACAACAATAACAACAATAACAATAATAATAATGATGATAATGATGTAGCTGGGAGGTCATCTCCTTAGGCTTAATTTAGCTCTCAACGTTGTTTAAATGTTACTAAACATGTTCATTTTGTTTATTTTAAAGTGTTAAACTGCTGTGTTGTGAAAACTAATGTGTTGTAGATTATAACTGACAGAGTTTCCAATGCTGTTACTACATTTGGTCACAAGGCGCCAGTGTTGGCTAATTATTACATTACATTACTTCCCAGAGTCAGAAATCTCTCCTAACTAGCCAAAAAATATCAGAGTGATATCAGAGTTTTATTCCCACTTTTAGGATCAAGGGTATAGAAGCATCTTTTCAATTTTCTTGATTTAGGAAATAACTCCTCACTAGGCCAATATTAGGAGAGCTCCAGAGGTCTGACGTTCAGGCTATGAATGTATTATGAAAACTGGATAGGACTCCATAGCTCAGCCTTGCAGCCAATTTTTTCCGGTGGCCATTCGTGGTACTGCAGCAAAATCCCCCTGTGGACCAAAAAGCTTTCTCCTTGTAAAAGAGACGTCTGTAAAACTGTTGACAGGACAACTAGAACTGCAAACAAGGTAAATCATGACTTTGAATTTTTTGGAAGTTTTATGTGTGTAAAACTTTCCTTGAGCCAAGAAAAGCGCAAAATCTATGATATCATCACAATGCGGCTCTGACGTCTGTAGCATGTCGTTAGCATTAGCAGCTACAGCTAGCGTTAGCTCCGGCTCATTGTTAGTCGAGGCTGGCACTTTAGAGTCTTTTGGGTTATTGGTCAGCTTCTTTTCTTGGTTTCCTTGTCCACGGGCTCTTAGTGTTGCTTTCTTATTAACGTGCGTTTCACCAGAGCTATTACAATGGCCTTGCTCGCGACAAAATCTCAAAATATACAGGAGGACTGAATTGGCCAGACCGTTCACTGAGCCACCATCACCGGAAGTCTGATATCACCACAATGTAAAGTCTATTGATGCATTTCACTTGTACTCGGAAGTGTGAATTTCCATGTTCCCTAAATTGAACTTGAATGCCGCCTTAAGTCGGACTCCAACTCAGAAAGCCGCATGAACCTCACCAAGCCCCGACCACACAATCCAAGATGGCCACCATGCTCATCAACAGTGTGAAAGTTGTAGTAATACCCTTTTTATTAGTACTTCCGTCTTATTTGTGTCTCATTAAATCAGTGGTACACACAGCACTGTCCAACTTGCTACCCTGTTTGTATGAGCAAAATACAGCGAAATGCATTTTTATCAGTGGCTAACCTGGCTAGAACTGGTTTTCTGACTTCTTGAGCTGGAACGCTTCAAACTCGAGTGTGACATTATTCCCAGGTCTGACGTCCAACTTCCTATTTTAAGTGGGTCACATAACATGAAAGCAAACCTGGAAGCTAGAAACTTTGTTTTTTGGTTTATGCACAAGCTGAGCAATTGATACTGAATAGGCACCATTTTTAGTCCAGTATCTGCATGGAGCTGTTACCGACAACACATCATACTCTCTGGCTCTGAGTGACGTAAAGTAGAAGTAGTCCAGCAAGAGTCAGTAGTAACTTTAAGCATGATTCCTCGGACCGATTCTCCTCGATCTGATGGGTTTTTCTTTCTGTTTTCATGCAGACAACCTGGAGATTAGCATTGGTGTTGTGAATCCATCATGTAAAGCAGTAGGTAAATATGCACATACAGCATAAAATATGCACGTATAATACACAGATGATAGATATTGGAGCACCACGAGCAGAAATGCTGAGTGATTTTTTCTTTAGGCATCTTGATTCATTTAATTGAGCTCTAATCTCTGGCTGAAATCACTCAGTATCATTAAAACAACCGAGTTTCTGACACTAAGTGTTTAACCCTTATGCCTCACTGGGGACATTTTAGCTTTTTAATTTGCAATTTTGTGATAATTTTCTCTGTGTTAATGCATACGAGATTGATATGGGTATACATTTTGTGTCCACTTTTGGAAGTTCAACCTCATTTCCAGTAATAGGTCTATAATAAACTGTGTAATCAAAATAATGATACTCAGCTCCTTAATGACAAAACGTTCCCCTAGAAACCCATTAAAACTGTAATTTTTTTGGTCCCACAGTCATTACAACATAAAATCATGCATCAATCTAAAACCCTGGCTTCAAAGTTGTAGTTTTTATTTTTTTATATTTCTACCAGATTGAGACCATTTTATTATGTTTGCCCTACAGAGCAAATACTACTTATCTTGATCATTTCCACTAGGGGCACTGCTGCTGTATTATAGAGCACATGTAGGAAATGTATGCAACTAAAATGATGTGTGTGTGCTGATGTGGATGTCGGAGAATGTGTGTGTGTGTGTGTGTGTGTGTGTGTGTGTGTGTGTGTGTGTGTGTGTGTGTGTGTGTGTGTGTGTGTATGCATAAGATATGGTACTGAGTCATCGGCCATATTTCCCAGCCTCCCCCTCTTTTTCCCCCAAAAAAGGTAATGTAAGATTTAATTTGAGTTAATTTACCAGCAATATATTTACAGTGTTTATGCAGTTAAGTAGTTATATATTTGTGATTTAGTATTTACATATTTACAGATTCAGATAGTTACACCAGCATCTTTTGAAACAGTTAAGATAGTCTCTTGAATCTATTTCTGTGGTTTTACCTCATTACAGTTACATTTGTCTAGGTCTAAGTCGTTCCTGGCCTCTGGTTAGTGGGGTTAGTCACCTGGGGGTGAGAGACAAGGAAGTGGGGTTGTTGTTGTATTCTCATGCCGGGAGCTACAGTAAAGTTCTGCCTAAAAGTCATCTGTCTCCATCCTGCTGTTTTCTCTCATGAAGAGTGTCCAAATACCACCTATTGAACCCTCACGGTTACAGTATTATAGTTCTGAAACTGAATGAATCTTTGGTTGATATGATCAAAACTGCAGTGGGAAGGTTTTTCCTCAATCACTGACATATCTCAGACTTTGATACAAAAGCTTATTCACCTAATTTTCTGTTGATACACTTGAAACAGCAAGAAAACTAATATTAATTCTAATCCTTTATAATAAACAGCTCAAAATAATAATAATAATTAATTACAAAGAAAACCGTTAACATTGCAGCCCTGATCTTCTCCTTTTATTTATTATATTTATATACTTTATTACAATCCATGAAGACATGACAGAGTCCAACAGCAAGTCTGTACAAAGACAACACTTCTGTCACAACTACTACTTCAGTCCTGTTCATTTAGCTCATTCTGCTCCTGTCTCTGCCTGAAGCCGCCTTCTTACTTTCCCCACAACTCTACCATTCATCACCCGATCACCAGTTGCCACTCAGATGTCTGCACTGGTCCCAATCACCTGCACACCTGCTCACCTGCTCTCACTCCCCAGTCACCACCTGCCTCTCATCAGCCCCACTGGTTTATATACTGACTCAGGTTAATTCACTCCCTGCTAGTTCATCAATGTTGCTTAATGCCTTTAGCTGCCAGTTGTTCCTGTTTACATTGCCTGTCTCATTCCTGCAGTTTCTGGTTTCTCTGTTCATGATTTTTCTACTTGACTCTTAACTTACCTGCCTGTTTTGTCCCTTTGGATTTGTTTTTCCTGATTAGACTTCCTTCTTATTTCCAACTGTAGGACTGCTGGTTTGACATCTGTGTTTAGGACTTGTAGACACACTCATGACAACTTCAGTGCAACAGATTATGATCAGCAAGGAAAGTAACTTAAACAATGGAAAGATTCAAATAATAACACATATCACAAGGGTATACAGGAAGAGTCTCATGCAGGGATATTATCTAAAATGTTCTACTTTACAGATCAAGCCCAACACATACTATAGATCTCAAAATAATTAAGTTTAATCGGTTATTATATTGTAATTTTACATTCATATTTTTCATATTTGTGTACAGAGAAGATCACAGCAGTATATTTTCTGAACAGTCACTTCCTGTTAGTACCAAACACAGCAGATCTGAGTCCTGTAGGTGGCAGCACATGACCTGAAAAACCTGGAGCATCTCTGCATCAACTGCAGTGAAATGAAACACAAGAGCAGTGTCATAACGGAAAAAACAACAACATGCAAAGTAATGAACAGATTTAAATTGTGCACCTGTAAGAGATTCACTTGTAGTTTATTAGTGTGGATGTAGGACCTGATGTGAGTAAGTAGCAGTGGGCTGCAGAGAAGATACAACTGCTCCATAATCAGCTCAAAATCATTTTATTGGATGGCCAATATTTAGCTTTAATCCAAAAGGTGTTAAACATACAAACCCCGCCACTATTTTTTGTAAGGCATATTACCGGTAACTTAAACATTAAATATATCAGTGAAGGGTAAAATAGCAAACCTTACATTCACTTTCATTGTTGGGCTTTATCAGTCTGTGATGTTCTTCTGTTGCTGAAATTGGAAACAACAATGTTTTCCCAAATCCACATTCACTGTATCAATCCATTCATTTTCCATACTGCTTATCCTCTACAGCAGGAGCATTCAATTAAAAGGTCCAGAACATCATAATGTCCGTGTTATTTTTCGGTACCTTGAAGTAGCATTGTAGTTAAATCAGCATCTGTGTCTAGTGGCTAGATTGAAGACTGTCAAATAAATGCAGTAGAATTAATTTTTTATCTATCTATCTGTCTATCTATCTATCTATCTATCTTAAAATAAAGTGCATTACAGAAAGCTTTTGACTGTACTTCTTTAAATAAAGTGCTTAGTTTTAGTAAAATAAAAAAGGATCCCCTTTTACTTTTAAACAGAACTCTTTTCTCTGTGTGCATCTCACTGACAGTCGAGTCTCTCTTCATGCCAATCCCAGCTGACACTGAGCGAGATGTGGGCTTCACCCTGGACAGATCGCCAGTCCACCACGGGGCTAACCTATAGTAGACAAATAACCATTCACATTCACATCTACAAGCAATTTAGAGTCATCAATTAACCTAACCTGCATTCAAAAAATCAAGTCTGCATTACAGACTGAGCAAAATGGGCAATTGTTCAACTGCTCAGGGTCCCAGAAGCTCCCTGGTGTACTCCATTTCATTTGAGTCTACATAATCTGAAATTGTTATTCCTTAAAGCTCAATTTAACATTCAGGTTGCTAGTTTTGTTTGATCAGTAGTGAAAATACCCTCCACTGAAAGTTGAATTTACTATCACAGAATAATAGTCACATTTGAGAAGGACAATCTTTGGCATTTTTGTGTTTGTGTGTCCATCCATCAATCAACTAATTAACCAATTCTTGCAGCTCTATAGTCCTACTATGTATAGGGGGGCGTTAGTAAGTGTGTTTTTTAAACTGAAGCTAACTTCTGAATCTGATCCAGTCTCTCAGTCATCAGGCTAAATTGAATGGAAACTCATTGGGGGGAAAAACACACCACAAGAATTCTTTGTAAAACGATTGGCAGTAGTAATAAAGAGATTAAAACATGAAATACATTTTTTATGGCGCTTTAAAGTGTGAGCCAAAAACATTTTCTACATTTGCCACTTAACAAGACGTAACAAGACTGCTTCTCCAGCAGATGGCACTACAACCCTTTAATGAGATGATTCAGCTCAGAAGCACCCCTGCTGTCTCTAATCTGAGCTCATTTAAACAAACAGGCTTTATTATTTTATCCGTATATTAAATGATATCAGCAGGGTTTCTGCTTCATATAGGAGCAACTTGTCTTTACAGTCATATCATGTAAGCTCTTCAGTAGCTCGTCTGCCTTCTCTGATTGTGACTGAAAGCAACCAGCAGCTTTAATCAACCAGTCTGCTTCTTGACCTTTCAGTTTTCTCACAGTAACGACAAAATGAACTGAGACGGTCCTGTAATACTATTTTAAGATTGAAGACTTTTCAGTGTTTTTCTGGAATAGTAACTTTATGTGTGTGCATATCAAAGCACTGATACATTAAGTATCTTATTACTCTATACCGTGGACCACCAGTGTTGTTCAAAAAGTATTAAAAACATGTCAATGAGCCTTCAAATGTTCCTTTATGGACACTATAGTTTGTTTAGAAATGGCCCCAAAGACCAATAAAAGTGATCATGTCTTCGTTGAGTCTCAGAGAGTAGTCTTGTGTAAGGCAGACACGTTACGTTCACAGTCAGTGAGTCACGTGAAGAAGGCCCCAAGTCGGATTAACCATATATTGCATAGTGTATAGTGTGGAGGCACCAGCCAATTTACCGTCCTGGGGGGGCACAGAAGTGAAAAAAACAGAAAACAGTTGATACGTAGCTGCTCCTGTGTGTCTTTCAGCACCACGGAGGGAGGGAGAGGGAGGGAGGGGGAGGGAGGGGGAGAGAGAGAGAGAGAGAGAGAGAGAGAGAGAGAGAGGAGAGAGAGAGAGAGAGAGAGAGAGATGAGAGAGAGAGAGAGAGAGAGAGAGAGAGAGAGAGAGAGAGAGAGACGAGAGAGAGAGAGAGAGAGAGAGAGAGAGAGAGAGAGAGGAGAGAGAGAGAGAAATAACAAGCAGACATTTTATCACCAATAAAAAATGTGTTCAAAGTCCATTTTTACTAATTCACCCTCCTCTGTGGGATAAGTACACCTTCGTATTCCTGAGTGCTACAGTTCATACTTCAACTATTTTATTTATGCTTTCCAAAGCAACAAGGAAAACCAAAAATGCCCTTTTTTTTTTTGTTTGCGGATTTTTAAAATGAAACTCAAATCAATACTCTCTTTACTACTCTGTTTCTGAAAATAAAGAATAATATTGCATTGTCTCAGTCTGCTGTTTCTTATATGATCATTCAGCTGCTGAAATGGTCGCTTGCAACAGTCATTATACTGTTTTTCGACATACTCTAACTGTAATGGTTTTGCATCTAGTCCTCATTCAAGGCATTAATGATAGACATGGTGACATTTAGTCTGACATGTTGCATTCAGACTGGAGCATCAGTGTCAGAGCTAGTAGGCTCATGTCTTTCTATAGTATCTTGGTGTTATATGAGTCTTTATTTCAGCGATAAGTTCATGTAAATATATGATCTTTACATTCATAGTAAATGTGGGAGGAAGGGGCGCACCCAAAAGCACCACCCTGTGTGTAATTGGCTATATGAGGGTTGAAATGTGAATTTTTAAAACGTTATCATATGGAAATTATTAGATACTGTTAGGTACTCATATGCCTGACTGTCCGGAAAGCAGATTCAGTTTTGGCAGCGGTGAAAAACACTGTTGGCATGAAGGACCCTCATCACATACTTGATCGTTGGATTGGGATCTTGATGGCGCTGCAGTTATGACTGGCAGGTTAACTCGTTTTTCCCCCTCTGTATGGAATTAAAAATGAGTTTGAGCATTTTCTTTCTCGTTAAATTGATTGTTTAAATTAAACACATGCGATAGGGAAATAAAATAGGTTCATAAAACAAACTGATGGATGAGTTGCCATGGCTCCTCGGTGTGATGTGTATAAGCTAAAACAGACGTTAAGCTCTTCTATGATTTCCTGGATCTCATATATCTGACCAACAGGAAAGCAGATTCAGTTCTGGCAGTAGTGAAAACCGTTGTCACACACTTGATCTTTGGATTGGGACCTTGATGGTAAATTGTTTTTCCTATTTGTATGGCACTAAATTGGATTTTTAAACATTTTTTTCTTGTTAAATTGTTCTAATTAAATACATTCAATAGGAAAACGAAATGGGTTTACAAAACAATTGGCGGTCATAGCTCTTCAGTGTCCATTGTGATGTGTGTAGTTCGTAAAACGACTGATGGATGAGTTGCCATGGCTCCTCGGTGTGATGTGTATAAGCTAAACAGAAATTAAGCTCTTCTATGATTTCCTGGATCTCATATATCTGACCAACAGGAAAGCAGATTCAGTTCTGGCAGTAGTGAAAACCGTTGTCACACACTTGATCTTTGGATTGGGATCTTGATGGTAAATTAACTTGTTTTTACCTATTTGTATGGAATTAAATTGGATTTTTTCTTGTTAAATTGTTCTAATTAAATATATTCAATAGGAAAATTAAATGGGTTCGCAAAACAACTGGCGGTTATAGCTCTTCAGTGTCCATTGTGATGTGTGTAGGCTGCAGCTATACACATGGCTATGTTCATAAACCATCTAAGCCAGCTCCATCTGTACATTGGGAATAGTGAAAAACTAATCCTGCTTCCCTGAGGACAGCTGAAAGTGAAGGTGTTGCCAAATCTTTTATGTATCTGTATATTTATGCCCATTTAATTGCATATGCATTGTCATTCTTAATAAATAAAGCTTACAATGTTTGTATAAGCTGTCTTTTCTGTCATTGACTATCAAGTAAAGGACACACAACGGCTCTCTCAACATGAAGTGTTAAAAAAAAAAAAACCTTCAGGAAAAACATCACTGCTGTGCCGAGAGCCTCGGAAGAGAAAGTGGAGACCTGAAAACATCCTGCTGCTTAAGAGATTGTACTCCTTCCTTGCTACATATCGTTTCATTGCCGCCCTCCACTTACAAGCAGATGTGCTCCTCTAACCTGGCACGCCTCTGTAAGCTCTTCCAAAAGGAGGATATCATGTTCTTGGCAACCAAAGAGCAGGTAGCTATAATAACTCAAATCAGTTCAGCTGTAATATTTTAACTTGGTGTTTATTTTGTACAAACAGAGTGTGCCGCAGTTGATCTTTTCATCTGAGTCAATTTGGTGTTTAGCTTTAGGCTGATTTAATTGATGTAACTTCAATTTAGTCTGCTGCTTAGTTTCATTTGGATTAATAGTTTGCTGACATTTGTTTGATCAGGTGATGAATCCGTATCTCGAGAGGCGTTTTCAGTGAGGTTGGAGTCATGGCTGCTTTTCGGTTGCTGCATCCTCTACCAGCTACACTCTCCCACTACTAAACTGCACACCAATACCTGAGGACACTGGTGGGGATATTGTGATAAGTTAATTTTGGCAAAGTCCTTGAAGAATGGGCTTCTTTCAAGGAACAAGTGGTCCCTGGTCCGCCCAAGGTAACTTTTAAATGTTACATTTTCCACATGACTTTATCATGACCAGTATTGACCAAAATCTGAACCTTTTCAGAACGAGGCTCAGCTGGCCGTATTGTCAGTTTTCCTCGAAATATGAGGAGTTTGGGATCGTGTATCCAACGATAAGCCAGCTGGCTGCCATAACAGCCCCGTTCAGCTGAATGCGAATGAGACTTCATCACGATCAGGTTAAGAAATACAGCTCACATAATGGTATTTACTGTTTTTTAGCTATCTGTATTTTTTAAGTTTTCAGCTTTCACAACCTGAATAGTTCATGTACTTTTAGGTTAAGACAAACAGGCCACAGACAGATCTCAATATATGGGCCAGAGGTATCTGACTTCCCATATGAGGAGGCAGTCAAAAGGACAATCCACTGTAGTGACGAAAGTTGGACGCTCTGTAGTTCTAAATGCAGACTTGCAATACCAAAGCTGCTCATGGTTTTTAAAGGGTTATATCAAAGTTTTAATGAAACGTGTTTCCAATTCCGAAATGCTATTCGTTCCACATTTTACTGTCTGAACTATTATTTTGATGTCTTTTATTAAATATGCAAGTACATTTTTCACTGTTAGTTATTAAGGGCCTGTACTGACCACAGGTATTTTATGCAGATTTAAACTATTACTAAAATCCTTTTTGAATTGTTTGTCTGGTTTCTCTTAAGTGTAAAAACTGTAAATATGTCCATGTTAAGAACCGTTTTTTTTTTTTAAACAATGAGAGACATGCCCACATTACAAGAGAAGAATTTCCTTTTTACTGAAGTTCCCTGAGAGGGGCCATGTTCCCCCATTTCTATGCTTCCTCAAGCCTACAGTCCCACAGCACAGGAATGGCCTTTCCCTAATGCACATAACATGCTGCTGTTTTTCATGTATGAAAATGCTTGAAAGACAGGTGAAATTCTTCATTTTATTATTAAACTGGGGGACATAAGGCTGAGGGAACATACGTAGACACATTACAAAGTCAAGAGGTTGTGATATGTAGCACAACAAGCTAGCCAAGCAGTGACAGCAGTGGCATGTGCCTTATAGCCTACTGAACTACTCTACAGAGACTGAAAACCTGACAGTTATTATTCTTTGGAGTTGCTTCTAAATAAACTAACATGCTCAACCTCTTCATAACGAAGTAAAAATGTCACCAAATGCAGCGGTGTGGCTCACTGACACCAGTATTCTTTTCAATAGTATTTTGACAGCAGAGAGGAATAGCATGTATCAATAGTTTGGATACAGACGCAATACTTGCATCAGTTCTTGTTGTTTTGGCTCTGCACATGAGATCTGATGACTGTAAGAAAAATACAGAAAATTGCCAGCTATATTCTTTAAGGGACACCTGCCAGGCAAACAGAAAAGCGCACTATATAAGGCATTAGATTTGATAAAAGCTGGTTTCCATCTACACTTGACCCCTGCAGAGGGTTCAAAAATCACAACATCCCCTCACACAGTAATATCTGCACTGCACTGCACTGCACAGATCGATGATGTAAAATGTTGTCAGAGGGTCTGAAAGAGCATTTCTCCCTTTAACACACTTGAACTTACAGTACAAAGACAGCAGAAGTAGGTGCACACAGTCAGCGTGAGTGCTGCTTTGCACCAGAATCCAGCCAAGACAATTTAATCAAGTCATCTCCCATATTTCACACAGCCAGAAAATTAAAAAGAGATCACATGTGTCAATGCAAATTTGTAGAGAGGCTGAACCTCATCCCCACCAACGTCTCTCCCCCTTTGTGCTCCATCCATTTTCCCGGTAACTTACACCCCTCAGTGGAGGAGAGCAATGTGATTTCAGCAGTAATGTGTTTCTATTGCTCCTCCTGCGATGCCCTGCGGTATCACTATCACACCTCTGTATTGAGAAGCTTGGAGGGCTTTGGAGAGCCTAATTTACCTCCATAATCTTTCACAGTCATTGACATGCTAGCATGGTGTAATGCACTCATGCACACACAATATACCGAGCTAGAGGCATAGAAGAAGTCTAAACACCAAAATAAAAAAAGGAGTCCTTGTACATGGCTGAGTTGAGAGTGAATTAACATAGTGAAGACGCTGCATTATGCAAATGTATTATGGTTCCTCTCTGACAGTGCTGGTAAATTGGATGATGTTTTATGATGATGTAAGAGAGAGTTAAGGCACAGCGGATCAGTGCATTTAATACCTTTTTGATATGTGTCCTCCTCCTTGAGCCCTGCCTCAGCTCGTCCTGCTGCGAGATGCCGAAATTCGTCAGCTTGCCTTCGCGACGCTTCCCACAAGCTGTTATGATTCTTGGCGTTCGGGCTGTGCAGAGTCAATAAGACAATAAAACAGCACTGGATTAGCCTGCAGATGAGCAGGGGGACGAGGCCGCCCGGAGGAGCTGAGAGTGTTAAACCTTACTAAGGGGATAAAAGGATTGGAAATGTGTTTGCCTGTTGAGTGGCTCGCCCAGCAATCATTTAATTTAGTTAAAATAAAAAAAGATGTGACTTGTGTTTGGTGAGGTTTGCAATTTTTAAAGAGAAATAAAAGATAAAGCAATCATCAACAAGGTCAGACGCTTGGAAATAAACATGGATTAATCCAGTTATGGTGGCTAAGGTTGAGTGAAATAACAGAGTATTTGCAGTGATGCACAAAAAAAGACACACACACACACATATATACAGCAACACACACAGAACGGCGGCCTTGGCTTTGTTCTAAAGCTCTTAGCCGTTTGTCTAGTGTTACACAGGCTCCATTTACTCCTGATTGCCTGTGACTGGTGACCTCTGAACCCAATCCACACAGGTACTGCAAGAGGAACCATCAATACTGGCAGCAGGTTGTTTTTGCCTCTAGGTTGGTGGATAAATGATGCCCTTGGTGGACACACACACACACACACACACACACACACACACACACACTTAAAGGAGAAACACAAACACACACACACATACAAAGACAAACCGAAAAATGTTATGGGATTTCTCAGATTTTTAGACAAAAATTTCTTACATGTCTCATCACAATTAAACATTTTTCTGCTGTTTTATACATTTGGATGTGTTTTGTCAACCGTTACAGGCAGCCATTGATTTTCATTAAATTTCTTAGGATATTATCTTGAAAACATACTTATAATTCATCACAGTGAACATTCAGTCAGTATTATGTTTATTTCTAAATGGCAATGATTTGCAGACTTTTCAAACCACTTTACCACACTTAACCACGATAATGTAACTTGGATATGAATGCAGGCTAAATGTCCGCTGTGATGATTTACACAACAAGAAAGTTTCAAGAGTCTGCTAATTGATTCTCACATTGTTCAAAAATGTATGAAAACCAAAATTTCAAAGCCTGCATTCGAAAATGTTCATGCAAACATGATGGGTGATGTAATTGTAATGTTGAGATAAATCAATAATCCATCATAGCAAAAATAACATATGAAATAAAACTTCTTCATGCATTGTAATGATGCTATTAACCACTTAACACACGCCCCTGTTTTTATGCTGTTAGCCTAAACGACATGCCCAAGTTGTGAGCAGCACAGATCCCATATAGTTTGAGACTCAGAGATGTGTCTGGTATCATTGGAAAGGAAACACTCTCGGGATTCTTGTAAAAGTGTCTGTGTGATTCTGTGACTTACTGACAAAGAGTGGCAGAGGTTACAATGATGGGGTTGTTTACTCGCCCATAGGTTTGCCTTTACAATGACATGTGTACAGACATTCAGGGACCTCTCAGCGGGATATAGACACAATGAGGCCACAGCCACATGTCTTGGCTTCATGCAGTCCAAATTTGGAGTCAAAAGACCAAAAGATGAATTTTTCAGAATTATTTTTCAACAGGTATGTCCATGCGTTTTCCTCAAGTCCTTTTTGGAGACTCCAAATGGACACTTGGTTACCAAAGCTGTATAACCGCAATCAAACACCTATAACTTCACATCCCCTTTGCCTACAATCAAAATCTTGGTCTCTAATGAAAGCTGACGCCATATTATTATTATTATTAATATTATTATTATTATTATTATTATTATTATTACATATAACCATATTTTTTTGTTTGGCCATATCTATCTATCTGTTTATTTTGGTATAAGTCATATGTCAAGTCGAAGAAGAACCAACCGTGTACCAAAATGCCGTGTGCGTAATGATATATGGTTCAACTCTTTTACGCACAGGGCGCACGCCGGTTACGCTTGGAGTTTGTTTATGGACAGATAGCTTAGTGTCATACACCGTTGGAAACCTCTGATTATTGGCTAAAAGGTTATCAACTTCATTTCACCGAATATTTCCATAGGCTAGAACAGCAGTCAATCAAAGCCATGTCGTCATTGTTGTCGGTCACATGTCCTCATTGGCTTTGGAGACATGTACTGCCTAATCCTAAACACCGATTGGCTTGTGTGTGGTGTCGTCAGAAGCAGAAGAGGCTCACGGTCGTAAACATCTAGTCAATGAATGCATTATCAAAAGGAACAAATCATTGTATTTACAAAATTGGATAGACAAAAATATTATTCATATAAAACACTTATTTAGTCCTAATGGCCAACTTCTTAGCTATGAGGAATTTCTTATGCAGAAAACTTTCCCAGTAAAATTTAAAGAATTTAGCTCAGTAATTAACTCTTTTCCTAGCGGCATTATAGAACTGATGAAAAGTTATGAAGAACAAAATGTACAACCCACAACATCTAACATTCTTTACATATATGGTATTGATATTCTGAGTAAAAAATGTACTAATAAACATATCAGAGAATGTTTCTACAATGCTAAGAAAATAACACCTAGAGGGAAATTCTTTTGGAATGCTATTTTTACAGATATTAATTGGCGCAAGGCATGGCTTGTTCCTTTTAAATTTTGTATCACAAATAAAATTAGAGAATTGCATTTAAAAATACTACATAACATATATCCATCTAAAATGTTTATTTCACGATTCCTTGACATCAATAACAAATGTACTTTTTGTGAAATTGAACTTGAAAATGTAACCCATTTGTTTTATGGTTGTTCACATAGTATTACATTTTGGAAAGAACTTGAGAATGATATATTATGCAAAACAAAATACAAAATCAACATCGAGGGGAAGGACGTTATCACTTATTTTGATTTCAAAGAAAAGAAACTATGTACTATAGTAAACCTTTTTATTTTATTAGGAAAGTTTCATATTCATGAATGTAAATTTCAAAATTCTGCACCTTTATTTAAATTATTTCTGATTGAACTTGATTTTTATTTCAAGTCTCTAGACTTAATTTCAAATAAGAAATGTATATCTACGATGAATATATATTTAGAAATGTTTAAATAATCTGTCACTAAACCTATTTTTTTTTATGGGATACAAGTCTGTCACCATTTATTTTTTTATTTTCTTATTTCTTTTCTTACGTACTTTAATGTTAATCTTTGAACTTCAGTTGTTGTATTGTCATAAAAATTGTGACTTGTTGTATTGTATTGTGAGCTGAAAGACTGAAATATTGTTATTACGACTTTAAATAAAGTTGGAAAAAAAAAAAGTAAACATCTAGTCACGTGTACTCTGAGATGGACGCGCAGGTCAGGAAATGACGTAAAAGGGACCGTATATGGTTTGTTATTTGTGTTATTACGTTACGTGTTGGACTAAATACATGGACATATTGAGGAAAGTATTTCGGTTTTATGGAAACGGATTTCATATTTCACAAGAATGGATATTTGGCGAGCTGTACAGAAAGTCCTGAGTCATAAGATGATCGTTGTGGATAAAGGGAAGACTTTGAAGGTATGTAGGCATTATAGCTTTTCTTACTTAGCTGAGTGGCTAGCCGAGCTAATCGCTAATACTATTACGGCTGTGAGCAACCATATAAGTCGTGAGTGGTCTTGAATGAACCAGGACAATCTAAGCTTTCCAACGATGTACGGCATGAATATATATGTTTAAGGGTTGGTGTTTAAAACATCCAGAAGAACTTGTGGCTACCTCCTAACATCCGTCCCGTCCCGTAGACGGAACAGCGTGCGTTAAGTGGTTAACTGGGATTACCTGGAAAACTTTCCATATTGGTGCATTTAAGGATGCTCATTTAAGATCTCAGAGTCAGCAGATGAACAGTGACAGTTCACTCACCTGTTGCTCTCCTTTAGCTCCGGGACTCACACTGAATCGGACTATTAGCACAGTTTAGCTAACGTAGCTAACATTAGCATAACAACATGTTTCCACACTCCAAGTAAGGAGTGTGGAAACAGCCCACTACTCAGTTTGTCCATCTTTATATACAGTCTAACGTCAGATGTTGTAACATTTCTGTATAATTTTGAACACAGTCTGAACTGAATGCTGTCAGATAAATGATCGCAGCAGCACAAAGTAACATATGCACAAACAAACAAACTATAATTTTCACAGTGTAAATGTCTTCTTGGTTACATTTATTCAACAAATATGGTTAATTAATGCAATGCGGCTGACTTTAAAAGCTTTGACACCAGAGGAACATTTTTCAGAGTGGTTGGATGTGATGAGTATCTGTTTAAAATCTCAGAAGCTTAAATTGTTAACACACTGAAATTACGCGACACTTGCTCCTTGTGCATCTGCTTCATCTTTGATAATGGTCAGAGGGAAATTCGTGCTGCAACTACACAATACCAGCGATTCTTTTTCTATCAGTACCAACTGCTCAGATCTTCAGCTGAACACCTTTTCTGCTTTTCATGATTTCATTCACTTTCTAAAAAAAAACGTATGCAGAACAAAACAAGCTTTTGCAAATGTCATGGAGCTTATTTGGTGCTGAGTTTAATGTTTTATACGCTTTCTAAAACATCCTTTTTCACATCCTTTAAGTTTGTTTTTTGCTTGCATTACAGGAGCTAAATGCCAGTGAGGTATACGTCTATTCATAAATGTTTATTCATAAAGACCTAATTATGTATGCATGCACTGAAAAAGAAAGAAATGCAAACTAGATGTAGACAGACTAAAAAAAAAACCCACTGACATACACCCACGCATATACTGTACTGTACATACTTATACTCCCACTCTCTCTTTCACACACACACACACACACACACACACACACACACACACACAAACACATCTATTCAGGGTGATGAATCATGGCCTTGTGGCAGGAGGCCTTGATTTTGGGACATCATCCAATATCAGGCCTTGGGGAAAAAGAAGTGATGACACACATTCACATATATATATATATACACACACAAAATACACACACACACACACCCCACCTATCCAACTCCTCCCTTCCTCCCTCCTCCTCCTCCTCACCATTCCTGCTGTCTGAAGCCCTTGTTACAGATACAGCAGATTTAGTTGGGGGGCCAAACACCCAGGGACGGCACTCTCCGATACAACACCCCCCCCCCCCCCCCCCCCCTCCTCTCCTCCCCTTGCCTCCCTTCCTCTGCTTCCGCTCCCCTGCCCAAGCCTCCCATCACACAGGGAGTAAATGTATTCATCTCATCCTCTCCGGCCAGAGAGGTCACAGCCTTATCTCGCCCTCTGCTGTAGCGCTGTCAGCTCACCAGCCACAAACCATAACTTCTAACTGCTAGCAAGAGCGCCGTGTGGTCAGAGGCCGGCGAAGGAAGACAGGGAGGCATGTGACGAGGGGAGGAGAGGAAAGCAAAGAGAGATAGAGAGAGAGAGGGGGGGGGGGGAGAAAGAAAGAAAGAAAGAAAAGGGTATGTCAGAGGTGAAATGAATGGAGCATGCAAAAAGAAGAAAAGTACTATTCTACTATCATTTTATAGATATATGAGCAGTGATCAGCTTCATTTAGTCTCTTTTAAAGTTCAAGTCAGCAATATTTTACTGTCTTTTCATGGTAACAAGTGTATTTCAGTGACTTTTAACCCAAGTTGTTAATCACTTCACAGTAAGTACTTAAACTGACAATTACTGAGTTAATGGCGATTCAGGGGCAAGTGGTAACAAACTGTCAACACAACATTGAAATATTATCCTTTATGTTAATGTGTTGAACTTGTTAGTTGAACTTGTTAGTTAAACAGTTGTTTCTTTCCACCTCCAGTGGTTATGGAGCAGCATTAGCATTCATTTGGAGTTGTGTTTCTGTCCACTTGCTGAACGTAAGTCCAATATTCACTCTCTTTTAGCTCTGTTTTTGGTCTCCACCAACTCCCAAGGGAAATATTTGGCTCTTCAGCTGCTAAATGCTCCACTATGTTCACCAGCTAGTCTACAGCTAAGGTAGTGTTGATTTTTTTGTGCTAAAAACAGCTGCTTGTTCAGTCCGGAAATGTTGTTGAGTTGTTTATTGGTTGCAATGAATTGAGGACACAACACAGGACTGCACTTTAGTTCAGCCTTTGGTTTAGTTTCTCTAAAACCTGCACTAAAACTTATACGATACAGACTTGGGATTATATTTGATCGGCAGGGAAACAACCTATTTTATTTCTTAAGTCACTAACAGGTCAAAACATTTTAGAGATAACTTGAGGTAGTCAGTCCAGCACAAAACAAATATTAAGGTTTGTGGAAGATAAGATGTCTGTAGTGTCCTCCAGATGACACTAGATTCTACAACAAATGGATTCACCACATTGGTTTAGATTTTTTCATCAATTAAGGAGACTTGAAGCCTGAAAATCTGATAAATTACTTGTTGACAGATGACTTTTACAGTGAATTTAAAGAGAAATGAGGATTTATGTAAAGTGAAGGATGGGAGTGAGGGCGGAAGGCAGTAGAGGTGGCGGTGGTGGGATTACAAGCAGGCGCCCCCACCACCACCACCACCGCCACCGCCATGCGTTCCTTCCCTCGACGGGAAGTGTTTTACAATGCAGCCGTCAGATGTAGAGGAAGGCACTTCCACCAGAGTCCAGTTAATTAACCACATCAGTTTCTTAATGTGATCAGTTTTAATTAAAACGGAATTTAATCAGGAGTGGTAACAGGAGGGTAGCGGCGGTGACAGTCGGGGAAGGGGAGGGTGGGGGGTGTGTGGAGGTTACGCCACAGTAGGCAGGTTGCTTAAATATGTGTATGCATGTGCGTGTGTGTGTGAGTGTGTCGGGAGCTGCAGCAGCCCAGGTTTCCCTCACTTCAGATTTGTGGGCGTCTAATTAATATGGATGGAGCATTAAGCCTTTTGGACTCTGGTGCCTCTCATTTCATGACTATTAATGATTTTAATGAACTGGGCTAATAAGGCCGTTTTTCTCCGCTGAGCTCTGGAAGGGCTGTCCGACACACGCCAGGGTCAGGAGGACGGGCTCCCCCGGCCTCCACATGGGAAATTAAAACAGCACTCACAAACCCATTAACGCTACATTGTCCGTGCGCTCATCAGACGCTCTCAGAAACTCTGTTTATCATGGAGGAAGACAACGCCGACGGGCTGGTAGAGGAGGCAGGTCACATGGCGCTACGTGAAATGGAAATTAACACTGAATGAAACTAAAGCTCTTTTGAGGCATGAATATTTAAAAAGAGCAATTTGCTAGTTTTCTTTTAATGTTAGTTTTTGGGCATTTTTGCCTTTATTGGACGTTTGGTGGCAGAGAAGCTGAAAGGAAACAAGGTGAGAGGGAAATGGGTATGGAATGCAACAAAGGTCTCTTATTGGACTTGAACCAGAGACATATGTAGCATGCTATAAGGGCGCTCCACCAATTTTCAACTGTATCTTTATCCATCCAAATTAGGGATATAAGATGAAGAACAGTTGTTAATATTCTGGACGCAGCTGCAAAATCAGTTGTTCTTCCAGCACCAGCGATATCATTTAAAGGTGTACAGTGACGTAGTTAGGGGCAAAGAAGAGCTACAAGCTATATTGGTAGTGGTGCCTTCAAGGACAGTCAAATATGGGTCTTCCAAAACACTCTGGCTAGCAATAAGGATGTTATGTTAAAGTATCATACTACTACATACTTTAAAATATCATTATAGGAATTGGAAGAAAGCTATATTCTCCCCCTCTCCTCTTGATTTCCCCACTCCCGCCAGGTTCAGCCTGAGGTTTCTTGCCGCTGTTGCTAAGTGCTGCTCATGTGGGAATATTGGGTCTCTTTAAATTCAATTAAAGAGTACAGTCTAGACCTCCTCTCTGTGAAAAGTGCCTTGAGATGACTTTTGTTATGATTTGGAGCTGTATAAATAAAGATTGATTGATTGATTGATGTAAGGCAGAGTATAGTGCAAACCAGACTGGAGCGACGTTACCGTGGCAGCCAAGATAGAGTGGAGACAGAACAGAAGATGCTGAACTGTTTTGGTAATCCTGACTTTTTTCCAACAGAATATTATATGAGACTTAATATAGAACAACAGTGACTGTGTGTTACCTGTAATTAAAAGAGACTGCATCCAGCTTCAACAATGTCCAACTTCTTTTCATCCCAAAAAGATAAAAGAAAGAAGTTTGGTTGTAGTTTTTTTTTTAATCCCTTCACCCACAATTGACCTATGGCTAAGTCCCGCCCTCAAACGCGATGAGCCAATCACAGTGCGTATAGCCATTCCCATACACTTGGACATTCTCTCTTCCTTCATCCACAATTGTTAAGTAGTGATGGAAGACTGAGGCTTTGTCTGCTGTCCACCAGCTAGCTCAGGCTTGTGTATTGTGTTGCAGTTCTTCAAATTTTGGGATATAAGGTTTTCTTTTTTTTTTAAGTTGCCTCATTAAAAAGTCCAGATGAATGTAACTGCTCATACATTGTTCTTCACAGTAAATATCACTTATTGCTTTTTACTTCACGTCATCAGTGAAGAAACAATAAGCAAAACACATTTAAAGTCAACTTATATTCAGGGTTTTGTAGGGATGGGTATCGTTGGGATTTTTATGAATCCGATTCACATCAAGAAGTCACTGGTAATGGCAACTTTGCTGACATCATTTAATTCAGATATCACGTTTGCCTTTTCCACCTTGTACCAGGCAGGAATTAAATGATTTGCCATTTCATCTCTGGAGGGAGGTGTGTAGTTGGCATTCAGGGCCCTGGTCATCTCCCTGCAACGAAAGATGAAGTAACAGTTACTATAAAAGTTTTCTAGCATAAAATCTTTTATTTTAATCTACAAACTTAAACCTCATCCATTTCCAACCTACATCACGTTGTTTTGTTGTTAGGAAATCAGTAAAACAGTGTGGCAGTGGCAGAAATACACAATTGTAAGAGTTGAAAAACAGTTCCTACTTGGAACCGAATTTCGGTACCCAACCCTAGTGTTTTGTGGTATTTGGTAACAGATTTTATGATTTTGCTTCCTTTATGATAATATTTAATGTAATTCAGCTCATACAGCACCATGAGGGAACTTTTGCTAATATATAACTCACCTGGTGTGTGAATAAAAATAAAAATGCTTGTTCAAATATTCGACCAACGTGTCACATTCACAATATATACAACTTACAGCGAAGCCTTAACTTTAAATTATCAATACATGCCGCCACAACTAGAGAAAAACACAATCTGATCTGCTTAATGAATGACAAGCCGCTTTACGTGAGCACAGAAAAGCAACCTTGATGCATGAGTATTTTTTTTCTTCTTCTTCTTTCTGTTCAAGCATCCATCAGTGAATCTACTCCAGAGACCTATTGTCCCGTCCTTTGGGAATGAATGTGTCTCATCTCATTTTAGTTCATTGAATCAACTCGAAAACAGTGAAACACAATCAAGTAGCTGCAGCAGAAAAATGCCACAAAAAGGTTTTTGGGGATGAAATAAGAAAATTTGTTGTGTATCCTTTTTAAAGCAGCAAACTGATTATTTTTATTTCATGTCTTATAATGACGTGAGTGCTTTCTTTCATCACTAGCTTCAAGGTTTTGGTTAAAAAAGGAAACAACTGCGGCCTCTTTTCTCATGCATGGAAGCTTGTGACCTTTGCTGCCATCTCACACTGAACACTATCCGTCACCGCTTGCTTCTCCTCACACTTTCTCCCCTCGCTGGGCCTCAGAAATACTCTCCCTCACACTGATAGACAGGCATTGATTATCGCTTCACTGCAGCAACAAACAAAGCTGTTGAACTCCAGCCCACCAATCATGGCTCGGGCCTAAACCGAGCCGAGGAGCACACTCATCCTTGACTTCATCCTCTTCCATCTTCCCTCCGCTCATTCTCCTCGCCGGCTGGGTCACATCATGGCAGAGTTGCTGGCCTTGTGTGAGGAAATTTACAGCCTGATGTAACCATCTGTTATGTAGCAAGCACATGATGCTCCAGCTGCTTCACCTTCTTGAGAGCGCTGCTTTGTATTGTAAATGCGCTATTAGCATTCATGAAGGTATTTACATGCATTCACAAGCCATGCTGCCGGTATTTATATCGTGCCGTGCACACTGCGAAAGTTATGGCGTTCCTCCAAGTTCTGATGGCTTTCCTCGAAGCGAAAAACTCCCCCAAAAAAACTCAATGTGAAAAAGATGAGCTTCCTGTGATGTGTTTTGCATTTGTTTATTTCTGTTCTTTCTGTGTATAAGTAGCCAAGTGAGGACAAAGTCACATCAAGTTCACATATTCGCAGCAGTTTCAGTGAATCAGGTGTAGAAAAAGTGCTTAAGTCAAAGTATAAATACCACAATTGCATAATACTCCATTGAAAGTCATTGAAATGGAAAATGATCAATCATTCATACTTCTGAGAGATCATTTTAATGTTGAAGGAGAGCTATATTCACATTATTTCTGCATTTGGCTGTGATGCATTTGTTTTAAAAATTGTCATTTGAAGGGTCAGTTCACCCAAATTTTAAAAAATGCACTTTTTCTCATTTAACGTGCCTTTTATGAGACAAGCTTCACTGTTGAACTACAGTTAACAGAAGAAATAAACCCTGCAAACTTGTTAACAGTGAGGTTTGTGGCTCAGGTGGTAGAGCGGTCATCCATTAATTGGAAAACCAGCAGTTCGATTGGAAGCTCCTCCAGTTCATATGTTGATGTGTCCATGGACAAGATACTTAACCCCCGAATTGCTCCCGATGGTGATTGAATGTGTGTTAATGTTTAGTCTCCCTCTGATGAGCAGGTTTGCTAATTTGTGTGGTAACCCCTGTTATCAGTGTGTGAATGTGAATCAAAGTGAAGTGGTCAAAAAGACGATCATTTATATAGAATAAGCAGGATACTAATTCTGGAAAGATGACAGCAATGTCAATTAACCACTTTAGTCCAGAGAGAAATGTCTTGACAACTATTGAATACCATGAAATTTGGTACAGATGTCCACAGTGTCCACAGGATAAATTGTAATACCTTCGTCATGAAAAGCAGAGAGTGGAGCAGGTGTAGCCAAATGCAAGAACCCAAAAAAAAATCAAGGCTGCAGAAAGATGTTTTTATTCTTTAGATGTATAACACAACCAAAAGTGACACAAATTTGACTAGAACTGATGAGAAGTAGATAAATCGAGACAAAGGATCCAACAAAACAGAAACACAAGACTTCAATACTAGCAGAACTAATGAAGGAGCAGGGAGCAGGTGACCAGGCATAAGTGTAGGTTGGGAGTTGATTGGCTGGGAAGACACAAGGAGCAGGGCAAAGCTAATAATGAAGATGAAGGGCAGGTGTTACAGCTGGAGAAAAACACCAAGAGCAAGGCAGAGCAGGTGTGGAGAGAACAACGGGCTGTGGAGGATTGCAAGAACAGGAAAGGGAAACAGAGCAAACTGAACATCAAAACCCAGAAAACATGTAAAACCAAATGACCAAAGAGGACTGAAACAACCACAATCTTCTCTTAACATTTATAAATCTAGAGAAATGTTTTTGTCCTTTGTGCATTCAAGTCAAATCCTAAAAATGTTGTTGAAAAGCACTTCATGAAATTTGCCATATTAGAACAAATCCAATAAACAGTTAAGGTGAATAATTTGGCATCAAGTCATAATCTACTTTTTTTTGTATTTTTATGAAGTATATGTGTACAAGCCCTTTTTCCTTTTATTTATCAATTTATCATCAAAATATATATTAGTCATGGATTAATGGTGACCCTCATTTGGCCGTAATAAATGGTTTTCATTGATTGTGGAGAGTCCACTTTTTCTTTTTTTTTTTTTTACCACTGGATTCGGAACAAATGTGAATGTAATCTTCTACTTTGAGCCTTTTTCCGCTGAAGACTGAGACGACTGTATCTCCAAACTCTTGCAATTAAAATGTGTCTTTTTCTCAGGATCTTTAAATGTCTTCCAGTTTGTTCCCCGGCTTTAAGGGGAGCGGGGGTCAAATGTTTGACAATTAGCATCAAAAAAACCTCAACGCTGCACAATATTAGAACCATCTGACACCGCTGAACTCTCAGCTCTGCACATCACAGTGAATGAATGAGCATAATAATAGTCATGAAACATTACGGGGAGATAAATGACTCCGGCCCGCTGGCATTTAGCTGGATGCTCCTCTGTATGCTGGAGACATTCCTCCTCTCCTCAAGGCCTTTAGTGGCTGATATTCGGCTCGGCTCTTGATGGGTGAGGGAGCAGAGCTAATACGGCCACGGTAGCTTTTACAGCCACATCTATTACAGCCACTAACTATCTCATTTGTCCTCCTGACCAAACAACAATGGCGACTGGCTGAGCTGAGGTTTCTGCCGGGCTGGCTGCGGTCGAAGCGAGTGGCGAGTCGAATTTGTGGAGGATCCGGTTGTAGTGTTTACTCTTCAAGTCACCGCATGAGTATTTCATTTGGTCCTTATTGGGCCCCTCACTGACATACTCATTACTTTTTGTCACCATTAAGAGCTTATTGCCTCTTTTTTAATTAAGCAAGTTTCTTAATTAGATGTGCAGCATTCAGGCCTACAAACGGCCTGTCGAGGTAATGAAGTAAAGGCCCAGGTTTATGGAGGCAGAGTGGATAAAGGGAGACAGAGTGTTGGGGGATGGCGGGTCTCTGCTGTAGAGAGTGATGGTGTTTGTTCGTTTATTGTGTTGCTCAGTGATGAATGCGTTTGCAAGGCGAATAGAGCTGCAAAAAAAAAAAAAAAAGCTTTGCCACAAGGCAAATAGTTTCTTCATATTAGTCACCATTGACATCCTATTTTAGTGTGACTTGATCTAGTTAGTGCTGCTGCAGTTTGCCTGCCAAACATTAGCCTCATCTCTGCGAGACATCACACGCTGCCTCACAATGAGGACGTGCCCTGAACAGCAACAACCCGCCGTCACAAATGGAAGGACACAACCTATCCGTTTTGGCGAGATGTTTTGTGCGCTTGCATCTTTTAGCAGGGTAATTCACGGTGTGCGCGTCAATACATCATAGGCCTCTCTAAATTGAGCTTTGAAACACAAAGGGAAGGGCAAACAAGATGGACATAGAAATCAATCTCCCGCCTGATAACACAGAGTGAACGCACATGCTGCCGCTCTGAGAATTGACAAGGAGTCGGCATACGGCAGTATCTGTCTATCTGCCTGTCATGTCCTCGGAAAACAATCGTCTCTGACACGCGATACACAAAGCACGAGGAGCACTCAGATAAGGCTATTTAGTCCTGACCAAGCTTGAAGAATACCATACATGAATTCCCTCGCAGAAATTGAAAGAAGAAAAAGAAGAAAAGGCAATCAATGTGGACATTGGAGAGAAAATATGTCATGCTGAAAACAATCAGCGCAAATGAAAACTGCACCTATTCCCAGAGTGTTTTTTTCTGCAGCTACAATGAACTTCTTTTTTTTTGATGCTTGAACAATCATTATGATTTCAGATTAAACCAGGAAAGTTTGAAGTTATAACCTCCTCCATTTGTCTCTGTTCGTGAGAGAGAGAGGGGTTGGCATGGTGAGAGCACAGTGGCCATGTTTCTGTTGCTGTTGTGCAGACTTCATCTCAGCCCTGCCTCTGAGCTACTATTGATCTGATGCACATTAGTTCTGCACTAGGGGACTAAACAAGGCCTACAGAGCTCTGCCACAATCACACAGCAGGCTTTTTGACTGGAGACCTCTGCAGAAAAGACCAGAACTCAGACACAAATACATGCAGGTCTGCTTAGTCAGGCTTTTAAACTCCAGGTCTTTTTATAATAGCTTCATAATTCTGGTCATCACCCCTGTTGACTCGAATAACATGTCATGCCATATATTCCACATCTTTAGCTTTACTGTTCAGCTGCATTTATCATCAGGCAGAACAACATGAACTTTTTGAAAATGCCCAATTTTACTAAAATGAAAGCATCCAAACCACTTTTTCCACTTTGCTTATCTGTGGAAAATGTTTTCAGTGAATTGTTTAGTCTGTAAAATGCAACAAAATTGTGTAAAATGCCTAAGGTGACATCTTATAATTGCTTATTTTGTTCAACCAAGAGTCCACAACCCAAAGATATTCAATTTACAATGATAGAAAACAAAGTAAAAGCAGCAAACTTGTATTGTGTGTGAATCCAAAGCCTGATTTATCTTATTTCTCATTCCTATTCTGTGCCTTAGACCTCTTTTGTTGGCTGAAAACTATTAAAAACTCATCAGTGAGTCACACAGCTACACTGGGTGACATGTTCCTTCACCACACAGATTACAGTCATGTTAGTCTGTTTAGAAACGGCTCAGAAGTCTAATAACAGCGGCCACGTTTTCAGTCTCTGGAGAGTAGTTCTGTATGAGCCGGACGCCACTGAGCACATGTGGGAACGTGGTTCTGTTTAAAGAGCTTTACTGGGTTATGTGACCTATCACAACTTCATGACTCTGTGTTAACAGGTGAATAAAATGTTATATTTAAAAGCAATGATGGCACAAAACTACAAAAAAATAAGACCTAGAGGTAAAGAAAGTCGATTTTTCCATCAGCCACACATTGTGTTGAGTTTATTCATGTTGCTCAGCCTTGTTCACATGCCACTGTCTGCCAGCCAGCTGAGGTCTGAATGTCACAGGTTATGTTTGCGAGCTATTTATTGTATGCACAGACGTTTCATGCTGGATGCTCGAACTCAGCCTCCAATTTTGAGAGTACAGATGCCTTCCATAGTCAGATTCCTTCAGTGTCCCTGGAGAGAGACCTGACAGAGAAAAGCCATAAGACAAGCTTCAAAGGACACACAGAGATTGCCTGCCTCTCCTCCACCACCACATCAGCCCCCCTCCTCATCGCTTCCTCCTCTCCTGTTCGGCTTCATTCATACAAGAGATGGAGGCATGCTAGTAGGAAAGAGGGAATGGGTATACATTTGCAAGCTATTCCCTTGAGGAGCCAGCCGTAAGATTGCCTCCATTTGGATGGACTGTCAGTGGCCAGGGGGCTCTTCTCCGCAGACAGCTCCAACACCGTGCCCATAACTCTCTGATTTTCCTCATCGGCTCCTGCCCCGGGCCTCCAGCCTCGATGTGTGCCATCTGTGCCCGGCGGAAACCCTGGAGTGCTCCATCTCCTACTAATCTCCCTGCCGGAGCCCCTTTGATCAGAACCGATACACCAGGCGTGGCCACGGGGAGGCCTGCTTGCATCGAGCAGCCACCCTGAAGAAGCAGCGAGTGGGCAGCTGAGTCTTTTTATTCAATTCATAGTAAATCAATAACAATAAAATCACCACATCTGTCAGAATAAAACAGACACGGCACATCCCCCAAAAAAAAAAATTTACATCTCTACCTTTTATTACTCATCGCATGAAAAGCTTATTATGTAAATGCTTCACCCAGTTAGTCTATTTTTAAAATCTTTATTCCTCAGGCATGTGTGCAAGTTTGCAGACAGTCTATTCTAATGTTCCTCATCTCTTGTCATTAGACATCCTGCATTACCAAAAACTGGAGAGCAAAAGATGCTTCAGAGGTTTTTTAACACTTGAGAATGATATTTGTCTCATTTTTTCTCAATTTGTCTTAAAGGGGACACATTGTGCACATTTCTTGGTCTATATTTATACTCTGGGGCTCTACTTGAATATCGTTGAATGATTTATAGTGTAAAAAAATCCTCCTTATTTATCTTATACCTGTCCTTTATGTAGTCCTTCAGTTCAGCCTCTGTCTGAAACAGGCTGTTTTATCCCTGTTTCCTTCCTTCTTTCCTCCGTCCTTCCTCCCTTCCTCCATCTCCATTTCTTCCTTCATTCTGTCCTTCCTTCCCTCCTTCCTACCTCCCTCCTTGCTTTCCTCCCTTCCTTTCCTTCCCTCCTTCCTTCCTTCATCTTTCCTTCCTTTCCTTCCTCCCTTCCTTCCTTCCCTTTTTCCTTCCTTCCTCCCTCCCTCCTTTCCTTACTCCTTCCTTCCTTTCCTTCCTCTGTCCGTCCTTCGTCTTTCCTTCCTTTCCTTCCTCCCTCCCTTCCTGCCTTGACTCAAGGACAACAGGAGGGTTAACGGTTCTTTCTGTTCACCCACTAAAAGCCAGTGAAGAGAAGATCTGAGCTGATAAAAATGTTGATACACCCATCTGAGTCGCCTTCAGGTATTAACTTGCACTCAGAGCAGTATGCTTTCTGAGTAGCAACAACTGGTTGACAGGCTTTTTTATGCCCTAGGTTTTGCCTCTCAGGCTACATACCAGCTTATTGATGAGGATTGTTGCCACGGATGTATCAAGGAGAACTGGGTACTACATTAAAAGATGGCACTCATTCCTATGAGACACATTTCCATGGGCTTCCTCATGCTTATGCTTTCTTTGGCCCAAAGAGCAGGCACGCTACAGTCCTTCTCCAGCCGAGCCACTTCTAGACTTTCCAAATATTATTGAACTAAATGGAGCAGTGACAATTCAAAGAGTCATTTTGCAGAGTTTGTGACACCTAAGAGAAAATATATCCTCAGTTTTAAAGCTGCTCCTTTTCCCTCCATGATTCTGTATGGGAAGTATGGTTTTTGGCCCAGTGTGCATCACGTGACAGACCTGGAAGAAGCTGTAATTACCTGATTTGGTCAGGATGCAAAATAGCCTCACAGCCTGGCGCTGTTCCTGGGGGCTTGACTGTCTCTGCCTGAAAGGAATACCTGTTCAGATAATGCTCAGAGATGAAGAAGCATGATTTCTGGGTTAAAAAGATCATCTATATTTTTATTTCCAGTAAATATTTTCCCATAAATAAGATGCCAAAGCACAATGCTGTTTGTAGGAAGCATTATCAGGTCGACTAATCTTTAAGACATTTAAATACAGTTACAATACAGAGGTTTACATTGCATCTCTATTTTCTTTATTATACTATCATTATCACTAAAAGCTTCTGTGCCCGTTCACATTTCTGCTGAGTGGAGCAGTCGTTTCAACAGTTGGGGGTAGTAATGGGGCAATAAGGCATCAATGTGTCAATAAAAAAACCCACATGAGGAAGCCAATTTAAACAATACTGCGTTCACAATGTTAAAAGAAGTAAATATTTGATGAGGTAGGAGATGCATTCAACCTGTTTGAGTCTTCCTAAGTAAACAGATAATGTGTTTTGGTAAGAAATATTGACCGTAAAGATAGTTGTGTTTAACTTTTTAAAGTGTGGATGAAACAGAAGGTGAATGTTAAAGCAGAAGACAAATGAATATGATGAGGAATATGAGGATACATGCAAATAAGAGTCATTCACAAAAGCCTTTAATTACTCAGGTTATTGGAGGTAAATGTCTTCGCCCAGCAAGACAAACACATATTTTCTTTCCTCTAAATGCTTTCATTGTCAAACTACCTCCACTTCTATTTCTGCATAAGGGTTATCTACTTACATTTCAAACATCAGATCCCAGACTAACATTTTTGTGCTACTATCACCTCATTTTAGGAGACTTGGCTGCAGAGTTATCAGCAGCTCAGTTTGGGTGGAGTGCAGTGGTGTCTCTCTCTCTCTCTCTCTCTCTCTCTCTTTAACTCTCATGCTGGCTGCTGCTCTCTGCCATCAGTGTTTGCCATGTTGGTGGGTGTGCGTGTGGGGGGTGTGTGGGGGAGATGATCAGAGGACTGGAGAGGATTTGGTGAGAGGAGAGGAGGCAGTGCAGATGCCAAAATACTGTATGCACTCTTCTGTCTCACAGCCTTTTCATGCGTCTCACATCTTCCCTCCAAGGAACCAGGCAAAGGGAAAAGAGATCCAGGCTCGTGTTTGTTTTACACTCTCCCACTCAAAGGGAAATATTCATTAGGTCCTCCTCGGAAATGGAGAGGCCGAGAGGGATGAGGAGAGAGGAGAGGAAAGAGATGGGGGTAGGCAGAGAGACAGACAGGAGGAGAGGAAATAGACTTTGTGTGTCTCCATATGCGAGTGTTTATTTGCCTGCACATTCCTCAGCCTGTTACCAAACATGATGAGAGAACATCAGTATGCTGGCAAATAATGGCCATATTATGGAGCAGCAGGCAACATTAGGGCATGGTGATAGTGTATCTGGGCTGGGTGGGTACATTAGTTTGTAAGTAATGCACGCCCTGAGCACTGGCAAGCTTTCCAGTGATGTAATATGAGAACCAAATGAGAGTTATAATCACTGTGCGGACCGAGGGAGGGGAAATGCATCACCATCACCGATGGATGCCTCCAATTTACGATCGCTCATTCTGACAAATGGAGAATAATTTATAAATCTCCCTGCTGTTCTATCCAAGGGAGTCCTTGTGACTTATTGTGCCTCAAAATGGATGGAGCGGAGGCCGAGTATTTGGCTTTGAAATGTTCCCTTTATGACTGTTTAGGTGGAGGCTCAGAAAAATGCTCAGGTTTGATTCCCGGCACTCTGCTTGTTTTGTATGAGAGGTGCTTAACTACTCGTAGTCTCTGCCAACAAAGTCAGAGCAATGTTGTTTTTCACTCATCGAAATCGACAGTTAGTTGGTGTTTAATGGTCCGTCATCAACCATCACTTAAATTTGGGCCGTAATTAGCTGGTTGTTTAATGGCAGCTCGACACAGGAGCTGCAAGAAGCTACAAAAGTGAGTAATTCAAATGAAAGGTGTAATGATGGCAGACACTCTGATTTAATATTTGCAGTAGGTTTTAGCTGTAAATGTCCATGCATAGTACGGTCACTTGGGACTCATCAAACCTCGAAAAGGCTTTGAACAGATTTTGGCAGAGAGCTGGTGGAAAGCTTAATGTTTAAAACAAACTAGTTGGTACGAGGTGTTGTTCAAAAGTGTTTCCAAATGGTCGCGGCGGAGTGAAAAGCCTGCTGTCATAAAGAGGAACAAATGGGGATAACGCTTTTAAGTCTTCCTTGAAGTTTGACTCAATCGTTAACACATAAAGTAACAGAAGTGTGAAGTGCAGAAAAAGAGAGTTGCATTATTCAGATTTTTTACACACCTGGCCAATAGCTGTGTGTGAAGTCAGCACAATTTAGGGGCTCTGGGATCGCCCTCGTAGCTGAGTGATTGGTTTGAGTCTGGCAAGAGACCTTTGTTGCATGTCATACCCATTTCTCTCTCTCGCCTCGCCTCTCTGCCACCAACTGTCCAATGAAGGCAAAAAGTAGAAATTTAGGGGGCTCTGGCTCAGGAGGGAGAGCCATTAATCGGAAGATCTGAGGTTCGATTCCCGGCTCCTCCAGTCCACGTGTCGATGTGTCCTTAGGCAAGATACTTAACCCCAAACTGCTCCTTTATAGCTGCATCAATGGTGTATAAATGTGTGTGTGAATGTTAGTTTCCCCCCTGATGAGGTCGTGTATAAATGTGTGTGTGAATGAGACTTCTAGTGTAAAAGCTCTTTGAGTGGTTGAAAGACTAGAAAAGAGCTGTACAAGTATCGACCATTTATTGGATTGTCATTTTTTTGGAAAATTACAAAAAATGTTGATTACAGCTTTCCAATTCCAACATTTTATAAGTCAGATGCTGTGAGACAATCTAACAAACACTTTGTTTAAAGAACACGGATTCATATCGACGTATACAACTTCTTTTAACCCTCCTGTTGTCCTCGAGTCAAGGAAGGGAGGGATGAAGAAGGAAGGAAGGAGGAAAGGAAGGAAGGATGGAAGGAAGGAGGGAAGGAAAGGAAGGATGGATGGAAAAGAAGGACGGAAGAAGGACGGAAGGAAGGAAGGAAAGGAGGGAAGGAAGGAAGGGAGGGAGGGAGAAAGGAAAAGAGGAAGAGAGGAAGGAAAGGAGGGAGCGAGGGAGGAAGGGAGGGAGGAAGGGAGGGAGGAAAGGAAAGAAGGAAGAGAGGAAGGAAAAGAAGGTAGGAGGAAGGAAGGAAAGAAGGACAGAGGAAAGAAGGGAGAGAGGAAGGTAGGGGGGAGGAAGGAAAGTGAGAAAGAGGGAGGGAGGAAATAAGGAAGGAAGGAACATAGCACAGAAGCTGAAGAAGTGTGTCGGCCTGTATTTAGTCTTTAATGATTTTAATCTACAGTAAACTAAAGATTGTTGAAAGACTACATTCCACTGTGTGATGGGAAACTCTTCGGCATCCTTGTAACCCAAGTAAACAATCAGAATCAATACCTTTTTTTTTTTCATCCCCCTATGGACAAATGGCTTTTTTCTGGTCTATTGAGGAAGTGATTCAACACTACAGCCAAGGACGCTGGACTCTGAGCGAGGATTGACACATCAACCTGTTTTCTTTGTAGCAGAATATCACAGCGAGAGAAAAAAATAAATCACGATAAAAGTGATTGTCGTCTTCTTTCTTGTTGACTTTGAGGCGGACGGAGTGTCACAACTACTGACTCCTGAGATGTTTTCAGATCAGAGGCGGGAGAAAAGGGACAGGTCTCAATAATAAAAGATGACTCGGTCCCGTTTCTCTGATAAAGTCAAACCACCGTGACCCTCCAAAATGTCTCAGGAGACGAGTTGGCCACCTCTGAGATCTGCCTGTCCTGTCCCATCGTCTCACATCGCCTCCATCGATACCTTTTTTTTCAGCGATGGCCATCACCGTCAGTGCCCTAAGCTACTCCGCAATCTCTCCTGAGCGCCACCTCCTCCCCAGCCCCCAAATCCCATCCGCATCATCCTTCAATCTTCATCCTCCTGCTCCCTCGGCTTATCGATTTTCTATTTTCCCTTTTTCTACCCCCCTCATCCACCCCCACTCTCTCTCCTCTGTCCTCCAGCTCTCTCCATCATCTCAAACACACACTTCCTACAGTTCAACCTCTCTCCCTCTCTATGTGAGGGTTTTTTTTTAACTTCGTCTTTTTTTTTTTTTTTATCTAGTCAGAGTTTCTCCTCTTTGACAAGGTCGAAGCCCCAGCCGTGCTCGGAGCTGCTTAAGGTTCATAAATGGAGATGTAATGTAATAGAGTGGTGGGGTAATAGAATCTATGAGGGCTGGGTCTGATCTTGTTAGGCAGGGCTGGGCTTGGGAAGGCTCCATCGGGATCCTGATGCATCACTGGGTCTTGGTGGAGGCTTTGTTCAAGACTCTCACCCCGAGATTTAAAAAGAAAGAATTCAGATTTTCTCTTGAATTAAACACATCGATGTCTGTGTCTGTAAATCTTTGATGTAAAAACTGTTACCGTGTGATTTTTGTTCAGGGGCTAAATTTAAATACTCCATCTTTCATCACTTTTCACTATTTCAGGCAAGCTCAGGATTTATTACTGAGGTGAAAATTTCCAAAATGGTCAACTGTTCAAGTTATGTATGAGCAGCTGACTCACCTCCAACATGGCCTGAGTGTATTGACACATTTGAGTCGCTATGGTTACATTCTAAACTACAGTATAAGTATCCTAAACTCTGGTTATTAAAAGAGTTGGCATACACTGAACCAGGATAAATTACAGTTTAATTTCCAACTTTAAAACTTTTATAATCATCACAATCATATTTTTTTATACTGACAGCAATGACAGTTTTTAATGTGTTGGTCGTGGCTCATAGTGATGAATTTACAGAGAATAATGAATGACTCTGCTGCTCCTCCTCGGCTCTACAGAGCTTTATAGTGAGTTTCAGCTCATTGTTTAGCTGTCTGACTGCAACTTTACTGTTTTGGTTCATTCTCGTGGCTCTCATAGCGTCATTTTCAGTCGCAGCATGCAGCTGTTTTAAGAGAAAAGGCAAAAAAAAAGTATAATATTGGATTTAAATTCACCAGGTGGACAAAAAATGACTCCAAATAAAAGATAATGTTGCTCATGATTTATCAGTGTTGTTACTGACTACTGTGTAGCTTATATATAAGTCAAAGTGCTTTATAAGCTCTTTACTGGTAAACCTCTACTGCTCATTTAGACTTAGAGTAGTTTATTTGTTTCTGTTTCTATTCTCGTCTCTAAATTGAAATAAAGATGTTCTGAAACTCCAAAGTGAACTGAGTTGGGTTTGCAAATGTCCAATCATCGTCATTCAGTACTTAGGAAACACTAGAGTTATCAAACCTGTGAGGTATATCTGAATAATGTATACATTTTAAGTACAGTATGTCCACACTTCAAATTTTTTGTCACTTTCATTCATAGTAAATTTTTCCATTCTAAAAAAATCTCTCTATCCAAATTCAATCAATACTCCGCTGTAATATTCGAGGATCTGAAATATGTTGATTTCCAAAGAATATTAATTTCATCATGAGACAGAAAATGTGAAAATCACATGCATTTATTTGTAATGCATGAAAAGTGCATTACAAATAAAATTTATTATTATTATTGATACTAAACTTGTAACCTTTTGGGAGGACTGTAAGTGCTTTTAAAACTACTTTAGAGTAGTGGTTCTCAATGCAAGGACCCTTAAACTGACACAAATTAGATCATGGACTCCCATTTTATACAATTTTGTCCCACTGTCTCTTATATGATAACATTTTTTCTTTTGTTTTATTACAGAAAGTGAATGAAACCCAACATAGTCACACAGTCTGTCATTGTCATTGTGTTACTTGAATTATAGTGAACATAAATCATTAGAAATGATAATGGGACTAATTGAAAGACTCCCGAAGTTCCCTGGACACCACCTTGAGAGCTGCTTGCTTTAAAGAACAGTGTATAAATAAATAGTTTTGAGTTTTACTATTTTCTATGCTGCATTCCTCCGTCAAATTAAGGTTAACTTAACAAATAGAAATCCACTACAGCGAGGAGGTCATTTTAAAAAGTAACCAAAGGATAAAGAAAGATGATTACTTGGCATGCTTGTGTCTGAAAAGAGTTCCTGGCATGTCGAGGGAAAAGTTGAAGTTCTCAAGGCTGCTTTTGATCAAGCCAATTAGGAGGAGGCCGAAAGGTTCAACAACTGTCTCGCTTACTGAAAAGAAATCTTTGGGTATTGTTCTTCTTTTCTACCCCTCCTCGGCCCTGTAGCCTTGTTAAGCCCCTGTCCCGTAACAGGATGGATCGCCGCTAGTTCCTCCGTCCCATCAGTGGTGACCTTCAGCAGGAGTATGATGCAGTGGGATATCACCCAGCTTGGCAGCACCAGACGGGCCACCGCTAAGGCAAGGACGCAACCGCTGTGGATCTATCACCCAAACAAACGGCCGCTTCCTCTTGGAGCGATGCAGGAATACATCAAACTCAAGCAGCAACAGCAGGTCACTGCTGCAGGTGTTCTGCACGCCCACTCTCACAGAGCAAAAGCAAAAATTGTAGTTAAATGTGTTGAAATGTTATGCTTGTAGACTGTAAAGTAGTTTAAAATAGACACATTGGAGTTCCCCTTCCTTCCCTTTACAGATACTGCTTGCTTGTTGTTACGTGTAGTGAGATGATTTGGTTCTTGAGAAGTTTTAGTTGATGTTGGACAGTCTTAACTTTTTTTAAATAATGCACACATGAAGTAGCCTGGTTCAGTTCAGGAGCCTATGCATGGCAGTATGTTTCAGTATTGGGGAAGGATTAAGTGGATGAGACATGACTGAATAATAAACAAAAAAGAGGCGAGACTATGTTGGTCATCTGAGGGTTGAAGAGCAGAGATATTAACTTTCAGGTCTGACAACAAATTCTAACTTAATACAACTGGGAGGAAACCTTTCTAAACCCTCAGACATCATTTTTTCTTTTTTTTTGATCATATTTTTTGGAGCAATTCTCTTTTTATTGGACAGTTGGTGGCAGAGAAACCAACAGGAAACATAGGGAGAGATATATGGGTATGACGTGCAACAGTCCAGCAAGGGACCTGGACTGGAATCAGGGATGTTGTAACCACTCAGCTACGAGGGCGCTCCACACTTCAAGACCAAGACTTAAACTTTGATTTTACTTTTATAAATTCACCGTTAGCAATGCTTAGAGCTAATGGAAACTCTACATCTTTAAAGTTAAAGAACCGTGTTTGTCACATCCTGTTGTAGCTCAGGTTTTATTTTGAAGTTGTTCTCCCTTTGTGTATTTTGTTAGTTTTACTTCCTGTGTTTCCCCTGCCTTAGTTGATTGGCTGATGTGTTTCACCTGTCTTGTTTCACTCACCTGTGTCCTGTTTAGTTATTACCCCATCATGTCTATATAGGTTTAGGTTTCGAGTCTCTGTGTTAGTGCGGTGTTTTGTACGGTGTAGTTTTTGCTAGTGTTGCCTGCGTTTTTCTTTTGAGTTGTTTATTCTTGGTTTTGGCCAATAAAGTGCCCTTTTGTTCTGAGATTGTCTGCTTTTGGGTCCATCTGCGCTACTCACTGTGACAGTGTTGGTGGCCTTGCTTTCAACTCAACTAAAAATACAGAGGGCCACGTGTCAAAGGTTGAGGAAACTACAATTACACTAGCTCACCTCGGCAGTCAGTAGCTAGTGGCTCACATGTAGCATTAGGTTTAAAGCTGCATTCAGTGACAGTTTTTTGCCACTTGGGGACAGTAGAACAAGTTTAAACACGATATTTAAATATTATCACCAGAGACTGTAAAACATAATGGACGTAGCCAACGTCACACATTGGTTTGTGGACTCCCATTTTGAAGCCTCAAATTTGCATTTTGACCGTCACCATCTTGGATTTTTGGAGCCAGAAGTGACCGTATTTGGACGAGACGGCAGAGCTGACTCTAACACTAGCTAGTAGCTTGATTAGCACGATTCATTTACAGTCTATGGATAACTGCTAATTTTCACTATCAAAAAACAAGCTTCAAACCATTCAAACAAAATGTACTTACTGGAAAAAAGTGAACATCCCGCTCCATAAAGGCTCTTTTAGTACAACCCACTTTGTATTCAAGCAACTGAATCTCTAAAACTTCAACTGAAAGGCAGCAAGTTACCTAAAGTAAAAATGAGAGAATAGAGTGTAAAGAGAATATGCTATCATGTCCTCGACAATTTTGTTGCGGTTTATTTCTGAGTTAACGTCAAAGCGGTTGTACAACCATGAAGCATTGTACACCTGTAAGTAAAACCTCCATTTGCTTCAACACCATATGTTTACTTAAATTTGTTATTCACAGTATGCATCCATTAAATATGTATTGGATAAAACTGACACACACACACACACACTGCAAACACGGTCCTTGTGTTCACGCAGTTAGCCTCTCTGCCTCTTGGTTCATCTGGTGTTTGATAAACTTCCCCTGGCTCCTTTTATGATTAATGATTGGTTAACAGAATTGAATTAAGGTTAAGAAAGACATGGCTGCAGCACGTGGGGGGGGGGGGGTGGGGGGGCAATGTTGGGTTGAAGGTAGCAAGTGCGGTAAATAACTTCTTTAGAGGAAATATACGGCGGCCCCTCCTCTGCGCCCTCTCTGCAATGCCAAGTAATTACTCGCCCCGGCCTCCTGTAATAATTCCTATTACAAGCAGAACGGAAGACTCGGTAACTTAGCGCCTAGGACAAGGTGAAGGCAAGGCCACGGAGCAGTGGATCAATATTTCATTTACTCACCCCACTTCACCATCCCAGGCCTGGATCAAATTCACCAATGGAGGCAGACGAGAGAGAGAGAGAGAGAGCGAGTAAGAGAGAGAGAGAAGGAAAAAAAGGGGAGAGAAGGAAGAAAGAAGGAAGAAAAGAAACAAGGTCCACTGAAAACAACGACACAAGGCCTCTAATTTCCTCTGGGTTTTGGGGAAGGGAGAGGGAGGGAAGCACAAGCTCTGGAGATGGTGCTCGTGGAGGTCAGGTGTGTGTGTGTGTGTGTGTGTGTGTGTGTGTGTGTGTGTGTGTGTGTGTGTGTTTGTTTGTGTGTGTGAGATTGCGAGAGTGCGTAGATGTATAGAGATGCACCCACAAGGTCGTCAATCACACACAATCACCAGAGAAAAGAAAATGGAAAAAAAAGACTGTTGCACACTGAAAAAAAGGAAAAAAAAAACACTCCACGATGCTTTTATCCTTGTGCTTGAATCTCTGAGGCAATTGCTTTTTTTTCCTAATTTAATTAAACATTTGAATTAAAAGAGAATAGAAGACCCTCTTTGTATAAAAGTATTTCAAACCTTGGAAAAGTTGCAGTTGAAGCCTCTACATATGAATTGACAGTATAATGTTAAAACAAGGGTACATGATGTGGATGTAGCTGTTGGTTTTCTTCCTTCACTTCACTTATCTGGAAGGTGGGTCCACTCCATCATCTTCCTCAGATCTCTTTCCCCTTTAAACCACAACTGAGCTGTAGCTGTAGCAGCAGCAGCACCGGGAGGAGAAACGCTCAATATCAGCATGGCAGGCTTGTTTTCTGCAGATTTCAGACCTCAGTTTATAGACTCACTGACCCAAAATGTCTGTTTGATACTCTGGGACAAGCTGTTCATTCTACATTGATTATCGTTGAGCGAGGGAGTGAAGGGTCACCGTGGCACCGTGCAGCACAGTAAACGTTTATTCTGTCAGATTAACCTGCATTTAAGACAAGGTCCAGCTCTAATCAGCTGCTGTCATCTTAAAACTAGAGCTTGTAGATGTTAATACAGGGGCTTTTTATTTTTTTAACATCTTATACCATCTCTTTTCTCCTACATTTCATTATTAGTTCCTTTTTAAAGAGGACATATCATGTTTTTTTGTGGTTTTCTGTCATTTATGTGCTGTTATAATGCAGGTGTAATATAATAGGATATCACAAGCGTTCTGCTCTTCTTCAGACTAAAGACATAAACCTAAGGACAACAGGCGTTAACTCAAAAATAAGGTATAATTTCATTTAAATGAGGCCTATTGACCATAATTTTTAAACATGTGTAAAACTTGTGGTAATAAATTGGAATGAAGTTGGCTAAAAATGTCAAAACACTGAATTGGGTGATAATTTATACTTTATACTCAGGTCACCTGACAGTCACATGATGTGCTAATCCCACTCTATATTTAAAGCTGTACATATAGGTATAAAAAAGACAATACAAATCATAATAGTAGTACTATAAAACATATATGATAGACAAAAATAGAAACATTAGAAATATATATACTGTACATACATATGTGTGCAAAAGATCCATAGACATATAGATGGGACCCCCAAAGCACCATAGTAAAACACTGGGCCATATACCTAATATCAATATGGTTAGATTTTTAATGTAGCTATATTGATATTATGATGTCTCGAAACGTCACTTGTGATATCCCATTAAACGATACCTGTATTGGGAGCTACAGTGTCACTTGTTTGGTCCGAGACCTTGCTTTTTCATTCGAGATGTGCACGTCTACTACATAACTTTTTTTTTTTTTGGATGTCTGTGTTAAACATGGTTAAAGTTAAAAAATTCCTTCCTTCTTCCCTTCCTTCCTTCCTTGACTCGAGGACAACAGGAGGGTTAACAACCTGATGTCAGTTTGCCACACCTTAATCTTTGTTGCTAAGGTTATTGATATAAAACATCATATCTGTGTCGACCAATAAGGAAACTACATCATTACCCAAATTAATACATAAAACACACTCCTCAAACACATGTCATATATTTCCATCACATGTTGAGATGTTTTTCACCGTTTGAAGTTTGACTGACAGTCTTTTAATTTCATCATCTCACTGCAGCCTCTTCTCCTGCAATGGTTTAATGGCCCCAAATGGAAAGATAGCCACCAGCAATTTATCTTATGAACCAACTCCAGTTGGCAGTGGATGGAAACGTGCATTAATTCAAAATGTATTTCGCCGATATTCTGGAAATGAATAATAAATACATTTGAAACGTAGCCGATGTCAATCACTGTAGTGTGGGATGATCTCCCAAGTGAAATTTTAATTAAAGAATTGTGTGCCTAGATACAGCTACCATAAAGTAAGACAATATGTTTTCTATAATTTAAGTCAACCCATTTAGGGAACTGAACCTCACAAGCATTGCAGATGTTGCATCAGCGTTTTTTTAATTGCATCTTTGATGAGTGAAAATAAATATGAGTTGTGATCCATGCTCTGCACTGTGAACGCAGCAGAGGTGTAAAAAAAAAAAAAAAAATACTCCAGACTGACTCGCCTCTCCTCTTTTCCAAAATGAAAGCTGTTCTTCTTTGTTGAGCCTCTGCTACACAGCTGACGGGTCTCGGATCAATACGAGAGAACACTCCTGACTTCCCCGTCTTCCCTCTCAATCGTTTGAGTCCTGTCCGAACCACAAAGGTCAGATTACCTGAAGAGAGGATAGAAGAGAGGGGGGAAGCTCATGCATTAAAGACTGACGCGAGTTATGGGGTTTGGGGCAAAGGAGGTGGAGGAGTGAATTTAATAAATAACAAATTCCTCTCAGCTCCACAGAGCCGGGCTTTGTGTTTAATTGCACTGTATTGATTTTTCGCTCTCTTTTTCTTTTCATTCTTGGGTCGGGCATTGCTCTCATTTTGGAACAATCAGGTGGCCAAGGTGGACCTTGGAGTCGAATGTCATTTATTCTCCCTCCTCCACCTCCTCCACCACCTCGTCCTCCTCCTCCTTCACCTTCTCACTCCTCTGTTCTTCCTCTTCTCCCCCCTTCCTCTCCTCTCACTTTCCTCACGATGCCTTTTATGTTTGGTGCTTTTTGAGGCTTCTCGACTGTCAAGGTTATCTTAAAATGACTTTGAACACTTCCCGGCTGTTTGTGAGCGAGTTTGATAAATACAAGCGATTGTATCCACAGACATAAATGATCCTTTTACTCACAGACACATTACATTCTTCATATTTGTGAAGATGGATGGAATAGAGAAGAAATGAGGCATTATCTGTAGGATCTTAAAATCATCCTTGCTGAGAATGCGTGCTATAGAAATGAAATGCTCCGCTGTTCTCTGCAAACCATGAAAAACCAAATCAAACTATAGCAACTTGAACCTTTGACCAGAATCGCTCCAACCACTGGCACAAAGGGATCGTCTTTAATCACATCTTATACAGCACTCCAACTCAAATTCTCCCAAGTGTTTATTATCATAATTTCTTTGTCCTTTTACTTTCCTTCAGCATCATCTCTCATGTTATAATCAATGTCAAAAAGTTTGGAAAACACTTCAAAGGTGACATGAAGCTTAGCGGGAGCACAAAGCACAAAATAACATGAAAATCCATCGTGACAAATAATAAAAATCAGTTGATCTAACTCGGTGTGTCAGCAGCCCTCACCTTTAAATAAGAGTGCGTGGTAAATTATGTGTTTTGAGCTGACACAGGTTCAAGTTTAATGCCATGAATAAAGCTACAGCAGCTCCACCTCTGGTCTGATGAATCAGGTAGAGAATCATACATGTCAATAGTGCCATCGCGGTGCTTAGAGCCTCGTCTGTGGACGGAGGTGTATATTTTCATCTAAAAGGAAAGCAATTTGCAGGATCCTCCCCTTTAAAAGCTGACTTGACATTTCCTGCCATTATGAGCACAATGTGCTCTATTATAGAATGAATGGCAATTAAGCACAAGGGAAAATGTCAGGTGAATTACAGCTCACTGAGGTGAACCTGGTGACATGCGGTCACCCACCTCCTCTAGCCAAACCACAGCATCCCTTCATTGCTATCTTCTCAAACTGCCTGATGAGGGGAAGTTTTTAGGGCCAGAATAAATGATTTTGGGCTCACTTGATGAGACTAAAGTAAAAGAAAGTGAAGCTAATACTTGCCTTGCATCATTTCTAAAGACATTTCAACTATACAAATGCCTGTAAGCCAAATAGAAACATCTGCACCAACTGTGTGTTTGATCTCTTCCCTTCCTCCCTGTCCTCTTTGCACATTTATGAAGCAGATTCATAAAGCTGTGGTAACATTTCAAAACATTTTCATCTTGCATGGATTCATCATCATTTGTCTTGGCCAGTTGAATCTGAATCTAATTGTGTCTTTCCATTGACTTTGTATGTTCAGATGGATATTTTTGAATGTTAAATAAAACACTGTTGGCTCAGCTGTGGTTCTGGTGAACAGGTTTCCACTATAAAACAAACTGCCAGATACTACGTCCAAACATGGTGCTTTATTCCTTCTTTTGAAAGTTGCTTACTATGCATATACTGTATGTGGGGAAAAGTTTGTGTATGCTTCCTCATGCTGCAGCATTTTTGTCCTCATAGATGATCAGGATTAGTGTTAGTTAGACTCAACTAAACACTCAATCTCCCAAGTTTCATTGTTAAAACTCGGTGGGTACAATTACAGAGGAAAAACTACACAGTAAAACCAAATCAGAGTCTTTAGGGTGGCTTTCATATTGAAGCTGTGACATGCGGCTCACTACAGGGGAGAAAAAAGGGTTAGAGCATCATTTTGGGTAAGGCGTGTCCATGACAAAGCGTAAGGAGTTTAGGTTTGCATTTAGAAATGGCCAGAGTCCAGCAGGCAGAGATCTCCTCTTGCCTGTAAACTGCTGATAATTTTGAGCTGGTTAATGTGAATTTGAGACCTTCTCTGACTGACTTCCTGTTGACTTTCCACACTTATTATTATGATAAAAATGTCACGTGATGATGCCTGAAAATACAATACAAAGCGTGGCCAAAATCGCCTCTCAGCCCAGCTCTGTTTCTGAGAACTCCCATCAGAGCCGTACTTAATCTCAGCACGACACATTTTTACCAAATGTCAAACCTTTTCCTTAACATCACAGTTTAATGTGTTTTATTCTGTTAGTATGCAACAGTAGCATATACCACTAAGTATCTTTGCTTCTTAGCGTGTACAGTTAGCATGTGTAAAGTTCTCTTAAACCAAATTACAAAATTAGAGTCACTACTAGTGATATTTACCCTGCAGAACATTTCAGTAATGAATAATCCACTTAACACCATCAACAAGTTTTAATTTATTCTATTTCCTGTGTAGAATTCCATTTATCTTCATGTTTTTATGTTTTATGTTATTGAGATGAAAGCAGAAATCTCATAACCTGGACAAATGAACCCTAAAAAGATTTGCATAGATATACTGTGAATATGTTTTTGGTAATGTTAATGATCTGATTTAAAGTGCAACCAACCTGTTCACTTAGAGCAGGGGGGTCAAACATGCAGCCCGTGGGCCAGAACCGGCCCGCCAAGGGGTCCAATTCGGCCCACTTTACGTCCTTCCTGTCTTCTTTTCCTTCCTTCCTTCCTCCTTTCCTGCCTTCCTTCCTTCCTTCCTTCCTTCCATCTGTCCTTCCTCCCATCCTTCCTTCCTTCATTCCTTCCTCCCTTTCATCTTTCCTTCCTGTCTTGTTTTCCAACCTTTCCTTTTTCTATCTTTCTTCCTTCCTTACTTTCATTATTTCCTTCCTTCCTTCTCCTTTTCTTTCCTTCCCACCTTCCTTCCATTTGTCCTTCCCCCTTTCTGCCTTCCTTCTTTTCCTTCCTTCCTTCTCCTTTTGTGCTCCCTTCCTTTCTTCCTTCCTCCCTTCCTTCCTTCCATCTTTTTAATGATCCGGCCCACATTAAATCAAATTGAGTGGTTTGTGGCCCTTGAATGAAAATGAGTTTGACACCCCTGACTTAGAGGCTAAAAAATTTGGATCAGAATACAAACATTTGAGTGACAGGTCTCAGTTTTACCTTCTCATCTTCATATCCACACTCTCAAAATCTGCTGTAGCTAAGAGAGAGAGGGGGAGAAAATCACACGCACTCAGGCGTCCCTCTGCCGCTGGTTGTGCTGGATAAAGTTTTCCAGCCTTAGCAACAGTAACCAAGTGGAGCGGGAGAAGTGTGGAATGCCAATTCATTCTGCTGGAGAGACTGGCCGCTGTTCGTCTCTTCAGCTCGGCTCTCCAGCTCTCCGTTTGCTGCAGCTTCCTTTGTTCGACCGTACACGTTAACACCGGCCACATTTACTCGTGCACAGCGATGTGACTGTGACTATTGCACGCACCGACTGTGAGATGAGAATCTGATGGATGTTTGTTTACGTGACAATCTGGACAATCTCTCCAATAACATATTCAAAGAACTCAGACAGTCCAGACCTGCTCTGCAAAGGACGCACAATCTTCTAAATGTATTTTATTAAAGGAGAATATTTTTAAGCCACACTTATATGTAGATCAGCATCGATTTTAGTTTATCTGTGTCATATATACAGTAGGCCGATTAGTGATTAGAAATTGCTGTACAGGATTGCCAAAGATATGTTACGGACAACTTTAATTAGAAGCAGTGTTGCCATTGTGTAGTTTATCCACCAGAGAGCACTGACAAGTTTAAGTTAAACTATAAAAGGTCTTGCTCAGTATTTATCTCAATCACAACTCACAACTTCCAGCCTCAAATGTCCAGTAACAGTTAAGCCACATTCGGATTGCGCAACAGTGCCGACCGTGCAAATTTATTGAATGTCACATAGTGCGAGATGCCGATGATAACATGTTAGTTGTACAATGTGTCAGACTGTACAATGTTAATATGGCTGTGGTGAGCAATATAAGTAGAAAAAAGTAAATGAAAGCAAAGAAGCGTCATCAGCTCGTCATCTATCTGCTATAGCTGCAGCTATCTGATATTTTGAAAATGGAGATAAATCACATACATTTCTTTTTCATTTTACCTCCATCGTACATTCTATGGAGAACTAATGTGTTTTCCCAATAAACTATCACAAAACAAACTGCTCTTACAGGATGGTCAGTGTATTCGATGTCATTGCTTCAAGCTGTTTTTGGTATTTTTAATCATCAGTCATCGAGTCTCACAGTGAGATTGACGACCAAAGACTTTGACATCTCTCTCACGATACGATCAAGTTTAGTCTCAGACAGCTCAAAACAGTTTAAAGGATCATCTGCATCTGAATCAAAATACACATTGCAATAGATCAGAGCAGAAGTTTGACATTTTTTATATTCAACTGAGTAAAATTGGCAGAAATGTAAAAAAAAAAAAAAACTTCATGATCTTCAGATCTTCATGTAAATCAACCAGAAACAAAGCAAAGTGATTTGACAGAGTTTTTATGATTTATTACATTATAACAGTGTTATACTGCACAATAAGGCATCTTGGGTTCTTCCTACTTTGTACTGCTCGCTAGAGGTGCAGGACACGCATGTGCAGTGAAAAATGAACCCACAGTGAGTAAAAATGTGAGGAGAGCAAAAAATGGCCCAAACTGCTCGGGGATACACTGGATTTATTTGATGAACACGTACAGGCAACTGTGTTTGTTCCTGAATTGCAGCTTGGAAAGAAAGGTGCATTTGTGCGCATCCACTAGCATGCTTTGACCTTAAATAGCAGAATTTTGCTTCGGGCAGCAGAGAGGCCAGGACTGACACTGGTGAAAGTATAGTAATTAATACACTAAAGCTGTAACAATGAAAACAGAAAAATAACTTTCAAAAGCCAAAATAAGGGAAATATAGATGATGAAGATGCACATGGTATCATCATCTGAATCTACTCTAATACAGTTAATACTGTTACAGAAGCTGAAGCTGCTAAAACATGCATTCATTCACACATCAACATTCCTAAAAATAGGCGATGCCTTCATCTGTGCCCTCTTACCTCATACCAACTCACTAATCTTCAGCGACAGATTTCCAATGCAATCTCCCCGAGGTCACGCCTCTTTAATTATCCAAACAGGTCAGAGGTCACAGACACTTATCATGTGGTGAGGGGTCAAAGGGCAGCCAGCGAGGTCACAGAGGTCAAGGCAGTAGCAGGGCAAAGAGAGAATCTGGCAGCAGATCCTGCTGCTTACTAACCAGACGTGATTAGTGTCAGCCATCAGGGAGTTGATGACTGACTGTGGCAGGCCCTGCAAGGCCTGATGGGTAATTCAAGGCAGGTGGTGGGTGTACAGTTGCAATTTAGAAAATGAAACTTTGACAGGCAAAAGAAATAACAGCATCAGTGCATGTTTGAACTCACATGTCATAATATGAAAAACTGTCCCTCCTATTCAAAAATGTGTAGTTATTAATGCATAGAAATGAATAACGTACACTAATTATTACATAAGTGTATAATCACAATAGTTGGCTGTATGGTTAAAAAAGCAGAAAACATTCACAACCTTAACATAACAAATAATGTAATCATTAATTTTAGGGTAACCATAATGACAAAACCACAACCCTTTAGTGTACCGTACATTCATTCACTTACACATTCAGGAGTTTTCATCAAGATGAGGAACAATTTTTTCAGTGTCAAGCAAACTTACACCTTTTAATACCATGCAAGGTAATGTTTTGTCTCCCAAAAATCCACCAACGTATAGTCCTCAGTGTGCACAAATGCAGGCTGCGGGGGTAATGGCTTGATCCCATCAGGCGCTTCTGCGTCATGATCCACCTCCAACACTGATCAATGCTGGTGATCCCACCGGGAGCAACATGGTGCATTTTAGAAGCGTCCCAGAAGTGGCTCTCCACTCTGCTCCACTAATCATACACGCCCAGTCTATTTCTGACGTAAATGACCGACTGCGATACATTCTCTGCCAGCAAGGTATAAATTTGAGGCCTATGAGTAACGTTATAGGCTATAACAAAAAATAACTTTAACTTCCCAACACTGTGCCACAAGCTTGTCGTAGAGTTAGAAAGATTAAAAGTTAACCTTTGTGTCGTCCTCCCGGGTCAAACTGACCCCGTCTGTTTTGACTGTTCCTTCTTTCCTCCCTTCCTTCCTTCCTTCCTTTCCTTCCTCCCTTCCTTCTTTCCTTCCTCCACCCCCCTTTCTTCCTTCCTTCTGTCCTTCCTCCCTCCTTCTTTCCTTCCTTCCCTCCTTCCTTCCTTTCTTCCTCCCTTCCTTCTTTCCTCTGTCCTTCCTTCCTCCCTCCTTCCTTCCTTCCTTCCTTCCTTCCTTTCTTCCTTCCTTCCTTCCTTTCTTCCTTCGTTCCTTCCTCCCTCCGTCCTTCCTTCCTTCCTTCCCTCTGTCCTTCCTTCCTTCCTTCCTTCCCTCTGTCCTTCCTTCCTTCCTTCTTCCTCCTTCCTTCCTCCCTTCTTTCCTCCCTTCTTCCTCCCTTCCTTGACTCAAGGACAACAGGAGGGTTAAAACATTGAACACAATTGTACTTTTTAATAACATAATACAGTTTTTCTACTTAGAGTTTCTTTTCTAGAGCTCTCAGGAAAACTGCAGCTTATGTTTTCAGCATTTCCACCGTGTGTAACCGGTAATATACTCTTGCAGTGTATGCAGAACGCAGCATCCTCATTGCTGTGTACTTTATGAAGGAAGGAGTAAGCTTCCTGGAGCGCTTTGGAAAAGACAGACCCTCTCTCTTTGGCATGACAGCTAACTGTTAGCTTACTAACAGGTTCTGTCAGAAAGTGCCGCAAGAGTCATAGCAACAGCCTTGATGACACATTGACTGGTTGACACGCATACAGACAAATCAGTGTTGGATTCAGAGGCGTCGTGATGTTTATATTTGGTTTAATGGGAGAGCGGTGAAGAAGTTATGATGGTTTCAGACTGGAGGCCTCATCACAGTACAGCAAATCACCCATAATGCCTGTGAGAAGATGTCACTTCATTTTTCTAACCGAAGTGCAATGCAGGGTGAAGTTTCAGCGAAGTTACACCACAATATTGCTTAATGAGGCGATGGGAAATTACATTTGCTGGAATATTAATTGACATTTTCATTTAGTGCCATCAGTCAGTGGCAGAGTAAACAGTAAGAAACTAGAAATGATTCCCTGTGATACTGCCTGTTCGACCGCCCAGCATCACCAGCTATTCTGTTTCACACACACACACACTCATACTCACACACACACACACATACTTTTAATTGACTTTGCTGTGATTTAATTACCTTCGGTAACAACCTGTCTCAGTTTGAATTTACTCCACCCTCCTTCCCATCCCAACTTAACCTCATTATACTTTCCACACATATGCACATGCACACACATTATTTTACACACTAGGAAAGCTATAAGAGAATGGGGAAAAAAGCATAGGTATATCCTCATGTACTTTATTCTCTCTAATTGTGTCCATTGAGCCTTTATTTACCTCTACTGCAGAGGGTACCAGGCCTGTATTGGGAGCAGGCTTATATTACAGATATCCCTTTTCCACCGAGCTGGAGCTGGTGGTGGTTTGGAGCCAGAGCCTGACTAAGCACCGGTTCTTTGCTTTTCCACCGCCAAAGCTCCAGCCCCGAGCCTCAGAACGGGAGCCAGAGCAAGCACCAACTCTTTGCTGGTCTAAAGCAAGAACCAATTACGTCAGTGGGATGGGGGCGGGGCTAACGTTTATTAGCCGGCTAGCGTGGCTAACGTTTATTAGCAGACTAGCGTGGCATTTACACAGGGTTAAATATTTGTTGATTAAAAGTACTATTCTTTGGTGCCGTCTTCTTCTTCTTCTTCTTCTTCTTCTTCTTCGTTTCCGGCAGGCTAGATGCCTTGTGCCATGTTGCTGCCTCTCACTGGTGAATCATGGAAGTGCTTCAAAGGCGCGCGCTGGCTACGTTATACAGTGACGTAATCGTGTGGCTCCTTGCCGGTGGAAAAGCAACAGGTTCGTAAGAGGTGCTTGGATTAGCACCAACTGAGCACTGGCTCTAGCACTAGCTCTGAACCAGCACTGGCTCCAGCTCGGTGGAAAAGGGGTAATAGAGGCCTTTATTTCTAATCCCTTCTGTATAGAGTATATTTGCTCATATTTTAGGACAAAGTCTTCTTGTTTTCTGATCTGCTTTTGTTTGCTCTGTTAAATGTTATTACATTACTGGTAATTCACTTACTCCGACGTACAGAGCAATAATTGGAGCGTTTTGAGTTCCACCTGTAATATTTTGATAGTGCACCACTTAGGCTTATGCTATAGTTGGATGTATGTTCGCCAGGTTAGCCAAGTTACTCCAGTTCCCCTCATAGTGTCTCTATCATCATTATTATTATTATTAAACAGTCGACTTTGAGTGAAAATAGCATGATTACATTCTTCAATCTATGAAATTAAAGAAGTGGAAATGTGTGCTATTCTGAACTTGGCATGCACATTATATAACCAGGCACCAGGAGTTTTTATCCCTGCTTCTATTTAGGGCCCTATCGTCTTTTATTTTCCAAAATATAGTACACACATACACACACACACACACACACACACATTAAGATGCCTGCTATCATGCAGTGATCAGAGCAGACAGGGACGATAGGTAGTCGCACAGCAGCGAATCAGATCTGAGCAGCAGTGAGTGACCTTGCTGAGCTGCACCTGATTGGTGGTGTCAGAGCTGTCAGTCATGTCAAGAAAACGGTGACAGGGGACAGACAAAGGTGCGTGTGTGTGTGTGTGTGTGCGTGTGATACTGAGAAATGGACATGCTAAGAAAGAAAGACAGAATGAAAGAAAGCGAGTAAAGAGGTACAAATAAACTAATCATGTGTAGAAGAAATCACTTAAAATATGTTAAGTGCCGTTGTGGTTGTTTTCATTTTCAGCTTTAGTTTCAATGTCAGACTAATTTGTCTCTTGTTTTAATTATCTCATCAGTACATATTTATCTGTTAATGGTTAAGATATAACAGATTTTCATGGACACACACACAAACACACACACACACACACACACACACACACACACACACACACACACACTTACACCGAGCAGAAAACACTGTGGATCTTTCAGTCTCTCATCTCAGCAGTCAACAGGGCCAAACAGACCCAAATGTAAGCAGGCAATTATTAGTGTGTGTTTCTTTATTCTGCCTGCCATCAGAGAGATTATGGGAATAATCGGCTTAATGAGCTCCGAACTAAAGATGGGATCCAGATTCCCCAGGGGGGCGAGGCTATTGTACGAAGGCCACAGCCTACACATAGCTGCTATGTCAAACAGCCCCGCTGCTCAAATACCATTTACTGCAATAGCAATCACCGCAGCGCTCATTGTTGTGTGTGAGTGTGTGTGTATGATAGGGAGAGATGACTACTGTCCTTTATGGTCCTTGGAGGTAAAATCTACCCTCACCAAAGAATTCCTGCGCTATCAAAACAAACGAGAAATGTCAGTAAATGTGACTAACTAGTACATAAAAGTAAAATTAAGAAGGGAAGGATTGGTATTGTGACTATATTAAGATAAATCCACTTTTAACAGTTACATTTATAATAATTTCTGTACTTTAAACCCGTCTTTTAGTCATATCAGAATGTATATTAACCCTCCTGTTGTCCTCAGGTGAAGGAAGGAAGGAAGGAAGGAAATTAGTAAGGAGGGAGGGAGGGAGGGAGGAGAGAAGGAAGGAAGGAAGGAAAGGAGTAAAGAGTAAAAGAGGAAGGAAGGAGAGAAGGAAGGGTGGAAGGAAAAGACGAAGGAAGAAAAAGAGGAAGGAAGGAAAGGAGTAAGGAGGGCGGGAGGAAAAGAGGAAGGAAGGAAGGAAGGAAAAGAGTAAGGATGAAAAGAGGAAGGAATTTAGGAGAGAAGGAAGGGTGGAAGGAAGGAAGGAAGGAAGGAAGGAAGGAAGGAAAGGAGTAAGTAGGGAGGGAGGGAGAGAGGAAAGGAGGAAGGAAGGAAGGGAGTAAGGAGGGAAGGAGGAAGGAAGGAAGGTGGGAAGGAAAGGAGTAAGGACGAAAAGAGGAAGGAATTTAGGAGAGAAGGAAGGGTGGAAGGAAGGAAGGAAGGAAGGAAGGAAGGAAGGAAAGGAGTAAGTAGGGAGGGAGGGAGAGAGGAAAGGAGGAAGGAAGGAAGGGAGTAAGGAGGGAAGGAGGAAGGAAGGAAGGAAGGAAGGAAAGGAGTAAAGAGTAAAAGAGGAAGGAAGGAGAGAAGGAAGGGTGGAAGGAAACGACGAAGAAAGAAAAAGAGGAAGGAAGGAGAGAAGGAAGGAAGGAAGGAAAGGAGTAAGGAGGGCGGGAGGAAAAGAGGAAGGAAAAGAGGAAGGATGAAAAGAGGAAGGAATTTAGGAGAGAAGGAAGGAAGGAAGGAAGGAAGGAAAGGAGTAAGTAGGGAGGGAGGGAGAGAGGAAAGGAGGAAGGAAGGAAGGGAGTAAGGAGGGAAGGAGGAAGGAAGGAAGGAAGGAAGGAAAGGAGTAAGGACGAAAAGAGGAAGGAATTTAGGAGAGAAGGAAGGAAGGAAGGAGGGAAGGAAAGGAGGGAAGGAGGGAGGAAAGAAGGAAGGAAGGAAAGAAAGGAGTACAGTCAAAAGAGATGGGGTCAATTTGACCCAGGAAGACGACACGAGGGTTAAACAAAAAACTTGTGTTAAGGTAAAACGCATTAAAGTAAAGACGCTTAATTCTGTCAATTTGAATCATTTATTGCAACAATACAGGACTTTAGTTTGGTTGTATTATACTCTGGAACAAATGTGAGCAAGCTTGACACAGTCTGTCCCTGAGCCTCTGGCAGAGCTGAGTTACACAACATTTCATGAGCATGAACACATATTAAAAAAAGAAATATTCCAAAAAACGCTAATATAGGAGGAGGCAGGGGGGTGGGGGGTGGAGGGAGTAAATGAATCCCTCCAGACATGTTTGAAGACATATAAAAATACTCGCTTTGAATAGTAATTTGTGTCTCATGTTTTTTTATTTTCTACTAAAAATGTCCAATTACCTTGTGAAAATCGTTAAAATTGCTTCAGCTCTTTCTGCCTTTTTTTTTTTTTTAAACCTTTCCTCTCCTGCTTCACTGAGAAGTCGATTCTCAGTGTGTGTGTGTGTGTGTGTGTGTATGTGTGTGTGTGTGTGTGTGTGTATGTGTGTGTGTGTGTGTGTGTGTGGCTTTGAGTTTCCACATCACACTTGTTCAAGTCGAATATTGGACCATGCTTGGCTCCAAATTAATTGTGATACCATTAATCAAGCTTGTAGTTACACACCTTAAATTTAAGATGATTTTTAAAATGAGCACAGAGAAACTTTCCAACTTCAGCAGCAGATGGATGTGGAAGTCATTTGAATCCCGACTGCCACAAATGATGAAAACTACAATATAGAGGGAGTCAATTACACAATACAAACACATTGCATGCTTTAGCAATAAAAAGATGTCAAGCATAAACAATTTAAAAAATGCGATTTTGGTGTAATGAAAGGATTATACCTTTTTAATCTACATTTCTGACTCAGCCCCAATTGCATCAATGCACTGCTGTCTTATTTAAATGATAGGTTGTATATTTTTCACATTTTGACATCACAATACTGAGCTGTGGCAGGGCGGCTGTGGCTCAGGAGGTAGAGCGGGTCGTCCATTAATCAGAAGGTCGGTAGTTCGATCCATGACTCCGCCTGGCGAAGTGTCCTTGGGCAAAATACTGAACTCCAAATTTCACCTGCACCCTGCATGGTAGCTAGCTGCCATCAGAGTGTGTGTGTGTGTGTGTGTGTGTGTGTGTGTGTGTGTGTGTGTGTGTGTGTGTGTGTGTGTGTGAATGGGTGCATGAGCAGCAGAAACATTATAAAATGCTAAATAATGCAGCTATTTACCCTTTTTTCACTATCACTATTATGACTTTAGCCAGGCAGACAGTGTGTTTTTTTATTGATGATGCACATGTTGTGATAAATCTACACTATATGTTTTAATCCTCTGTGCTCACACCACATTCAGGCTATAGGCAGTATATACAGATACATGAAAGTTTGCATGAAGCAAGTTTGAAGCCAAAATTTGCAGTTCATGGTTGCTGCCATATTTTCCCCCCTTTTCATTGTGTTACGCCTTTCACGCTCTAGAAACAGCCTCCGCTACCTCATACTGAAGTTACAGTTGGGCTACAGATGTTAGTTGCTTTGGCTAAATAATTGTGCTAAAAGGTAACATAGTGTAATCAAGTAACATTAAACTTATTGAAATATGGCAACAATAGTCCGATTTGAGTCCCAAGAGAACCAGAGAAGAACAGCTGGTGAGTTACAGCATATATCAACGCTACTGTAAGTCCTCAAATCCTGTTAACGGAGCAATAAATTCCAAAATGACCACAAGTACTCTTATTAGAAGGCCTGAATTTAGAGATTGAGACCATAATGACTGAAGTGGGAGTTAACAGGAGCCAGCCTCTGGTGGCCATTGGTAACAGTTTTAGGTACTTCTGCACTGGCTTCAGCTTCAAGACGTGGTTGTCGCTACTTTGCTCAGACTGTACGTTCTGTGTAATTGTGGGAAATCGGACCGTGGAACTACTTAAACTATAGGACGGTCAAAATTTGTGGCATGCCAGAAACCCAACTGATCGTCCCACAGCCAGATTTCTTAAGGTAATAAATCAGGGGTCCTCAACCTGGATGCAAAATGAAAACCAATTTAAATTTTGTCTGAGCATTTCTATTTTAACGGGTGCAGCTTCTCCAGTTATTACGGTAAAAGTGGAGTGGCCCTTGGAAGCTCACAGACCACTTTGCATAGCCAATCTTCTCATGTGACACTGATCAACCAATTAAATCCGTGCATTCATACATGCGGAGAGAGTCGACTGTGTTGAGATGTTTTATTATAAAGTTATTAGATGTGGAATTAAGTTTATGGTTTAAGTTTAAAAGAAAAAAGGGATTCTTTTTTATTTTTCTAAAACTAAGCACTTTATTTAAGAAGCAGAATTAAAAGCTTTTTGTGATGCACTCTAATTTAAAATGTAAGAGTAATAAATGAATTCTACTGTATTTATTTGGCAGTCTACAATCTAGCCACTAGACACAGATGCTGATGTAACTACAATGCTACTTCAAGGTACTGAAAAATAACACGGACATTATGATGTTCACTTGAGAAAATGTTCATAAATTGGATCTTAGTGAATTTTAATTGAATACCCCTGTCATATAGCATCTGCTAAACTTTATTGGGAAACTTCAATTGAATGGAGCTTCATGTTACTAGTAGCACCTTTGCTTTTCCTGCTATCACAAGTCAAAAATGTCTCCTGTGAAAGAGGTGTATTTGACTGATTGCGGTCTAAATTGTATGCTACCTCCATCACCACGACAAAAAAAACCCTCCTCTGCTGCAGAACACTTGCAGGTTAAAGCATTCATCTCTCAAACTACAGATGGAAATGATGGAAGAAACTAGAGTTACTTCTCCCTCTGCTGTGATTTCCGCCTCAGCAAGACAGCTCTCTCTCTCTCTCTGCGGAGCTCAACAGCTGCATCCAGACAGGCCTCTCTGCAGTACACTGACATTTTATCACTGCAACTAGGATTACAGTGGACCTTTTATTTTCTTTGATAATGTGCCATTCCCGTGACATTTTCATTCCGCAGCCGAGAGATGCCAGCACAGCAACCAAAACCGGAGTCTCGCGGGTAAAAATGAGACACGTCAGATTCAGATGCCTCCTCAACAGTAAATCACTCACACTCTCTCTGTCACTATAGACTTCTATAAAATGCAGAAAGCAGGAGTCAATGAGGCAGGTTGAGGGAGTTTAAAAATTAACTCATATTTAATAATGCATGAAGATCTGAGAGGGGGAAATCTACTTTTAAAGGTCACTGTCTTTGCCAGAGATGCAATTTGTAAACAATCCTTTCTATGGAAACAGTGAAGTTATTTCTCTTCCTGTCTGCTGATAATGTGTCTATAATCTCTATAATGTCTTATTTCTTGTTCCAAATGCTGCACTTTATGTCAGTCTAGACCAAATTATGCAATATCCCTTTAATTGCTCATGTATTTTTAGCTTGAATTTAGGTTTTTTTTTAAATGCTTGACTCAGTGCTGAATGGCCACTTACTTCACATTAACAGAGTCATCTTTCTGTCTTCTCGTATATTGACAGGAGAAACTGTGTGACACGAGGCGAGAGGGGGTTTAGAGGGAGTAATTCTATTTTTAGTCTCATTGGGGAACATATGAACATTGCAGAGGACTCGCTCGCATTGTAAAAGAGGTGAGAGGCTGTTTATTAGTGTGACTCTTAAAGCTGTGAGGTCATCATCTGGAGAGAGAAAAGAAGTGAAGGAAACCTGAGAGGAGCACATGGCTGAAGCAAGACAACATGAGGTGAAAATGATTTTCTTGAACCTGAATCGTACCCTTCCCTGCAAACCCCCCAGAGGTATACTTTTTTTTGTCATATCTCACAGATTCTTTATCCTATCATTACAATTTTTCATATCATCATCATGACTTCATATCATTGTTTTCTGTTTTAATTAGTGCTTTTCAAAAATAACTATTGGTGTCCCTGCAGTCAAAAAGTGCTCAATTTGTTCTCTGCAGTTTTAGTCAATGGAACTATTTATTGAGCTCATGTTTGTCATGGGTCCTAATTTAAAGTAGCACGCTATCGGGGGGAGGGGAGGGGGGTCAGGGCACTCAGTCTTTTGAAGGCTTTATGGAAACTTGTTATGAAGCCTTTCCTAAAATAGCTATCTTTTTTTACACCCAAAGAAATTATTACCATTATAGAAATCACCATAAAATTAACCATTCAGCAGGAAAAACAGAGAACAAAAAGAACAAGCAAATTCTGTAGTAAAACATTAATGATCCACGTTAACTAATCACCTGTTTTGTCATGGGTCAAAGGTCAGCGGGATAGTTGAGCCCCCTTCAATAGTCGACTCTTTACGATACACTGATGCGTCCCAGTGATGTCATCCAACCCTCTGCTGACCCTCTGACCCGCTCTGTGTTTTAGAGCTCTAATTAGTCATTGACCTCGTCTCCTCCCACATCACCCTTACACCCAGCGTGACCCCCCCCCCTGACCTCAGCAGGGAGGTCACATGCTTGTTGACATCAGCAATCATCACTCTTCTTTTTTCAGCATTTGCATGTCTGACTGGTGGACGCCAACAAGACAAATTTGTGGCTCTCCCAAAATAGCTGCACTGTATGCGATCGCACCAGAATCTAAACATGAATTCAGCAAGACGATAAGACCTCCGTCTCGACTTTATCATGTTTTTAAAGTATTTTTACTTTACTTCTTCTCTTACCGACAATCAGAAATACAATCTCCATGCTTACTCTATTTACTCCCCCTCTTTCGGTTCCTGCTTCCAACTCAATCAGCTGATTGAGGGCATTCCCGCTTTCAGTTAAACCAGAATCAGATTCAGCCACGACCTCTGTAAGCCAATCATTTCATTGCTGCCAAACTATTAAAACAGTTGCTTTCTGTCAGCTGTCATTTCATTGTAAGAGCGGTAACACCCGATTCACCTTCAAGTTTTGATCCAGCGTCCATGATGGGTTCTTCCACTGAGTTCATCAGAGTCCTGCTACACATTCAGTGGTGGAAGAAGTATCTTTTATTTAAGTAAAAGTACCAATATAGCAAAGTAAAAATATTTCTGTTTCAAATAAAAGTCCTGGATGAAAGATCCTGCTTAGGTAAAAGTGCAATCAAAAGTATCATGAGCTTGATGTAGTTGAAGTATTACAGTAAAAGTACTGCAGTATTATAGTGATGTAGTATGCAGTATTACAGTAAAAGTACTGCAGTATTATGAGTGATGTAGTATGCAGTATTACAGTAAAAGTACTGCAGTATTATAGTGATGTAGTATGCAGTATTACAGTAAAAGTACTGCAGTATTATGAGTGATGTAGTTGAAGTATTACAGTAAAAGTACTGCAGTATTATAGTGATGTAGTATGCAGTATTACAGTAAAAGTAGTGGTTTGGTCCCTCTGACTGATATACTATTATAGATGACATCATTAGTTCTGATACATAAAAGTGTTTCCAGTTTTTGGACTTTTTCTCTAATCTTTGATTTGTGTGCTGGAAAAAATCACTATTTGGTGGAGCTGTTAACAACTCAGAGACAATCTGAGATATGAGCCCAACTACACACTGCTTTTTGTAAGATATCAAAAGACAAAAAGGTTGGAAACCACTGGTTTCATCTTTAACGATGTGTTGTATTTTTAAAGCGTGTTATATTATCCATTGTGTCAAATCTCCATCTGAAAAGTAACTAACGCTGTCAAATGAATGTAGTGGAGTAGAAAGTATAATATTTCCCTGTGAAATGTAGTGGAAGTATAAAGTAGCATCACATGGAAATACTCGAGTCAAGTACCTCAAAACTCTACTTCAGTACAGTACTTGATGTCCACATTATAATGACCCAGATCTTCAGCCACTGCTTTCCGCTATTCACCACCACCCACAGTGTCTAGACTCCATCGGAGGATATTCCTGTAAACCCTGCCAACATCATGATGGGGTGAAACGTCCAAAGAGTCCTCACATATTTCTTCAACTTTCCTTATTCTGCAAACTATGTCAAATATATTTAATTTGATTACTCTCTAAGCCTCTCCTTCAATTCTCCTGATTGAAATGGATCAGACCAACGGGAGGGAGGAGCCAGAGAAGGAGCCTCACGGGACATCCAGTCAAGAGTATAAGAACACTTTTCATCAATAGTGTAAGCAGTAGAAAGTATTGAGTAACCATGGCTAGCTGAAAAAGCTGGCATCAATCCCCTTTGTGCCTTTTCTTGACTAATACAAATGACTGTGTTGGTGGAATAAAGCTGAAACCATTCTGACGTATGTAGAAGACGGAGGGACTGAAATTCAAGTAATGATACCTATAATCAACTCTCACACACAAACATGACCCGAGTGTCCTCATCTCCATTAAATCCTCAAGTTCCATATAAAACGTTGCAACCATGCCAAAAAAAAGGAGCAACCAGCACATCTCTTACTAGCTGGTTATTCTCTGTGTGTTTCCTGGTGAATATTCCACTCTTATAATCGTATCTGTTTCAGTTTATTTTATTTTAAAAAATCATCTAATTACACTGCAAGAAACTCAGGATTGCATGTGATGCCAGCGACAGTGTTTCATTACTACACAACACTACAGTTACAGACTCTGGAGGTCTCACAAATACAGAATGTTAATTTTATTTTGGGGTTTTTTGTTGTTGTTTTTTTAACCGACGCCAGTGTTATAATCAATGTCACATTTGTGTTTTGAGACTGAATAACTTAGGCTACTTTCTTACAATCTGTCAGAGGGAGCAACTGGCAATCATGATCAACCCCAAAACAGCAGGGATTTCACCATCAGCGCAGAGTAAACAACATAAATCTGAAATAAGTGTGTCTTACAGAGGATTGAGAATTGAAAGTTCTTAGATTTCTGCACAAATTTTCAGGAAAAATTGCAAATATTTCCCTTTTTGTGTTGTACTGTACACAGGAGACTTTTAAAACATCGACATCAGCATTGATATTGGGGTATTGGTGTTACCTCTAGCATTATGGAGTGTTAGGGTAAAAAGTATACAAGTTGGCCATCTATAGCAAGAGGGAGGAGAACAAAACATGAGTGTAAAGGAGACATTAAGGGGGGGGGGGCACTCTATTTAGGTATGCATTTATGTTATATTGTAATTGTAATTGTAATTGGTTGTATTTATTTTAACATGGACCCCAGGAAGAGTAGCTGTTGCCTGGGTAACAGATAATGGGGATCCAAAAAACTAAACTAAACTAAATTTAATGATTTTGGTGATTTTCTGTTATTTTTCAGCGTTTTCAAAACTTTTAAAACCAGGGCCTCGGCTGCTTTAATGCTCAGTTTCCAACGTTACCTCAACTTCCCCTTCAAGCTGACATCAGATCATGTCCACATGTCCATCTTTCCATAGCGTTTTATTGCTAAGGTTGTTCCAGAGGTTATTCCCATTGTCTGCTCATGTATTTCAAATTGGATTCAGATGTACGGATGTGTCTGAGAAGTTTATATTTTCAATAAAGAAAAGGAAAAAGAAGAGAATCCAACCAGTACTGTTTGTTAATGTTAAGCCTCCTAAGCTGCCAGAAGTCTGCAGAGGAGCCGCTTCTGTTAGCTAACCAATCAGAAAAAAAAGTGGGTTCATCGGGAGGGAGTCTTAAAGAGACAGGAGCTAAAACAGCCTGTTTTAGACAGAGGCTGAACTGAGGGGCCCTTATAACATAAACGAGGAGTTTGTTTAACTATAAATCATACAAAGATTTACTAGTAGAGCACCAGAATAAATATATAGATCTGGAAATGTCCTCTTTAAGAGAAGAAAGGATTTTCGTCTTTTTTAAGTTTGACTCTTAGCAGCACTAAACATAATTTTGCTTTCAGGGTTAGCTAAAGCTTGGTCAAAGCCATAACTCTTGCAGTTAAATTTAATTTCTTATTTTTCATTTCAGTTATTTGTACTTTAGGTTTCAACACGTTAAAACAGTGAGAATCATGAAAACATACAGATTAAATCAGCACAACTACATTTAGTATTACTATATAATACTACTAGTATACTATTACTATACATGACAAATTCTAGCACATAGCGCAGCATCACTGCCGAGTGACAAACATTGTTTTCTTCAGAGTCGAGGCACAGGAAGGAGGTTGAACCCCCCCGCCTGCAACACAGCAACATACAACCTGACAAAGGCGAGTCTGTTTCCCCTTCGTACTCCACGAGACAGACGGACTGACAGTGAGCTGTGTGTGTATGTAAGATGATAGCCTGGTATTCAGTGAGAAGAGATGGGCAGACGGGTCATCCATCCACACCCTGACATTACAGACTGAGATACCAACAGGGGGGAAACGTTAAGGTGAAAAACTGAATGAAATAGAAGTTCTGCTGTCTCACTGTCGAGAGTGTTGAAGGCCGGGGATTTAAAGGAAGGTAAAACTATCAAAGCCACCCTTTTAACTTTATCTTAATCCTTGCCTTATGAATGTCTGAATGTGTGAATGTTTCCACAATAATATGGGCCTTTCCTGCCTTTGTAATGTGCAGTGAATGTGCACTTGTTATGAAGCCTTGGTTACCTTCAGCTTCACCTTGCTAAACTTGCATGCTAGCATTAGCTATCACTTCTGCACAAATCACTCCATGGATGATCTGTAGGACATGAAGCACATTTTAGAGGCATCACAACTGAATATATAGTCAATGAAGAGACACAATTACATACAAATATTACCTAGGTTTAGGTTTGTGGAATTTGCAGATCACATAGTTATAAATATTCACCTGAAGCAAAAAGGTTGCACTTCTAGGCTTTTTGAATCTACTTTATAAAAATATAGAGATGAGAAGCAAAAAGGAGAGACTGGAAGGAAACAGTTACTATTGTCTGTTGCTAGCCACCTTACAGCTAATATCTGTTAAACATTGACTGTATACTGTATATGGATGCCATTACAGCCCCCCAAAAGTGAAGCCATAGCATCTGGGTCGCCCGTTGGTGGCTGGCTGCAGTATAGGTCATAAATCCCGCCCCCTCCATGTTAGTGTATGAAAAATGAACCACACTAAAAAGAATCAAAGTACATTTCAAATTAATTTTTTACCAAAGACGGTTTCTATCATTTTAGGTTGTTCTTATCATCCTGATATTTGTCCAAGTGCTTATTTTTCTGATACGTTTGTTTTTAATTAGTTATTTAATTAGTTAGTGTAAAAAAAGGGGGGTAGTTCAAGTTCAAGATATCTTTATTGTCCCCGAGGGGCAATTCGTGGTGCAGCCACCAGCAAAACAATAGAAATGACAATAACAATTACAGTTAAAAATAAACAATTCACAAAAAGTACAATAGAGAGTGGCGTCATGATTGACAGCTGTGACAGCTGCTCTCAATCCTCCATCAACTAGTGGCGCTACTGCACAGACTCCAAAATGACATCACACAAGCAAGATGGCAGCTAATGCAAAGGAGATATTTGAGCTTCACATTTACATAGTAACAAGTAGAGATGCATTGTCCATATTTATAGACAGTCAATGGGTGTAAATGTAAAATGAATTCTGTATCTTGTGAAAATAATCCAGCATCTTGCAATAAAACAATCTCATTATTTATCTGTTATCTCTAAATCACAAGATCTCGTAACAAGATGAGAAAGTTTCACATACAGTAATCGCAAAATACAGAAGTTTGAAATTTGAACTCTGCATGCACCTGTCCCTTTCACCTTATATCATATCTCTGCTGTCACGTCTCTCCCGCTGCTGCTCCCCGCCATCATGTTTCCCTCTGGAGACGCACGCCTCACAGCTGGAAACCGTCTGGCCTAAGCTCAAATATATGAGAGTGAGCGTAATCTTTAGATTTACGGATTTACTTATCTTACAAATTTACTTAGAGAATAATTAGCTAAGCCAGGATCCGACCAAACTCCACCACCTAAACCTGTCCATGCAGATGAGGAGTCCACAAGTTGTTTAATAAGCGTGAATCTCAGCAGGTCCAGATTTGAGTCTGACCCAGACTGGGCTGCGTGAGTTTCCCCGCTCCGCTCCAGACGAGGTCACTCTTTGCCGCTCAAGCAGATTCACGTGGGTCTTTGAAATCAGCCAGTTGAGGTTGTTCAGTTAGAGGAGGAGTGCACAGTGAACACAGGGTTTCTTTTTGAACCCATACACACACACACACACACACACATGCAGTGCTCTGAGACAGACACGCTGCTCCCCACCTAGGATGTCCCCCGTGACCTGAAGTCTTAATAGAGCGGCAAAGTTTGGGAACCACAACCATGTGTGTGTGGTGTGTATGGGGAGGTCAGGGAGGTGGGGGTGGGGTGCTGAGTTACACTGTCAGGGTCACCTCTGCAGCCCCTTTTGAACACCCCTCACAATACGCCACCTTGAGGTAACAATGACTCCATTGTTCATCCAGACAATGCTGTCTGAAGGGCAGGGTTAAAGGGGCGGGTGGGAGAGGGGGGTTAACGGAGCAGAGGGGACAGCGGGGGACCCAGCACCTGGTAACACTGTATGGATATGAGGTGGAAGTGGGGGGTTAGGGTGGTCACAGTCCATCAGTCAGCAATGGCGGTGTTCAGGACCAGAAGAGAACATGCAGCACTGATGCTGGGCGGGACCACTGACCTGCAGCACGGTTTCCCATGTGATCCTTGAGCTGGGAGGGGTCTCTGGGAGGAAGACAAATGCGCTCAGAGCATCTGTATGCTCCCTCCAGTCCTTCATATGGTTGAAGACTGAGAATCAGAACCTGCATTGCCATAATTTAATACCAAAATCCACTTCCTCCTACAGGAACATGGCCTTTTCAGGATATGTTCGTGTGTGTGTGTGTGTGTGTGTGTGTGCGTGTGTGTGTGTGTGTGCGTGTGTGCGTGTGTGTTCGTGCACACTGAAGACCCTGAAGAACCTGCAGTTTTCAGGTGCAGTCACAACACTGATACTGTAGTTAGTTCTGGTAAGTTGCTTAAGATGTTTTCTTCTATTAGCCACGAGGGAGCCATTTTTGTGCTGATGCTCCAGAATGATGGGACCAGAAAACATACTTTGATGAGCCTCACAAAGATGATAAAAAAAATAATTTATTGGAAGCACTTTCAACTTTAGCTTTTCCGAGAAAAAAGCTCACAAGGATGAGGACTGGTTTGCCAAACATAAATACAAGCAGGAACCCACAGACTCAGACACTGGATGTATGTAACTAGGTTTTCTGTATCAATGAGCTTAATAATGACCCCACCAGTGAATTAGAACTGAAGTAGCCCTTTGGATAAAATATCTTCAAATATCTTCAACCTAGTCCAGTTTGACCTCGATTCAACCCTCTTTGGATAACCATGACCTGGATGACTGAGAGTCTTCACAGACGTATTCTGTGATCATTCATCCTGTCCATAAAGGCACTTTACACTGCATAATTAAACTCATATGAGGCGTCCAGACACACATTCCACATGGCCTTCGATTGACTGCATGATCCACACTATAAAGGTTTAAACATGCAAACATATTATGTATGTAACACACACACACATACAAACTCACTACTATCACACTACACTCAGGGCCACAAAACAAATATATCCCATTACTGCTTGGAAATAATGGTCCCATTTTTCTCCCACACTGTGGTCTTTATGAATAGTGTATAAACCCGGCCACGCGTTGGATCCTTGGGGGTGGGGGTTTCGGAGGGAGGGGTGACACAGCCATGGGAGGTGGGAGGAGCTCAAACACATTTCTGGCTTTTATCCCCACACTGATTAAAGAACTCCCACTTATACAAACATACAACACATAGCAAACACACTCACACACACATACATGCACTATTTGATTTTTTTTTTTTTTGCAGAGAACACAAGACATCAGAGTGCTTAAAAGCCCTGTCTAAACATAGACCCAAGGCCAACAGTGAGTGCTGTGGTCCTGAATGGAGCTCCACCATCGCTGCACTCTGCTGCCTGGATGTCAGTGGAATTACCCACAATAGCTGTTCTGTGTGCAGGAGGAAGAAAAAGGGGGGCATTATTCACTTCCTTGCATTTTCTTTGAAATCACACTAATGGCTGAATATGCCTTGAATGCATCCTCTTAGTTTTGCTTTTTTTTTTTTTTAATCAGAAAAATGCACAAATTCCATCTTTCTTTCTTTTTATTTTTTTTTTATTGCACTTCGTCTCTTGGCACTGGCACAGCAAGATACATGTGATGGTGAAAGTGAGGATTACTGCAGGTCTCAGTCCCTCTCTCTCTCTCTTTCCTCTCTTTCCTCGTCTTGTCCGCAGTGTTGTAAAAAAGCCCTTTGTTGTGCACTGCAGTATATATCATTTACAGGCTTTGCATAAATTTGTGTAATCTGCTTCATGGGGGCTGGGCAGACTATCTGATTCACTGGAAGCCAGAGAGGAAGAGTTCATGTCAACTGTGTGTGCCAAACATGCATGTTGTGTGTGTGTGTGTGTGTGTGTGTGTGTGTGTGTGTGTGTGTGTGTGTGTGTGTGTGTGTGTGTGTGTGTGTGTGTGTGTGTGTGTGTGTGTGGAGAGAAAACCTGAACACAGTTAGTTACAGTGTCACATGCTTTACATGCAACATGTGAGAGGAAACAGTTACATACCATTCCAGCACAGCAAGAAATACAGACAAGAAAATTCAGGACTCACAGTTTGTGGCAGATTTCTTTCAAATGCTGTCCAGCGCATAAAATATATGTTGTCTGAAAGCGTCATTTAAGGTGAAATCTACCTTTAATAGGACCGTTTTTGCCAGATATAGAGATGTTTTCATTCTGCTCTTGTCAGTAGCCAGTTTGTGGCCTTTGCCACACAAAATTTGAAATTAGCAGCAAAAACCAGTTTGATGCACTTAAAGTTTTACCTCCACATAAAGTGGTTTGGATAATTTGGCTAAACTGTTGGCTTGTTTACAACCTGTCTGTGTTGGCATCACGCAATGCTGCTGATGTGTTTTTAGATCTCAGCAATTTCGTTGGTAATTGGGCAAAAATCACAAAAATAAGACTCAAGTTGCAATCATACTTTAATTTGATAAACTGACACAACAGTTCTGAATTGTACTCAGGAGCTTCACCATGTGGTGCTTGTTAAAGGACGGGTTCACAAGATTTCAAGTCTGACTTAAAAACATTGAAACCTGTTTTTCTTGCTTGTAATCATTCCTCCTGTTCATACTGACCATTAGAAGATCCATTTATAATGCACTTATAATGGAAGTGATGGAGGACTAAATCCACAGTCCTCCTTCTGTGCAAAAAAAAAAAATATTTAAAAGTTGATCTGAAGCTAATGTGAAGCTTCAGTCGTCCAAATGAGTCAAATCAAGTAGATATCTCTCAAGGTTACATTCTTTTTAGTGCCAAAATCCCTCGTTTTGTCGCTTTCCTTCCACCACAGCTCAACATGGAAACACTCTCCGAGGAAACACAAAAGACTTAATGTGGCAGACTCAGACTGCTGAAGCTTCATATAAGCTCCACATCTACTTTTTAAATGACTGTGTGGACACACTGTGGATTTTAGCCCCCATCAATTATATTGAAAGCATATTTGAAGGTCAGCATGAAGAGGAGGAATCATTACGGCGAGGAAAACAGTGCTCATACAGACACCTGACTGGCGTTTTAAGACAGACTTGAACAATTGTTAATCTATCATTTAAATACATGCTATTTTATATTAAACTATATATTTAAACTCAACACATTGATCAACAAATACACTGATTCTTGTTGCATTGCTGTCTGGATTCATAGTTAACTTATCTCTTATAGAGCAGTTATATACAGTCATGTACCTTTAATTCTTTTTATAACAAACCTTTTTTTATTGTAGTTGCTAATACCGTTGAATTATGACTGTACGTGTTTTGAAATGCTTTTGTTTAAACAGCATTGTCTCTGGAAACAAATAAAACTGTCTGTTACTTCCTGCTCACTTCTCTGCTCAACTCCGTCCAAGAGACTTTTATTTGAATGGGGGGCTTATTCCAGTAAAACCACTACGGCTACTGTCACAGTGTCCTTGCAGTTGTTCCATTATTCACCATCCGTGGAGGAGCTCCAGGATTTTTGTCTCTGGATGACATCATCTTTATAGTCTGTCTCTCTTGTCCTTCAGCTCAATGACAGTTCAGTTCAAATTCATTAATTATACAGTAAGTGTGTTGTACTATAGTATAGAAATGACACATGATAATTCTACTTTAGGGTGGATTTCACTTCAAATTCTAGTAGTGTGTAAAATAGTAGACTTCACGTGCCAAAATCACACTTTAGAGTAGAGAGTGAATATTTTAGAGGTGTCGATTAAATTAACTATTTGGGACATCATTTGTTTTTCCTGAACAGATATTCTATTCTCATATGGAGTATATATCTCCTTGTCAGTTTCTATTGGTCCGGTGATACACACACACACACACACACACACACACACATCCACACACTCCCTCACAGCAGTGACGAGGCAAGACAGTAAATCATTGGGAGGCGGAGCGCAGAGCTGAAAGCTCAGCGACAGAAGATAAAACATGCAGCGGCAGGCGGACTCTCCACTCTGAACACAGCACACCTCCTCCAGACCAGCTCTGCCTCTCCTCCAGAAAATACCCCGACAAGTATTTAGTCTAATGAAAACACCATCCACTCCATCCCGCTGACAATCTCATTCACACATGAATCATCTCTGCTAACAAACAATCTGAAAAAGCAAGAAAAAAAAATGTGGGGAGGGAAATGCAGTGAAGGAAATACACTGTGTTCCAAAATCTGAGGCTTTCTCGAGTCCTCTATTCAGTCTAATCAGGTCAGGGTAGGGGTACTGCTCTGTAGCTGTGGGTCTCGAATGTGTGTGTGTCAACATTTCTAATATTTGAGTGGATCCGAGCAGACTCTCTAACAGTCCTGATCATGTGATGCGCCATGATGATTGCAAGAGAAAAACATGTGGGGGGATTTTTTGAGGCAAAATAGAGTTTGAAGAGCTTTTCATTCAGACTGCAGCTTCTTGGTGGCTCATCGGGCTGCCTGTGTTCTCTCTCTCTATTTGGGTCAGTTCAGGTTGACCGCATTTTGGATTTGATCTAATTATCCTTTTGGTTTATTTTGAACTGGTCGTGACTGTCCTTGGGACCCCTTTTGTATTGCGTAATTTTGGTGAAATGAACTTGCATTTGATTTGTAGGTTTTTCCACATGTAGATTTAAAGTCACATTCAGAATTTTGACATGAGGATCACAAGTCAAAATCATATGAGATCAGGGCAAAATGTAATACTGACATTTGAGAGTTAGACCAAGCAGTAACCGTGGCTTAATGGCTGCTAGATACTGGCTCCAGAAAACCCCTGGATTAAATTAACTCCCATTCAAAAAGCATCAACTTCTCGCTAGATGTAGGCCACATAGAGAGGTCAATCATTTTTTCAATAAGTCATTTTGGTCTCAATTGCTAAATTCAGGCCCTCTAATAGATGTGGAGACTTACAGTAGCTCTGATGTCTGCCTTGTAGGTGTTGATTTTAACAGTTGGTCACTTGGAGTCACACTGAGTTGGACTATTGTTGTATTATTTTGGTAAGGTTAATGCTACTTGATTATGATACCTGCCCTGTTGGCACAATTTAGCTAAAGTAGGTCATGTTTGACCAAGTGTACAGTAACACTGGGTGCTAACAGGAAGCAAGCATCCAACTTTGATGTTGCATAACGTAACGTAACCTCGTATCTATCAGCTGTGCACTCAACATGAGACTGGAGACGTAACCACATCAAGTGAAAGATGGGTTATTACTGGCTGTTTCTTAACTTGAAATGACATCAAATATAATAAAAATAGAAACTTCCAGCTCCATGACAATCTTCCCTCCACCCAGCTGCTACCTCACTTAGGAATCTGTTGTAAAATGAGGAGGTATCATAGAGATAACTCCTCATTTTAACTAAACTAATGAGCTGTTCCTCATCCATGACGCACTTTCACCGTTAGCAACAGGAGGTAAATAGAAACAGGTAAGGCCGGCCGACACGGTGTTAGTTTCGGTCCAAGGTAGCGAGGCATGTTTCCAGAGCATGAAAGGCAACACCCGAATATAAAGATAGCACCGATTATAAGCAGCAACTCCGGGCTTTAAACCGGCTCCAGTAAAAACCAGAAGGTGATGTCATACCTCACTACCTCCATATTTATATGAGAGCTATGAGTTAGACCAGAAGAGGCATTAAAGATTCCTTAAATTAGGTTATTTAACCCTTGTGTCGTCCTCCTGGGTCAAATTGACCCTGTCTGTTTTGACTGTTCCTTCCTACCTTCCTTCCTTCCGTCTGTCCTTCCTCCCTCCTTCCTTCTCTCTTTCTTTCCTTCCTCTCTCTTTCCTCCCTTCCTTCTTTCCTTCCTCCATCCCCCCTTTCTTCCTTCCTTCTGTCCTTCCTCCCTTCCTTCTTTCCTCTGTCCTTCTTTCCTTACTTCCTCCCTTCCTCTTTTCCTTTCTCCCTCCCTCCCTCCTTCCTTCTTTCCTCCTTTCCCTTCCTCCCTCCCCTTCTTCCTCCCTTCCTTCCTTCCCCCCTCCCTCCTTTCCTTCTGTCTGTCCTCCCTTCCATCATTCCTTCTTCCTCCCTTCCTTCCTTGACTCGAGGACAACAGGAGGGTTAAATTACTGAAAATCAATCTCTTAAATCTGCTTCTTTACATGAACACAAAGTTTTCTACCAAAGTTTTGCTTCTTTCATGTGAGAGAGTTCTGTTTGTTTGTTTCATCTGTGCTTCTCTCACTAGTTTGAAGATCACTTATTTTCATATACACCATCAGGATTACGCAACATTTTAAATATAAATCTCATGACAGTTGCGAGTTGAGAGGTTGAGTTTTTGACTTTGAACAATTTCCCCCCCCCCAAATGTTTACTTCAAATGCTGCTTATCCAGTCATGAATATTTAATAATATAGCAATATCTAAGATGTTGAAACCTGCTTTTCAGGGTGGTTTTGAAAAACTAAATCTTTGGCATTTCATTTTTGGCTTACATGCACACATATATCTGTAATAAACTAATAAAGGCTAATTATATCTCCAGTGACATCAGAATCATGTGATCGAGATGTTAAAACTGGCCATTTGTGTTTACTTAGGTTGCAGTGCGTTGAGCTCTCTCTGCCACTTTACAGCAGGGAGATGACCGTAGGAAGTCGATTTTTAGGGAAATTGGCAGACATTGAAATGAGTCACACAGCACACAATGAAATGGGTTTCGAAGCAGTTGTGAGGTAAAATGAGAGCCGCAGCGTGAGACCGTGTCGCCTGGGTTTTCAATCAGACTTTCTTCCTATCTCACCTGTTCAAGCATAATTGTAACACATACACACAGTGAATGTCAGATTACACAGCAAACTCTAGCTCTCTTTCTATTTCTATTTCTATAGCTCTCTCTCTCTATGTCACACACACACACACACACACGCTCATGCACAAATTACTTTCCAGAATCATTTTGCACGTACTCGGTGGGAAACCCCATCAACTTTCACAGCAGGGAACCAAGAAATGAAACACATCCCAGACTTGCTTCCACACACACATACACACACACACACACACACACACATACTGCAGATGCATTTACTCGGAGAGGTAGTGGGTTATCATCCAACATGGTGGCTACACTCACACGCCACAGAGAGATGTTGCATGCTGCGGGAAGCTAAGCACTGTGCTCTTCTGAGAGGCAGGCAGGTCTGAAACAAGGAAGGTCAAATGACTCTGTTACGGCTCTATCGTGTGTGTGTGCGTGTGTGTGTGTGTGTGTGTGTGTAGAAATTGTTTTCCTCTTTTTTTTTTTTTTACATGTCAAGCAGTCTCCAGCAAGCCCCCAGGAGGAGCTCTGAAGCCAATTTGATATAATTACAACATCACGTGATGCCATTAAGCCCAAAAAACACTTTTTTCCCATAGACTTACATTGTGAAAGAGACGTCTGTAAATCAGCGGATACATTCTTCTGAGCAAAATGACTTGTTTTATTATCAGAATTTGATCCATTTGGTCTGATCACACTTCAAAAGTCCAAAAGAGGCCATGTGATTACAACATTTTTATCCTCATTCAAGTTAGCTGGAGGGCTCGGCCAGCTGAAGTCACTAGTGGGCTTGCACTGTGGGCCCAATGAGGTGGAAGCTATATGCGCAAGAGGGGTTCATGTACCACTTTATGGGGTTCATGTGCCACTGAGCAGCTTTCATAGGAATGAACGGCACACCCGCCTTCGATGCTGTATCCAATTCTCTCCATGGATCCTCCCACTCCCTGGTTGGAGTCAGCTGTGATCCTGATTGGAGCGGCACACATCTGGTCCAACCCAGAAGCTTCAATCAGTGGGGACTTTGTGAACAGATCGCCACTATGTCTCTCACTGTAAATATCTTTGCTTGTGAAACTGATAGAAGTACTGGGATCATTCCTATGTTCCCTGGGTCCTATGTTCCCCGCTTTGTATGTGACCGGGGAACATAGGGATGATCCCGTCTACAGTTAGCCAGTTAGCTGAGTTAGCCGCCGAGTTAGCCGCCGAGTTAGCAGATGAGTTAGCCACCGAGCTAGCAGCCGAATTAACCGCCGAGCTAGCAGCCGAATTAGCTGCTGAGCTAGCAACTGAGTTAGCCGCGATCAGGGAACATAGGACCCGGGGAACATAGGTACGCTCCCGAAGTACTCGATACCTAACTTTGCTTCTTGTTTCTGTAGATCTGCTCTGAAACCACTACAAAGCTCTCTTTTGCTACCTGGAGACAAGGCCAAGGTTCTGCTTACTACTCATCACACACACTCTTAAAACTGGAGTTTCTCATTGTTAGATTCATTAGAAGCACAGGTGCTGTTCATATTGTGTTTTTTTTATCTTTTTAAGACTAAGTCCAGGAAGTGTGTTTTCTTTGTGTTAGTTTTGGCTCCAGTCTAGAGGCTCTCTCTTGGTTATATTAGATTTTTGATTGGAACAGCATCTACAAGCTCTTCTTTGTCAGCTGCCTCTTGAGTTTTATTTTCTTATTAATAAATAACTTTATTTAACCAGCAGCACCTGGTTTTATGTTGCTTCCCATTCCCCCAGCAAGCCAGGTTTTAAGAGGCTCTCTAGAAACCAAAATATCAATACACACACAACATGCTTGTACAAATGAAGCCTCTCTCTTTCTTATGATGTTCAGTTTACTTTGTTGTGTACACACTTTCTTTTATGCAGCCAGATCAAAATCAGATTATTAAGTAGTATAGTTCACTGTAGAAAAGCTCTTTTTATATGTGGGTGGAAGCATATTAACGTAAAGTCTGCAGGATACGTGGGCGACTTCTTTTCATGTTAGGATCTTAGGTAAGAAAATTGTGTCATTGTTTTAATTGTAAGTTCTCTTTACTTTATATTTGTGCTGTAGCCCACACTGATGCCAAATGTCTCAGAAGTCATGCGTAATTAATCATTTTAGGGTTGAAATATTGTGTTACTGGTAGCTCATCATCAGTGTTGGGGGTAAGTAAAGTACAGTAACGTGGTACAGTACTTGGAGTAACGCATTAGGTCCCCAGTATAAGTACTCAGTTGTTTATAGGGGTGTGATGATACACTCCGCTCACGAGACGAGACGAGACGCGATATTGAATTAAATAAATGACTGTTCTTTTATTTGAAATTCACAAAACGGAAATTGAATTGAAATGTTTGAACTAATCATCTTGTAATGAATCACTTTAGTTCTACTTTCTAAATATATAATTATTATATATTATATATATTATAAATATATAATTATATGCAGCACATATAGATATTTTATAGATGGATCATTTTTGTATTTATGGAAATAACAACCATAAATACAAAAGTTAGATACAATCACAAATACTATAAAGTACATTATAAAGAGTAGAAACAATTCTAATATATAAATATAAATTAAATAAAGAATCCAATTATCACAATTTTTTTTTGGTACGTCCATTAATTATAGCTTCGCGAGACAAAATTAACTTTGACGAGAAATATCGTTGCGTTTTCGTCTCGTGCCACGAGATCTCGTCACACCCCTGGTTGTTTAATTACATTTTCAAAAAGGTAATCTGTTGTTATTTAACCAACTATTCCTCTAGCTACCTTTTCACCACAAGAAAAGAAAATCTGCCACAAATTCGGACCGTTACAACTTTTATAGCAGGTAGGCACCTAGCTACGTAATGTAACTAGTTACTTTTTAATGGCAGTAACTTTGTAATATAATTAGTTACTTTTAAAAGTAAAGTTCCCCAACACTGCTCATCATGCTGCTGCAAGCCTCAATGTCGTGTCTCTATTTGGGTCAGTACAGATTGATCGTATCTGATCTAATGAACCTTTTAGTTTATTTCAAACTGGTTCTGCTTGCCACTGGCCCCTTTTGTTCATGATTTATGTTCATGTTTTCCCTTTTTGCTTCATGTTTTATAGATGGATAGAAAGAGTACTTTATCGATCCCAAAGGGAATATTATTTTTGAAAATTAACTTCAGGGTTTCTACAAGTCTGAGGCTGGCATCCAAAATTTGGATCCCAAATAATAGAAGATTTCAACACTTTAACTCAACCAATACTGAATTTTTGAGGCTGAAACTTACCATTTACATCTTAGAGTTAACCCAAAACCAACATTTGTGATTACTAAAAGCCCTGAGAAGTATGTTATTTTGCTAGAACACCCTGAAGCCAAGATGTCCCAAAGGCTGTGAGTAATAAATCATTTGAAGGCTTGAATCTGTGTCCCTGGTGGTTCCTGGTAGTAAGGAAAGAGGGGAGCCCCATTTTCTTGTTACACTAGAATTTCCCTAAGGCCTGAGCCTAAAAACGCCCCCTCAAATATTTGAATAAGGCCACTTTGTGTGATTCAGTGGAGGTGCCAACACAGAAGGCTCTGGCAAGAAAAATGCAGGCATGCCCAGCAAAAAAAAAAAAAAAAAAAAAGTTGAAACCGACTCAAATTTTTACCAGAGCCCAAAGCGACATCATCTGACAAGGCGCTACTGCCAATCAAATGCTTACAAGCACACATTCCTTGTAGATTACTTTGTAATGTGAACATCATATTTCAACAATTGACCTATTGTTGCAAGAAAAGAAAGAAGTGTTTTATTTTAACCCTCCTGTTGTCCTCGAGTCAACGAAGGAAGGGAGGAAGAAGGAAAGGAGGGAGGAAGGCAGGAAGAAGGAAGGAAAGGAGGAAGGAAGGCAGGAAGAAGGAAGGAAGGATGGAAGGGAGGAAGAAGGAAGGAAAGGAGGAAGGAAGTAAAGAAGGAAGGAAGGATGGAAGGAAGGATAGGAATAGTCAAAACAGACAGGGTCAATTTGACCCGGGAGGATGACACGAAGGTTAAATTGCTGTGCATCATTTTTTATCCTTTAAATCTTAAAATTAACAGAACTATTTCTGTAGTTTAATCATACTTCCTAGATGCGTTTCACTAAAATAATACACTGTAATGACCGCTACCTGGGTGTCTATAGAGTGACGTCACTTCCTTTTTTAAGAAGTCAGAGTTTACTTTAATGGGAGCAGATGCTTGTCCGAGCCTTGCAGCTAATATTATGTTAAAAGCACTGAAACGGTGACTTGTACCACAATAACATCTCCATCAATAAAACTACAGCTGAAGTGAGAATAGAATAGAATATAGAATAGAATATAGAATAGGATAGAATAGAATAAAATATAGAATAGAATGGAATAGAATAGAATGTAGAATAGAACAGAATAGAATATAGAATAGAATAGAATAGAATAGAATAGAATAGAATAGAATAGAATAGAATATAGAACAGAATAGAATATAGAATAGAATAGAATATAGAATAGAATATAGAACAGAATAGAATATAGAATAGAATATAGAACAGAATAGAATATAGAATAGAATTGAATATAGAATAGAATATAGAATAGGATAGAATAGAATAGAATATAGAATAGAATAGAAAGCCTTTATTGTCATTGTACAATAATATACAACAAGATTTGGAGTGCTACATCTGAAACAAATACTCAGTAGTCAATAACAACAAAACAATAAAAACAACCAGTAATAAAGAATCACACAAGAGGGGATGATTAGTTCAATAAGAAGGTGTAAAAACTAGAGAATGGTGTAAAGATAAATAAATAAATACACCTACACAGTGTCTTGCACTCTTTTAACACAGGGTTGATTTTTATCAGTTTGATCTGAGTTTCCACTATTGTAAAGTTATGAGCCACACACAGCGAAAACACACACAGAGAAAACACACACACAGAGAAAACAGAGCAAACAGAATAAAGCCCACAATAAACTCCCACAGTGACAAAAGAGTGTCAATAACATGTGCATTACTTACTACTTAATCTGCATTTGCTTTTGCTTTTATAGTGAAAATTATAATTTGACACAACACCTGCAAGCAATGATGCAGAATAAAAGTGATGCACGAGTGTCTACATCTCAGTTTACTACAGAATTCCAGAAACACAATAATCTGTGTATGAAGAAATGCTTTCTTTGGTTCGATGGTTAAATGTTGATGCAGCTCTGAAGAAACCCGCCCCTGCTGATACAGTTGTTTACTGTTGATTGTTTGGATCACTGCAGATCTTTCTGCAATCAAACTCTGTTGTAACTGCAGAGAAAAATACATCGATGTGACTTCAGATTGTTTGCACAAAAATTGCATGACAAAAAAATTCACCAAACAACAGAATGGATTTTCCCTTTAATCTCCCCCTAACCCTTCCATTATCCAGTCTGTAGCCTTTTTTCTTCACCACAGAGTGTCTGTCCTCCTCGCTTTCTTTCTCTCTCTCTCTCTCTCTATCTCTCTCTCTCTCTCTCTCTCTCTCTCTCTCTCTCTCTCTCTCTCTCTCTCTCTCTCTCTCTCTCTCTTTCTCTCTCTCTCTGCTCTTGTTCAGTTCATTGTGTTTTACCCAGTGTCTCTGTCCTCTTTCTGTCGCTCTGTTTTCTGGGTGAGTTTCAGTGTTTGGAAGTTCAGTCCTCACTGCCTGGCCAGCTGACCTGCTGACATGCTTTTATCCCGTCATTATACTCGCCTCTTCCTCTCACTCCCTGCCCGAGCATCAGAAACAAGTGTCATGTTGAAGCGAACACACACACACACACACACACACACACACAGATACAGACACAGACACACACACACGCTGAGTCCCTTTCAGACACTATTTTCTATATACACTGGGTAAGTGGTTTATTAGGTTTGTGGAAAATCAAACAGCAACCCTGCAGTTCAGTTGTTTACACTGGTGTTGGTTCAACTCATGCATGATTTTTAAAAGACACCTCAATAAAATGTACACATGCAATTCAACAAGTGATGCAACAACGAGCTATGTACTATAGTTATGATTTCAAACTATACTTAATCAAATATATGTCTTTAAAACATTCATTAAAATCTTTCTGGATTCTGGAGATCCAGTTATTTCGTAGGTGTTTTGGAGGGAGAATCTGTCCTCACATGGGCTATATTTGGTCTTTAAAGGGGACGTAGTAGGCTTTTTCTTACTTGCAGTCATATATATACTGTTACAATGTTGGATGTTCATATTAAATGTGGCCAAAGTGTCAAATAATGAGGTGAAAGTATGTAGAAGTAATCCATGTGAGACTGCTCCGATCCTCAGGTTCCAATTTTTTTTTTCAACTTTCAGCCCGAGCTGATGTCAGCTTGAGACATATTTCTTTATATGGTCATCTGCTCCACACACAGCACACATGTTCACTTCTCCACTGAACTGTGAATCATGCAAAGCTACTTTAGTGGCCTTGACTATAAATACAGAGAAGTGAGTTATAATAGTTCCCCTTTAAAAGATGTTAACTCAGCACACTGACTGTACAAGTTCTCATAAAAGTTTCTACCTGCTTTGAAAAAGGCCTTTGTGAGGCTGGTTGATGATGAACACTGAAGTACTTAACTATAACAGGAGTCTTTAAATTCTCTGGAAGTATTTTCTCTCTTTCTTTCACTTTAAATTGCTCAATTCGCCCTGCACATTCATCTCCACAAATTCCTCTAATCTGTATTATGTGTCATAAGACTTGTGTGTATCGTCCTAAAGCCATACAAATAGACTGTACTATGATGATAATCTTTATTGCATGCTGTTTTCAACAACGAAAAAGGTCTTTCTGGTGTATCATTTCCATCCAAAAGGACCCTTATGAGCATTTTCTCAACTGCCACCCCCATCGTCAGGATAGTTTTGTTAGTCGGTGCCATTAAAATCAATGACCTTAACAGAAATGATTCATATCATGTTCTCTATCTCTGTGGTTAAGGTCCAGTTAGGTTTAGGCAACCAATACTTGTTTAAGAAAGATTGTGGTCATGGTTAAAAGCAACAAAAACATTACAACCAGAAACAGCAGTTTTACCACATCAAAGACGCTGCGTCATTTTCCGGTGAAGAAATATTTATATGTGAATGTTTGAGATTAGATTATTTTATCACACATTCTGTTCCCAGAGTCTATTATTAACTTCTTATGATGGATAGCACTGCATATGTTGTACAAAAAGGAAATTATTCAAGACAAACATTAATAAAACTGCAACTTTACAATGCAAAGCCTCATTCAAATATGTAATACTACTAACTGATTTCATTGTCCAGGTAAAAAGTGAACTCTAAAGGCCAAATCATGGTTACCACATCCACATGGCCGTAAGTCATCTGCTTAGGATCAATGTGTCAATTGTGCACTGAAAAGCACACTGGGTGCTCGTTTTGTGTTTTGTAGGGGAGAGCAGGGTTGGTTGTCACACATGTTGGTTGTCACATTCATTAGATCTCAGTCCCTAGATGGGGCTATTAAAAAGTGTTGGTACTGAAAGTTTCAGAAATGAGGTGAGATGTTAGTTCAGAGGTGTTTTCTGGAGTAAACCACTCGACATTCAGGTGAGAGGACGTGTGGTGTTTTTCATGTGAAAATGTAAATATCCAGTTCTTCAGTGTTTCTCTTCTAGGCTTTTACACAATGAGTTTATAATAAAACAGTCATTACCATTAAAAAGTATGAAGAGAGAGTGATAGTTAGGTAGGCTTTTTTCCTTGCTACACCAAAACATCTGCTTGTTAGCTTTGCTGGTAGCAAAAAATCCCACTTGGGGATGCTTGTCACAGTCTCTTTGGGGTTGGTTGTCACATGTTGGCATTATAAACATATATAGTGTGATATATCTAGTTATTTCTTTGTTTTAAGATAGCAAAATGACCAGGAATGTAGTCAGGTAGACAAACAAGGGCCAGGCTCCTCCAGATGTGATGCTCAGAGCAGTCAGAGAGGTTAAAATGAATAATATTGTAATATAAGGACAAAAAAATGCACTTGATTTTTCCTGTTTATGTTCTCTTGGTGCAGGAGATGTGTTAGGTTGTTGTATTTCAATGAAACTAAACATTTTAGATTCATTTCTAAAGATAATCCCTATTAAAATAACACAGGGACAACCAACATAGTGTGTGACTACCAATCCCACAATGGGGACGATTGTCACAAGTGCACAAGACATATTTGATGGTCTACTTCTCTTAAACAGAACCAGCTGAAGGAGACTAAGACCACTCTATTCCTACCTGACACTTTAGACTTCAATTGCAAAAGAAAAGTGAATCTATTCAGTATAGGCTTTATGAGGAATTCAATGGAAATCATAAAAGTGTGACCACCAAACCCCACTCTCCCCTACTGTATCCTCCATCCATGGTCATATTCTCATGAAGCAGTTGCACACACACACAATTTTCTTTTACCAGCTTCTTTTTCTTGTTGTTCAGCTAGATACAAACAAACAAACAAAGGAACTCTTTATCTCTCTGTCACGAGGTCGCCACCTCTTCGAGTGTGATGTGTGAAACGTGTCCTTCTACGCAGACCCCCTGATTGTAGTATGTATACAAGCCCATCCGGTGTCCATGTGCAAGCTTGCATCCATCCATCCTGCAGTATAGACAAAGCTTTAAGTCACATTTAATTAGTTTGCATACTGACATATTTGAGTATACATGATTTTGTAGTTTTTTCGTGGTGTAAACAGACTGAGGATTAGTATATAGTATGGAATTGGGACACGGTCTATATTTGGCCCTGCGAGTCTGGTGCTGCACATGTGAGTTCTTGGCAAACACAAGCAGAGGATTGGGGAAAGTTGCGACGGCGATAAAAAAGCATCAACAGCGGATTAATTGCCAGCGTAGGTGTTCGGGTCGTCACCTGGAACGAGCGGGAGCCACTTCAACACAGCGGCTGAGGACTGAGTGCAGTCCAGCGTTGTCCTCCTCTGAACTTCAGCTAATCAATTAACGTGATTTAATACACAGTCACTCCACATGGAATGGGAGCCAGCGTGGCTCGGTGTTCTCCTAATTTATACTGTATCGACTGATTCACACACACACACACACACACGCTGAGGGAAAGAGAGAGGCACTATGAGGGAGGAAGCAGAGGCAGGCGGATTGTGTTGAACGGTTGCGGGTAAAGCTCGATCTCTGGGGAAAATGAAGTGATTGTTTTATTTTTTTCTTGCAGTTTAACATTGCTTAAGTTTAAAGGGCTGGAAAGAATGAGACGGAGAGCAAGCGAGGCAGAGAGAGACTGACTCAGAGTCCTCTCTTGTGAGCCTTCCTCTAGCCTTTGGCATAGAAAGTGAGCCTGCATATTACTCAGTCTATCACAACACAGCAGGAGAATGGGAGGAGAATTAATACACTTGGCTTTCATGCCAGTGTGCTCTCTCTTTGCCTTTCTTCTCTGCTACACTACTGCTCTCTCTTTCTCTTCAAGCTCCACTGGACAAAAGCACTTTGTGTGCTAATAAAATTAACTTGTATAGCTTTGATTTTTTTTTTTTACCAAGCCAAGCCGATAACAATCAAGCTGAGCAAAAAAAAAGTTTAAAAAAAATGGAATCTTGAGATTGTATTCAATTTTCTGTTCATTTCTAAACACGCGCCTCATGCCGGCGGCGGCTCGGTCTTCAGAGTGCTGCTGAGGCTCAGGGGCAAACATTTTTGTCTGTGTGCATTTCAATGACATAAACAGTATCTAGCCCGCCATACCCTCAGCGACCGTCTATCTGCCACACATAAATCTAAATGACATTAACATTTAAAAAACCCCAACTCCTGCCTGTCTGTGGATGGGCCTCTCAGACAGACAGGTCTCCATTTTATTTATCCACATGGCAGAAAGGGAAGACAGTCAGTGCTGCAGACAGGCATAAATCTGTGTGGGTTGGAGCCGTTGAACCGCTGTGGCCGGCAGGTTAAGTGAATATCCCCCTCTGGTTCCTGAAAGAGCTCCTATTTCCCACTGCCATTAAATATGTGTTTCATTTCTGCCTTATTTGGATGGAAAGTCATTTTACCCTCTTTTATAGAAGGTCATAAAATATATAGTGTTTTTTTAACACTCTGCATAACATCTACATTTTCTATTGTATAAATGTGATCGCTGCGACACGGGGCTGAATAAAACATTCATGGCAAAAGCCATTTCTTCTGTGACATTTGGTCCCCTATCTATCATCAGTTTTCTATATGCAGCCAGGAGAACAAACGCTGGTCAAATGTTTAAATGTGGCCTCTCCACATAAAATTTAAACCCCGTTTTCACATTAACACCCGCCGGCTAGTAGATGGAAATGCTTTTTTTGCGTAGATAAGAGAAAAGTCAAATGGAAATGACTCGCAGGGCTGTTGTGGCAGTGGGGAGCGTGCTGATGGGTCTGGGAAATTGAAGCATGTCAGTAAAATTAGAAAAAGCCAGCCTTGCCTCAATTGGCAGACATGTAAATGTGGCAGTGCTCCTCAGATGAGTCCATTATGGACTGTCCCAGGCAGCCTTTTCTCATCAAAAATCCCATCAGTGTATTAAAAGGTATAGCCTTGGCACTGACAAATTAATTCTTTTTTTTTTTTCTTCTTATGACTGATTTGAATTGCTGTTGAACTCAGTGATGGGCAGCAATTCAATTGAATCATTCAAATTCCTCCAGCAGAAAAATATACTTAAGAAACAATAGAAATATTTATAGTGTTTTCAATATCAGTGCTATTAAGCTGATACTGTACTATACACCAATCGATCAATCCATTAATATGTGCGCAGTATTAGAGCAGCTGAGTCAATGCCTCATTTCAAATTAATTTCTTTTTTAAAATAGTTTAATCATATTTGCTTCATCTATGTATGTTTTACCATTGTTTTATTGTAACCTTATAACCTCAGTTTGGAAAGGTGCTATAGAAATAAAGTCTCTTTAGTAGTAGTAGTAGTAGTATTACACAATATACACCAATCAATCAATCACTAATCAATATAATTCACACATTAAGCTCAGAAATCAGTTTTATCACATTGTATACCCTGCAGTTCATTGCGGTTAACATAAACTTGATTATTTAGCACATTTATCGTGCATGTTACAGACATTACTAAATCAACTTGACTTAAAACCATTTGACCCAGTTTTAATCTCATATTCATCTTTTCTAAGTTGAACTTCAGGATGAGACATGAAGGAAACGATGCATTGAAACATTAACAGGAAGTGATGCTGTTTAGTTTAGGCCTCTACTTCTTACTGAGATCCCTTTCAGCACATTTGTATAAAAAGCCCCTTATACACTTTTACAAAACAGCATCATATGTGATAGTTTACTTTCAGTCACTCAGTGAACGTTTAATTGCAAAACTCCCTGTGGCCATTTAGGTGGGGTGGGGTGGGGTGGGGGGGGGCAAAAAAACAACACTAATTTGCAACATGTTACGGTTTTCTCAGCAACGGCCGCAAAACACTCAAAACATGCAGTAATATTCAGTAAAAGGATTTGCAGGATTAAAAGATTAAAGCAGAGTAGAATGAACTGAGGATTGTACGTATGAACTAATAAACAGACTCCAGCCTTATTTTATGGTAAGTACATGATAATCCTTGATGAAGTGTCTTGATATTAGAAAATAATGGACAAGGTGGAGATGAAGAACACCCGATGGAAGAGGTGGCATTTCCTCAGAGCCTATAATTTTCTATATCAGCAGACCTTGGAGTCCATTATCACAATAACATGGTTAGAAAAGGAGGGGGAAAAAAGGGGAAGGCAGCATTTAAATCAACCATTATTTAAAGTTTGTGTGTAGTCAGTTTAACCCATAATTAAACCTATGTCATATCACTTATTGAATAGCCTGGCAAGCAACACAGAGATCTTCCCTACTTAACTTTTAAAGCGAGCCTCACCCTTTTTATCCAATCAAAGAATGCCAAAGTGAGGAGTGGGAGATCACAGCTGTCAGTCAATACATAAATGCTGGCGATAATTTTTTCCTATTGTTAACAAATCTCATGTTGCAGAGCCAAACCAACAATGCATTGATCCTACTTGTGTGTATCCAAAGCCTCATATATCTTATTGTTCCCCATAGACCTCCATTGTTGTCCAAAAACTACTAAAAACAAGTTAAAAAGCCACATCTTTACACTGGGTAACGTGTTTCTTGTTAAGCGTGGTTATGTGCATGCAGAGTTCATACTCAATGAGTGAAACTGAAGCTATACTTGACATAAATATATTTTACTTTAGCTGGCCACCATGCATGATAGCTGTACCATTATAAGCAACACCATTGGAGAGTAACTAGTTACATGTAACAGCGTTGTGTAATTTAATTATAAAATAAATGTAACTGTAATCTGTTATAGTTACTGAGAAGAAAATGAGAGGCTGGTGGTCAGGACAGAGTGTAAAAAAGAACAAATACTCAGAGCAGGGGTAGGACAGGGAGCCAGGGGTGTGTGGCAGGGAGTGTGCCCCATGGAGGAGTGCTTAAGTGTGGGTAGGCAGGTGAGGATAGAGGGAGAGGCTGGTGGTCAGAACAGAGTGTAAAAAAGAAAAGGGAACCAGGGGCACGAGAGTGTTGGGCGGGGTGAGTGGAGGGGATGTAGCCCAGGGAGGAGTGCTTAAGTGTGGGTACGGAGGTGAGGATGGAGGGAGAGGATGCTGGAGGTCCTGACAGAGTGTGAAAATGACAAAGTCCTCACAGCTGGTGGAAGGTAGGGAACCAGGGGCACAAAAGTGTTGGGGGTGTGTGTGGAGGGGATGTAGCCCAGGGAAGAGTGCTTAAGTGTGGGTACAGAGGTGAGGATGGAGGGAGAGGTTAGTGGAGGTCCACATGGGGAACCAGGGGCACGAAAGTTAAATTACAGTTACTTATGAAAATGTTGATGATTACAAAGGAGGTTACATCTGAAGTCAGACCTTTAAAATGTTGCTCAGGAGGGTTTTTTCCTCATGTTTTAATGTTTAACATGTTACTGAATACTGAATATTTTTTTCACATAATATCTTTATTTTATATCCCAAAGTCTACATGAATTAATGAATACATTTTCAAATGAGAGATAAATGTTGCTTTATAATAAATGATCTCCCTTATAAATCATGTCAGTATCCATGAAAAACACCTTAACTTAGATGTCATAAGTTACATTGCATTGATAAAGTAATTGAAATGGTTACATTACTTATTACATTTTAAATACAGTAACTAGTAATCTGTAATCTATTACATTTCCAAAGTAACCTTCCCAACCCTGATAAACAGTTAGGGGGAATGAAAATAACCCAGTGGACAAAGTGATTTTAGCTTTCTCATCATGTACAAATTGAGTTGTTTTTATTCATTCTGTGCATATGCGATGCACATGTGGAGTGCAGTTGTGAATGTGCTGTAGATGTGATGCATCATTAACTGTGATGGAACTATTGGGATATCTCCATTTTTCAGAGGAGGACAATAACTTACAGGCGGCGTGCTTATGTCATATGATTGGTCGCCAGCTGCAAACCGTTTACTGCGGTTCTCTTTTATACTGAATGATTGACCACATATACAGACAAATTCATAATCACTTACCACAAACCATTCAACACCTTAACATCTGTGCTGGTACAGCCAAAGACATGTTTGAAACAGGGGTTACTCAAATTAGGACTGTCATGTATAATCAAAATTTTAGAAAATACTGTCTAAATGTGGGGAAAATGCCAGAATAATCTCAACTCTGCACTTTCTAGCTCTGAATCATCCCTTCCACTCCAGCAGATACTGTAGTTTTTCCTCTGTATTAACCACGTGTTCTTACATGAATGAATTTACACACTTAGGTTAACTTAAATTATGCTATTACACTAATTATACCTACCTGAAACTTCTTTATCTGCAGTGTTAGTTTCCTCATGATACTTTAAATCTGCATGAAGTGTTTTTTTGGCCACTAGGGGGCAGCAGAAATGTTGTAAATGCAACAGTACATATCATTTTTTGCTTATTAACACAATTAGCAGGTACGGAGGAACATTATCATTCATTTAGAGTCGTGTTTGTGTCTACCTGGTAAATGTAAGGCCAATATTCACTCTCTTTTATCTCTGTTTTTGCTCTCTATAGCTACTTCTGAGGGAAATATGTGGCTCCTTAGCATGCTTAATGCTCTATTTGCGGTTTGATGCTAGGCATGTTGCATATAGTGAGTGTTTAGAGCTTTTTACCTAAAAACAGACAATTTGCTATAAAGCTCCATAAAGCTGAGAAGACATGCAAAGTCACTTATATATAATTCTCTACATGTTCATGAGTAAAACATTCTTCTTATAAAAATGATTGATTTAGGCCCCTTTAAATAAGGATAGCTAATAAACTGAGAAAAAAACAAAGATATACACTTTAAGGTAGATTTCCAAGATCAACAATTCAACACTTTCAAGACTGAAAGAAGACCAACTTTCTCCAAGACTTCATCTATAATTTAATGAATCGATAATCAACTATTTAACGCCTGGCAAGCAGTTTTTACACCCATCCAAGTTGCAGGGTTTTTTCCAGTTTGGAAACTGTGCTGCCCCATTTCAGGTTGTATGAAGCACTCCCACAGGTACTCATTAGTATTGTTTACTTGTGGACCCAGTGGGGCCATGTTGTCTTCTAATCATAGATTTTACAACACCTTCTGTACTCTGGCAGCACACACAGCTGTGATCTTATGAAGAGACGTTCCAGGTCAACATTTGCACTGAATTAATGTACAGTAACTAAAGAATGAGGCGTTCAAGTGCCTTAATAATTTCAGTAAGTCCAATTAACTAATACAAATGCATCAGTTGGCCACCAGGATCGCACCGTTATTGTCCCTTATGACTAAAACAATCAATTACCTTCATCAGTCATGCTGTTTACAAAGGTGGCAGCTTGTGTTGAGTTCAAGGTCTAGCAGCCAAAATATTGAATACTGCATAAGATTTCATTGGTATAAAATCAATAGCCTGCTTATTATGTCATGTCATGAAGCTGTGCAGCCTGAAGGAAACCTAACACCTTTTTTTTATCCAAGGCCTAAAGAGAGTACACAGACACAAACAGAACAGGGGAAACAGTCAATTAGAGAGCCAGCTGGATGTTTGTGTTCCTGGTGTCTCAGGATGATAAAAGTAACCAGGGGAACGGATGCTGAAATGCTGCTTTCAGGTGCTTCTTGTAAGCTTATTTTTTTATTTGAGAATTCAAACCTGATGCATTTCTTGAATTATTTAACACAGAACATAAATTAGGCGAGTTGAAGATACTTAACCAATCTGATACCATTTGAGTCGCTCTTTATAAAAGGTCATGACTAATGGCTGAGCTAATCGTTAAAAAATAATTTACAGATGCTTTAAAGATCAATAATGAGTCATTAATAAGAAAACCTTATGGGTTACCTGGCTATTTAACATCTTTTTGGTTGGTATTTATCCTCCTCCAGCAAATGTCATCTGCAATTATAAATGTCAGTGAACTATTAATGAAAGGTTTGTCACAATAATCCAATTACGTGCACAGTTGTAAAAAGTGTCAATGAATTGATTTCGATCCAGATGCTTTGCAACATTTTTTAAGAGGCTTGATGATCATAATGTAAATGTCACACTGCAGGAGGATAAACATTTACCAAAGGGATATTTTCCACAACCTGGCAACTCAAATGTTCATATAAATTGATAATTACTAATCTATTAATAGTAAATTATCTATCAATAATTGATAAAGCCATTTGTTACAATTTATAAACCTATTGTAATGTAACAGCTCATTTGAACACAACCATTGTGATTGATTAATAAACATTTATGTCATGGTAATTAAGGATTATTAACAAACACTGATTTATAAAACATTATAAAGCCTTTATTCACAACTTATAACTTATTAGAATGAGGTGCTATTCATTTATATAAAAAAGCTCAGTTGTGTGTAATATTTTTGCCTATAATCTTTGTATTAATAAAGTAAATGTGTGTATGTTATATTTATATAGGGACAGATATATAGTGTGAACTAATACCACATATCACAGCATTTATAGCCTAAGCTTGTTTGCAATGCCCGTACCTAACATCTAGTTCCAGATAACTCAGGGTCACCAACAGAAAATGATTTATTGGGCATTTATAAATAAATAGTTAATAAATCAATGTGATGCTTTTCTTTCAGAAGAAGCATCCACTGCTTCAGGATGAGATATGAGCAGCGGTGGAGGAAGAACGCCCCAGCAAGATGGTCAACGTGTAGAGACAAAACGCCTGGACCAAAGCTGAAGCACTGGACTTTAAGCTTCTCATCCAATCAATCCATGATGCTCTCATAAGCATGGCCAACCTGCACAAGCTGGGGCATTGAACGCTCCAGCATGCCAACTGTGTCAGAAGAGAGGCACCTTGAAGCACATCCTCGGTTTCTGCCTGAAAGTGTTGGGGGAAGGGTGATACCGCTGGATCCATGACCAAGCCCTAAGGTCTTTGGCGGACGCAATCAGCTCAGTGATTCAAAACAGCAAGAATCAGCACACTCCCCCCAAAACAGTCCATCACCTTTATCAGAGCTGGGGAGATGGCACAACATCAGCTTAGGTCCTCCAGAGGGCTTTATGCCACTGCGAACGACTGCCAGCTCCGAGTTGACCAAGGAAGGCAGCTCAAGTTCCCAGAAAACATTGCAACCACTCCACTCTGAGCAGACATGGTGTTAACATCAAAGTCTACAAAGCAAGTGGTCCTGCTGGCCCGCTGTGAGCCAGTCGAAGTTGGGTGCCAGGGCTTTGCTGGCCATTCATTACAAGGAACTCTCAAACTCATTGTAGTAAAAGGACTGCAGTGCACAGGAGTCACCAAGAACATTGCAGAGGCTTCTGAAGGGGCTTTGCAGTGGCTGCGGATTTGGAGGGGGGTCGTCTGTGGAGCAGTGCACCACTTGGACACAAGTCGGGGGCCTGATCAAGCCTGGCTGGGTCACCAGTCTGATTTTAGCTTCATTAACTAACACCAAAAATACTATATTATATTGATCAACTATTCTTTTAAATCACTTTGCACAACTTTTTAAAAAAGGTCTTTATTAATTGATACCACACTGTTTTATTTCCAACATGTCTTATCTGTTTCATTTTTATACTTAATCTTATACTCTTATACTTGGGGTATTTTATTCTGTTACATATACTGTTTAATTATTTTTGTTTTGAGGCTGAATACATTAAGTGTATTATTATGATTAAGCCATTAGTTACAACTTGTACATTATTAAAAAAAATATACCCTATTGCACTATTAGTTATTAAAAATGAAAATATGCGGAAAGATGAAATGTGATCATTCTGTTTTATGTTTATTTTAAAAATCATAGTAGGTTATGGTGGTGTGTTAGGGTGCATTATATTGAATAGTGTTCTTAACACCATTTTTTCTGTTTTGGTGTATAAACATATTGACCAAACACAAAACATCATTAACACAGAGTTCATCATTTTGTTTTTATTTTTATAATGGAAATGATGGGAATTTGCGTTTCAACCTCTTGTGAACATCCAACTAGAAGGTATGTACTGTGTTGCATGAGAAAAATATATGGTCTGTAGCAGGATTAGACCTTTAGAGGGGCTCAGCTCCTAATGAGAATGTGACATACAATACCCTGCAAGTGTTCAAACCCCCTGCTAAATTACTCATTTCACTGGATAACGTAAATTACAACAAGTAGTAGTATACACAATAATAAGGGTTCAGCATAAACAAGATTTCTACAGAGATGACCCAAAGACCCTGAGGGAAAGGCAATATTAATGACAGAACTATCCAGAGTACATTAAAGCTGTTATAAAAATAAAACCATTTGAACGTGTAGCATAATTTTTTATCCCATCTCTGACAGATGGGCTCTCAAAATAATTAGTTGTATAAAATAATTTTAGTATATATATTTATGTTTTTATGTTTTTATATAGGGGTGCTGAGATCAAATTTAGGGTTGGTTGAGCACCCTGAAAAATGACCTGAGTCTGTAATTTCAATATTATTTCCTTATAGCTGCAGCTCCACAGTGAGTCTGTCATATCCAACTGCACTTGAACGCAGCACGAAGGTAGCGCGGGACTGCACGAGCGCACTCCTCCTCCTGCCTCCCTCCCCTCCCGCGCAGCTCCCGCGCGAGTGCCCGCCGGTGAGGGCGCGCGCACGGGAGGTGGCGGGGGGTTGTGCTCGCTCCTGCTCTCTCTCTGCTCTCTGACCCCAGTGGCAGCTCCGACTCACTGCACTCCCCCTCCGTCACACCGAGGCTGCTCTCTCTCTCTCTTTCTCCCTCTCTACCACTCTCTCTCTCTCCCTCCGCTGTTGTCTATCAGTGTCTCTCGCCCTCCTCTCCCGGCTCTCTCTCTCTCCCCCCTCTTCGCCCTCTTGTCTGGTTTCTTTCCACAGGAGCCAGCCGAGGTCCCGCCGGGTCGAAGGTTCTGCCCTATCCGCCCAGACTGCAGCAACCCCCGGATAGACGAGCGACCCTGCCCCGCTCTTACTACCACCACTACCGGTGCTGCTGCTGCTGCCGCCGCCGCTGCTGCTGCTGCATGGACCCGTGTCTCTTCACCGCCGCCGCCGCCGTGTAGAGGGCGACCCCGACCCGACACCGACACTCTTCTTCCACCTCCGGGGCCAGATTAAAAAAAAAGAAAAAAAAGAAAAGAAAAACCGGCACCAAAAAAAAAAGAAGAAAAGAAAGAAAAGAAACCACCACCAGCAGCACCTTTACCACACACGACGAAAGGTACAGCAACCTTTCCTGCTTGGCTTATTTTTTTATTTTTTTTGAGAGAGAACCGAAAAGAGAGAGGGGAGGGAGGGGAGTGAGTGAAGGGGAGAAGGGGAAGGGAAGGAGGAAAAAAAAAAGAGAGAGAAATTCCTGACACAAAGCCGTCGGTTTGTCATTTTACGAGGAAGAGCACCTTCGGCTTTTTATTCTTCCAGGAGCAGAGTTCAGGACTGCACGGACCCCTTTTCTCTTTTCCTTTTTTGTGTGTGTGTGTATGTGTGTTAGTGTGTGTGTGTGTACATTTCTGCAAAAAAAGCGGTGCTGTATGTGCATGTGTGTACATGTGTGTGTGTGTGTGCATGGTTTCAAGAAAGGGTCAATTTATCCGCCTGCCTGTGCCGTGCCCCCTCTCCTTCTCCTTTCTACTAGTGAAGTTAGCTATATTGCTTGTGTATCGGCGCTCTGTTTATTCACAGACAAGAGGGAGGAGGGGAGGGAGGGGGGCTTGACAATATATGTGTGCTCGTGTGTGTGTGTGCAGCTCAGTGTGTGCAGCTACAGCGTGCATAATAAAAAATTAAAAAATATCCCCACACTGCCAGAGCAGGTTTAGCACGCTAAGCTACAGAGAGAGCTAGTTGCTGCTGCTGCTGCTGCTACTGTAGCCATAAGGTAGAGACAGACAGGCGAGTTTCAGCAGCCCAACACACACACATGCATGCATAGACACACACATACACACACACTGCACACGGCGAGGAAGACTGTGAAGCATGCTGCACACACAAATCCGTCCTCCAGCTTTTTCGGCCTACATTAGCAGAAAAAAAAGAGAAAAGGGGGCACATTTCTGAGCAGAGCAGGCACTTCATGTTTTTGTAGATTTTTTTTATTTACTGAGGTGAAAGTGTGTGCACAGCTTATTATTATTTATTTATTTATTTTTTTTGCAAACTTGTTTCTTGCATGCAAAAGCAAAAAAGGAGTCTTTTTGAAGTTGGAGTAATATCATTTTAAAACTTGTTAAGAGCTGTGAGAGTGTGTGTGCGAGAGAGAGAGGGTTTGTGTGTGTGTGTGTGTGTGTGTGTGTGTGTGTGTATGTAGTGGAGCTCAGTTCAAGTTTAAGGAATATTGAAATTTGAGTTTTCCCCCCATCTTTTTTTTCTCACTCTTTTTTCTCTATCTTTTCTTATGCTGGTATAAATCTTTTCTGACTTAAATTCATAGCACACTTCATTTGGAAAAGTAGCATTCAGATGACCCAGAAAATATAAATCAATGCTTTTTCGTGCGTGTGTGTATATATATATGTGTGTGTGAGAAAATAGGACAAGTTTAAATTGGAGAGGGGGTTATTCTTGCTTTTTAAGAAATTCACACCCGAATGGACTGGAAGGTCACAGCCGCACTGCATCACAGGATTTAACCATCAAATGAACTCTGGAGCTGTTTGATTTCCCTCCTTTTTTTTAAAAAAAAAAAAAAAGAAAGAAGAAGGAGAAGAAGAAGATGACAGACTTGTTAAATTAAGGGGGCATTTTTTTCCCACCCTTCCTCCTTCTTCTTCTTCTTCTTCTCTTACTACTCCTCGTGCTCCTGGCTGCATCCGGAGGGTCTGGTATAAAAAGCCTTGTCAAGCCCACAGTGGCCACTTTTACGATCACAGTCAGGGAGGTCAGAGACAAGGAGAAGGGGAGGCTCAGGGTCCGAGAGGAGACATTGCTCAGCCCCGTCGGTGAGTGAGCTCTGAAATCTGAAGATGCATATCCATCCACACGTGCTGCTGCTGTGCATTGGCGTTTTTTTTTATAGCTGCAGGATTTCAATTTAAAGAGTGAAATTGTCTTTTTTGCTGTGCAGAATTTAGCCTTTTATTTTACACAGATGCAAGTTGAAGCTGGTAGATTGAGTGCTTGGTTGCAGATGTAGAGCAGCAGGCCTGGGATTAACTAAAGCAGAAGTTGTTTTAGCTTTATTTTGGGGTGTTTTTGTGAGGTTGTGATTGTCAGCAAGAGGAGGCAAACCTGTGCTGTGCATGCATCGTGAGGAATTTCTTGTTTTACTATGATTTAAAAAAAAAAAAAGGCTTTGCAAGAAATTACACCTGAAGCTTTTTTCCCTGCACTGATGCACACACAGAGAGGAGTCATACATACCTGCACTAATTTATACATTTTGTACTTGTTTGCTTTAAAAGCAGCTGGGGGGACGAGCAGTAGAGCAGCAGAGCAGCAGTTTTTTTTTCTTTCTACGTTGTGAATTGTCACTTTTTACAGTAAAGTGTTTGTTTTAAGAAAAAGTAACTACGTGCAAACTTTTGACAAGCTGTTTTTATTCTCTTAAGGAAATGCCATATTGTTTGAAAAGGTAGAATAAATCTGCTAATTATGTGAAAAGTTGCTTCACTGCTTTTTTAAATTTATTTTTAAAGCAAATTGAAGATTGTATGAAGAATGGTTTGGTTTGATGAGCTGTTTTTGGAATTTTACTGCATGCTTTCTTTCTCCTTTCTCCTTTTTCTTTTTTTTTAATTTTACTTTTCAACTCTGACGCAGCCACACAGAAAAAAATAAGCATTTCTTTTTTGTTTTGTGCTCCTCTGAAAAACCGTAATTACAACGTGTATGTTAACAATGTGATTTATGAGTTAGCAGGAAAGCATCGCCCTCTTTACTGCTCAGTGTTTTAGCTCAAGGAAAGCCACAGAACATGTTAGTTTATGTTTGTGCACGTTAGATCTTTTGAAGAGTTTAAATCTTTTATATGTTGTTGGTTTTTTTTGCCCTTTCTGTGAGGTTTATATTTTCTTGCCATGTAGAGGACGTTCCTGTCAGTGCCTGTTTTTGTGGTGCTGATGTGTGTGTGTGTGTTTTGCAGACTGCAGTGTGTCGTCGGTTGTGAGTCGATCAGCCGGGTCTCTTGTCGCTGCTGCTGCTGCTGCTGCTGCTGGGAGACTTCCTGGGCTTCTTGAGCCGGGTCTGAAGGATGACCGCTGCACGGCTCGCTGCTGAATCCCGGTGAACGAACGGCGTCTCATGTCCAAACGGCGGAAGGATGGCTCATGGCAAAGTGACCATCACGGTGGACGAGTACAGCTCCAACCCCACACAGGCCTTCACACACTACAACATCAACCAGAGCCGCTTCCAACCTCCACACGTCCACATGTAAGTACACACGCACACACACACACACACACACACACACACACACACTGAGGATCACCTGCTGACAGCTTTAAACTAAAATACCTGCAAATAATGTTGTTTATTTATCAGCCAAACTCAATTTTTGTGTTTATTTTTCTATAATTAAATGTTAAATGCTGCCTGTTACTCACTTTTTATCTGTCTTTACTTATGGCTTCTTTTATGATTCATATTTTAATTACCTCTTTAAGTGGTTTCACATTCACTTTATTTCAAGTTATTAATTAACAAGTGAAACAGTGCCCAAAAAGAGCAAAGAATCAATGTTTTGAGGTGCAACAGGAGGCCCAATCAGGACCCTGTTTCATGCAGAGTCTTTATTTAATTGGCTCAGGTTCAGTGAGAGTACGGTGGCCAGCGAGGACAAACTTTAACAACAGCTAGGGACCAAAATTAAAAGTTTAAAGCTGTTCAGGTGATCCGTCAGACGTTGCAACCGTTCAGCTTTCACACACTGAAAACAAAAAGCTGGTTTAACTCACATTTGAGTAAAATCTGAGTCGGGTGTTTTTTTTTTTTCCTTCTCTGTCGTGAGTCGTAGACGCCCGCTCCTCTGCTGTGCTGCTGCCCTTCGCTGTGGTCTCGCTATGAGACTTATCGGTTGTGCCATGTTGTCATTGTGGTGCATGAACACTTTTTTCCTCATTAGGGTGCCTCTCTCTCTCTCTCTCTCTCTCTCTCTCTCTCTCTCTCTCTCTCTCTCTCTCTCTCTCTCTCTCTATCGCTCTCTCTCTATCGCTCTCTTTTTATTTATTTATCAGACCAGTTACTTAGTGTTGCTCTTGTCTGATGTGGTTATGGTCTGCCTCTCATTAGTGGGTCAGAGCGCCCTGACCCGTCATTGCTCGCCACACACACACACTCTCTCTCTCACACACTCACACACTCACACACACACACACACACACACACACACACACACACACACACACACACACACACACACACACACACACACTCATCAGGAGCGCCCTGTGTTTTCATCAGTGGAACAGAGCCGCGGCTCGCTTTGTGTCTTCTACCAATTACGGCAATTTTTATGCTTTTTTTTTTTTTTTATAAAGACGTTGATGACTGATTGTTTGTTGCTTGAGACGTTTCTACCTGCAGCAGGGACAGGAAGTGATTTTCTCCGCTGTTTTCATCATCATTAGAGTAGATTTGTGCAGCACTTATTTTCATGTTGCTCTTTAGTTGAACTCTTGTCCTTTTTATTAGGTAATTTTGGGTTTGCTTTGGCTATTTTTGATGCATGACACACACTCTCGCTGCCCTTTTTTCATAGTTTAGATGCATTAAATGACAATAAATCAAATATTTGGCTAAAGTAACAAAATGAGACGCATGTTGGAGCTGATTATACACTTAACGTGAGAATGCTGATCCCCATACACTGATTATATTCCATGTACCGGTAATCTTTTTTTAAAGATAGAGAAGATAAGATACCGTATATAGGTTTATATGACAGTAAAGTAGACGTAAGGCTGCAATCACCCAGTGCTGACATACAGTTAAACTTGTCAGTGATAAAAACGGCAGGAGAGTATTTCTATTGCAGTCTTTGTTGTAAAGGAGAAAAGCTTAAGATGACAGATCTACCAGACAGTTTTTAAAAAGAAGTGAACAAAACTGTCAAAAAAACAACAACACTGATTTAAAATATTATAACTAATATAACTATTTCACTATTTCTTTACCAGTTTTAAACTCTTGTGTTGCTTCAAAGAGCTCAAAACACTTTCAGAAAACCTGCATCAGTCTGGAAATCTATATTTTTTACCAGTGAAAACCTTTTAAACTCTCCTGTTGTCTCTGCAACTTTTGTCCTCCCCTATCAAAATTGACCTAAACTGGTTTGACTGCTTATAAAACATAAAGGTATAAATTATCACCTTTTTAGCCAACTTCATTACCACAAGTTTTACACATATTTATTTTGGACATTATGCTCAAAAGGCTTCATTTAAACCAAGTTATACCCCATTTCTGAGGGTCAGAATTGATCAGAGGACAATAGGAGGGTTAGATCTAAAAGAAACGACATTACTTGAGCTGACTTATGACTTTCTCTGATTAAACAGAAGTTAAAATAAACAGAATCACACAGCTGTACGGAGGAATTATGTTGTTTAATTGACAGACGTCAGACGGGATAAACAAATCCGTGGTCCTGTTCAGCAGCTCAGCTCGTCGTGTCGCTCGAGTCGAACCTTGTGACGGCAGCCAGCGTCGGGTCGACACGTGGCAGAGATATAAACATCATAGAGGAGACGTTTAAAGACATCAGACGAATTAGAGGCAGGTAAACGGCTGAGGGTTAGGGTTAGTGATCGTTCACCTTTCCTGAAACACATCTGGAAAAACAAAGTTATTTATATTTTTTGTATTTGACTCAGCACCTCCACGATTATGTCTGGTTTATCATGTTCATGTAAACAGGATTATTTTTAGGGAGACGGTCAAATTATGAATCATCATAACAGCTAAATAGGACTCCCCCCCCCCCCCCCCCCCCCCTTCCCCTCCTTCCCCTCCTCTCAGTGTTTGGCAACGTTCACTTAGTTGTACCATTGTGTTGTTTCGGGATACCTCAGCTGCGAGTCGGGCTGCCAGCACAGCCACAGTGTGTGTGTGATTGTGTGTGTTTGTGTGTGTTTGTGATTGTGTGTGTGTTTGTGTGTGGGTCCCTCGAATTGCAGAAAAAAAGCAGACGAGGTCACCTAGCACTTTGTGTTACGTCAGTCCAGTTTTTTATTTATTTATTTATTTTTATGGTTGACAAAAGTCGGCAATAAATCAGGCCAAATACTTTCAATACGAATGAAGGTTAACACTCCAGCCAGACAGCACGGACCACATTCTGGTTTTTGACATTTTTAAAGAAGCATGCTCGCTTATTTTCTCCAAATAGCAGATAATCCAAACAATTTTCCTACTTCAAATAATGACAGGATGACTTCTGGATGGCTTTATTTTTTGGGGGGAAGCTAAGATTGCAATGCTTATTATCATTATTATTATTATTATTATTATTATGAGGTTTATTATTAGTATTATTATTTTCAGCTTCTGTGATTGACGTTGACAGGTTTTCTTTTAAATTCTTTCTTTTTTTTCTCTCTCTCATCTCTCAAAGCCTTTTTTTTTGCTGCAGTGTGGCACCAGTTGACCATTTAGTCAAGTGCAGTTAGATGAAGCCTCTTTTTTTTTTCGGAGAAACGAGCTGCAAAAATCCTGCAAACGTTTAAAGTTTTTTTTAATAAAAGTGGCGCTCATCATCGGTCATCTGGAGAGAGTTATTCAAGATGACGACAAACTAGAAGAGATCGCGGATGTTTGCCTTCAGGTTGTAGCTGTAAAAAAAAAAAAAAGTAGCTGTTTATTAGGTGTATTTAGTAAAAAAAAAGAAAAAAGCATGTATAAAGAGTCAAACAGCAGGAGTGAAAACAACATTTTCTTGCTTCTGCTTTGAGAAACATGGCGAGTGAAAGAGTGGGTGTTAATGCAGTGAAATTTATTTAAAGTTGGAACAAATAATCACAGTATTTATCTAAATATTTAGGATGATATTTAGTTTTTACTGCTGCTGCTGCTGCTGCTCCTTTTTTCCCCTTCACAGTTTTAGCTGCAGTGCTTTTTTTTTATTTAGTAGAGGTGAAGCTCTCGTAGGAAAAGGGGATGTGTTGGAGCTGTGGGGGCCTCTCAGCAGATATGTGTTTGGATAAATACATTAGGCTGTTTCCTGGCTTCCACAGAGCCTGCAGTGTTTTACTCTGTCATTCTTAAACTCAGACTGGGAACCCCGGGATCACACACACATACACACATAGTCCGACCCCCGCCCCCCACCTCCCCCTTCCACCTTCCCCTCCGCCGCTACCCCCTCCTGCTATGTTTAAGTGCTTATAGAATACGAGCTCTGTTCTGGGAAAGTAAAGGCTTGTTTAGATTTGAGAGATAATGATCCGACTTGCTCGGGGTTCCTCTCTCTCTCTCTCTTTCTCTCTTTCTCTCTCTCTATCTCTCGCGCTGCATCCAAAGTATTTAGACATAAATAAAGTTGCTGCCCTCTCTTAAAGCATAAAGAGAGAGAGTGAAACAGAGAGTGAGAGGGAGAGGAGAGGAGAAAAAAAAAACCTCAAGTAAAGGGGGTTGCCCGCCTTTTTGAAATACAATCCTTGCTAATGTTTTTTTCGCCCCCTAGAAGGAATATTTAGATTTCTGTGATGGAGTACAGCAGCGCCTTTTTGTGCAGCATGGAAGGTATCGCTCTATGAAACACACACACACACATATATGAAAACATGCATGTAGTGCACGTACACATTCCCAAACACACACACACACACAGACAGAGGGAGCGAGAGAGAGAGAGAGGGAGAGGGGCAGTTACAAGCTAATGCGTTGGAACGTGACCCTGAAGTCAAAGTGGGCTTTCTTCGGAGCATGGGACTCTGTCTCTGTCTGTCTGTAAGCGAGGGACAGACTCAGTCCAGCCATGTTTGTGTGTGTCTGGTTTATTTTTCTACGCCGTCTGTTTTTTTTTTTCTTCTTCTTCTTGCCTCAGCCCCCTTCCTCGTCGTCATTGTCGACGACGGTGGCGGCATCTCGTGAAATGAAATGCTCAGCAACTTGGAACATATGCTTCGAGTTGGGACACTAATGGCTTCGAATCCAATTTGAGCAGGATCTGGGCCAGACTGCGGGGAAGGCCCGAAATACTGACAGACAGACAGAGTGAAGGTAAAAGGACTCTGAAGTGAACTTGGAGAGCGGTCGCTGTTTCGACACTTCTCTGAGCTCCAACAGTCCCGATAAAAGTTTTGAATTTAAGGACTAGAGACGTTTTTAAAGTGTCCTGTCTTAACTCCCTGAAAAGGTTACCTGAGATTCAAACTGTATATCAAACACACACTTTGGACTTCATTGCTTGCAGCATTTCATTTGCCAGAGCTGTATTCAGAGCTTCTGAGTGGAAAATTACCTGTTATGTTACCATTTTCTCCTCCAGAATTAAAATCCTAGCAGGGTTGCAACTATTATTTTCAATCCAATTCATCATCTGACAATAATTTTTTTTCATTGAATTGGAAAGTCTGCCACTCACATAGTTTTTCACAATTCCTCAAGGTGACATCTTCAAATTGTCCCTTTTTGTCTGACCCAAAAGTCCAGATCCTCACATTTAAGAAGCTGAAACCAGTTTCTTGATAAATAACAGAAACATTTAATAGATCATGAAAACAGTTGGCGATAAACTTCAGCAGTTTTCTTTTTTAATAGAGGCGAAAACGTCTACATGAAAGCAGCAGCAGCAGGAGAAGAAGAAAAAAAAAAAACTTCCAACTCTCCAAATCCTCACACAGAGTTAATCAAGGACTCCAGATTATCCGGTGCAGGGATGATGACGTTTGTGGTTGATCTTGATCGCAGATGTGTTGGCATTTCTCACTCGATGACTTAACTGGATTACACCATTAACGCCTTCAGAGTGTTAATTTATTTAATTCCCACTGGATGTGAGCACTCTGCAAAGCCAATGGAGAAAACTGACTTTTCCCATGATGCAAGTCCATTGATGGGACCCACGTTTGTGTCATTAGAGCTACATTCTGGTTTAACAACACTGGTTATGCTCATTTTTACGTACACAAGAGGGAAATCAAGCTAATTTGTTCAAACCTTAAACGCTGGAATGACAAAGTAGTAGAAAAGGCAGCCTGTTGTTGCTCTAACTGTGCATTAAATGTAGGGCTGGGCGATTATGGCAAAAATCAAAATCACTATTAATTGAACTTTTAACCTCGATTACGATTAATGAACGATTATCTCCATCCTTGATGAACAATGATGTATTTTCACAGTTTCTTTAGTTTTGTATTTTCCACTGCTGCCCTGACACATGAGGATCTTTAGGGAGTGAAAATAAAGAGGTTTTAAGGTGTGACGCTGTGTTTAATGTCTAGTTTACTTGATTACAACTATGTAAAGATCATGGTTTAGGTTAAAATGAGGGAAGGAAAGAAGGAGGAAGGAAGAAAGGAAAAGAGGAAGGAAGCTGTGGTTAATGTCTAGTTTACTTGATCAGAACTATGTAAAGATCATGGTTTGGGTTAAAATGATCACTGTAGACAAGTTTTCAAATTCCTTAAAGATACGCAACCTTTGCTGTCATGGCAACAGTGAACACCACGATTAATTGACATGAGCAAGATTAAGTTGATTAGAGAGCTTCTAAATGTCGGTTTTGATTATTTTTCGATTAATTGCCCAGCCCTAATCAAATGGTCATTTTTCTTTTAGAACAACCTCACTTCAGTATTTTGGCTGAAAGAGACGTGCTGGTGTTTTTCTTGATGGACTTGTAATGGCGCCTAAGAGAGCATCCTTCTTTAACTTGATCCAAGTTTTTCCAGATCTCCAAAGATGTGTCTCTCCATTGAGTCAAAAGCTGTGTGAGCTTTATTTCTGTCCACAATCTGTCTGCTTTTGGTGTTAGATTTGTTTTTGCTTTTTTAAGGTTTTAAATTGATCTCAGGATCTACCATTATCTCTTCCGATCTTCCGATTGTAAGTGGAGGTGTGAATGTACCCAAGATACATTGAGATCCACTCGTTCAGACCACGTTTGGAGGTCTTTGGTTACATTGAAGGACTCTTAATCAACCAATGCCTGAATAAGTGGAGGTACATACTTAATCATGCTCCGACAGCTGCTAAACAACAAGAAGATGGTTTTAAATTGATCTTCAGGACTTGTTCACACCTCCTCTTGGGAGATCTGATCACAAGTTGATAGCTGAGCAGGTGTGAATGCAGCCAAGACACATTGAGGAAGCGTTGAGATTTGATCGCTCACATTTGGAGGAAGTCTGGGCCACATATGAACAGCAGTGTGTATGTGAATGTGGTTCAGGGCCATATTGAAGGACTCTGCATAAATGGAAATATGTACTTAATCGTGCTAGAAGAAGCAGAAGAAGAAGCAGAAGAAGAAGGCTCCAACAGCTTCATATTGAAGTGCTAAACAACAAGAAGAAGGTTTTAAATTGGTCTTTAGGACCTGCTCACACCTCCTATTAAAATGCATCTTGGGAGATCTGATCACAAGTTGATAGCTGAGCAGGTGTGAATGCAGCCAAGACACATTGAGGAAGCGTTGAGATTTGATCGCTCACATTTGGAGGAAGTCTGGGCCACATATGAACAGCAGTGTGAATGTGGTTCAGGGCCATATTGAAGGACTCTGCATAAGTGGAAGTATGTACTTAATCGTGCTCCAACAGTGTCATCTTAAAGTGCTAAACAAGAAGAAGAAGAAGAAGAAGAATGGATTGTGGCAGGTGGAGTAAACACGAAACATGCTGCCTGATTTCCATTTGGGCCGAAGAGTTTGGAGTTTGCAAAGCTCTCTGTAAACTTCTTCTTTTAATTTCCGGCAGACCGGGCAGAGGAAGTGCATGGCTGCTGTGTGCAAAAGGAAATGATGTACATATTTATGTGCATATAGAGAAAGGAAGTGGAGATCTGACTTAAAGCTGTCCATTTGGGATGGGATCACTCAGGATGGATGTTGAACGTGAGGTGTGAACAAGGCCTTAAATTCAACTTGTCGTTTTGTTGACAAGGTGTTGAAAAGCTGCAAATCTGTCTTTTTGGAAAACCTGCATATTTCCTGTGTCTTGATTTAAACGCCCCATGAAGAACTGCTGGACTGAGATTCTCTTTAGTGGTTTGATGTGTGTGTTTTTTTTCGGTGTATCGTTTTCATACTTCGGTTTGGTGCCAGTACAATAGCTCAGTGTGTGTCCCAATAGCTCCTTACTCTGAGGAATATCAAAGTGAAAAGTCTTCTCTGTATCTTAACACAAACATCTGGGAAAAGATAAAGCAGAACGAATCTGACCAGGCATTGAATGCAGACTTTAGTTACCACTTTACTTTTTTATTCTCGATGCTACAGATTTATATTTAATGGAGTTAAAGAAGAAGAATTTGACTTGTAGTGGCTGAATAGAGCTACAACGATAATTAGATTAATCAATTAGTCACCAACTATTTTGACAATCGATGGATCTTTAAGTCATTTTTTAAAGAAAAAATGTCCAAATTATCGAGTTCTAGCTTCTTAATTGAATATAATGAGCTACAAATGACTATTTTCTGGTTTGTCGACCATGATAGTAAACTGAATATCTTGGATTTATTGGATTATTGACTGTTGGCTATGTATATATTAAAGAATACGGTCTAGACCTGCTCTATAGGTAAAGTGCCTTGAGATGAGTTGTAGTGATTTGGTGCTATATAGGATATAAATAAGGATTTGATTCATTGATAAAAACTTCAATTAAGAAAAAAGCTCAAATACACATAAAGCGCTACTTATTTAACACGTCATACAGCTTATAAACTGATAGCAATATATCTGTGATGAGCTAATATCGGCTGATCGATGTATCAGTCTAGTTTCAACCCACTCATAGATTCATTCCTTCAGTGTGAATAAAATGGAAACATCACATAAAGCAGAAGTACTGTAGAAAGGGTTAAAATGGTGTTTCATCTGTTGACACCTAGCAGCTACAAACAAGTGTTTTCTTAGCTTGAGTATATTTCAAACACATTATGTATGACTGTATGACACGGAGGACACGCTTCTTCATCCTGATAAAGTTAGTGAAGTTTTAGAGAACATAGTGTTAACATGATCTCTTCCTTTTTTTCTTCTTTTATTTACTCTACAAAGCACCATTCACTCAAGACACCTGAGCTAAATGCATTAATTTCAACGCTGTGAAATGGAAATTCTTTTAAACCCCCACCTCCCCCCCTTTTCCCTCCTCTCTCTCTCTCCTCTTTTGTCCTGCATGCTGAAAAAATATTCCACATTTAACAAACTCCTTCTCCAGATGCCTCGTTAATTATTCCCACCCTCTGAATAATTGAGGAGCTCGTAAGTATGAATCATTTAATGCTGCCGCTGCCGCCACTGCCTGCATCCATATACACGTGGATATTTCTGACAGAAACTGGTAAAGGAAGCAGCACCAGGAGAAATATGGCCTTCACACATTTGTTTAAAACACTGTCTTGGTTTTTATTAATGAACTCCTTGAGGATTTTTTTTTAATGTGACTTATTTCCTTTTTTTTAATATAATGGAACAGTTGCCGCATATAGTGGAGGAAATTATATGGACTTATGGGTTTTACAGGAGCGGAGAGGAAACAGCTCCACTATTAGAGCTATTACACAGGTACACAGTGAAAAATCAGCATTTTTATAAACGAGTTTGTGTACTGGAGAGGAGGATCACATGACAAGAGGAAGCCGGTCAGCGTGTTCGGAGGATAATTAAACTAGACATTTCCATCTCTGTGTTGGTAATAGCAGCTTTTCTGCTCATGTGATTCCATTTTCCATTTTTAGGCGACTCGGTCCAAGAAGGGACCCTGTGTCTTTTCTCGTATTATGCTGTGTGTGTACGTTAAACCTTTCAGCAGCGAGGAGGGGGGGAAGACGAAAACGTTGTGATAACTGACAATTTAATAGCAGGGAAATGTAAATGTGACAAGAGATTTGTAGTTTTTTCAACCACTCTTCACACCATTAGTCGCAGCTAATAGATTTTTAGATAGAAACACAAACGAGAGGAGAACTAAATGTTCCTCTTTTTTAAGTAGAGCAGCGTTTTCTTCATGTTTTTGCTCTGGTGCGACCGTGTCATTTGGGTCGACAGAGCTCCGCTTGTGTTTCCATTACTTCCACTTATTCTCTCTTTTTGCCAAATATTGTCATCGCGACTATAAATAACTTATTTGTCTTTGTTTAAAGAAACAGAGCTATTGAATTTCACATTGTAGGCCCAAACATTTGTTTTCACTTTTGGCTTTGAACTCGTTTCTGAAAGTAGCAGCAGCTCCAAAGTCTGGTTTTTTGCTGTAATTGTTACAATACAGTTTATTTTATTAGTTTGTGGTGCAGCTACAACCTGAAGGTAAACTGCATCCCGAGTCTGTTCTTGTTTGTGGTCGTCTGGTTTAAAACCAAACTGTGTCCAGATGACAGATGATGATCCATTTTTAAGAAGTAAAACATGTTCAGGAGGATTTTCTGGTCTCATCTGTTCGCTTTCTTTTTTTTTTTTTTTTTTAAATGTTGCCTATTGCTCTTTTATGTGAGGTTTGTTTTCCACCTTTTATGTGTTAGGGTCACATGATTGAGATTGGCCAGTTGTGATGCAAAGACTCGTTCCAGATCTTTGAATCGCTGCCAATACCTTCGATGTTTTTCATTGATCCCAATAGGTCAGATAGGTTGGAAAAACAGCTAAAGCCAGGCAGAGCTTTGAAGGCGGGATTAAAGCGGCGACGTCACATTTACGCTGCCGTGCTTCAATCCATTTCAAACTATTGACAGGAAATGAATCGCTAATCACTTTGAGTCATTTTTTTAAAGCCAAAATTCAGATTGCAGCTTCTTATAGGAGAAGACTTTCTGCTTTCTTTGCATCTCAGGCTTTAGGAAACAATGCTTAAGGTATTTTCCCCCCTGTTTTCTGACACTTAGTCGAGGAAACGGCTAATTGTGTAATTGAGCAAATAATCTACAGATGAATCGATAATGAAAATAATCATTAGTTGCATGGATTGCATGGACGTCAATGAGAGTGCTCCAGCAGACTCTAATGAGGGCAAAGTAACCCGCCCCCCCCGCCCCCCCATACCTAACATAAAACAGCTAACATGCACACAATGTCAGACTGAGTAATGAGGTAGAAACCAAACGACAAGTATCAGGCTATCGGTGAACCACAATTGGACTTTTTTAGGGTTTAAAAATGCTATATATGATTATCAATCAATAGAGCATTAAAAAATAAGAGAAACACCATTCAGTAGTGCAGCCTCACGTTTAGCTCACTCTCTCTATCTAGCTCTCGCCTCGCTATCTGTTCTTTTACGTTCCTCCCAAACAGTTAGTGGAGGAGCTGCAGTCAGGCTTCAGCCCTCCTGAGAACAAAGAGTCGGTCCCATTTCGCTTCCTTTTGTTTCCATCGGGCCGCCGCCGCCGCTCGACGGCAGAAGTGGAAGGGCTTTTGTAACAGGAGAACCCTTGATTAAGTTCCCTCTCCACCCCTGACCTGCTGTTGGAGCCCGGCGGGACGATGGTAGTGGTGGTAGAGGGAAGTGGGGGGGGGGGGGGGTTGGAGGAGGGGGTTAAGTGACAGTTGACATTGGACAGGTCTGCTGTTTTTAGAGATTGAAGCCCTTTTGATGTCTTTGAGATTTTTGGCCTCTGAGCCCTCCGTCCTCCCTGGAGCCTGGCATCGCAGGGCATGATCTCCTGATGATGTCACTCCCCCCGCCCCTCCCCTCTCCCCCCTCCACCTCTCGGTTTGAAATAGAGGTAAAGTGGCTCGAGCCTGCAACTTCTCAACATGACAAGCCCGCCGCTTATGCAGTTTAAAGTGCGTGTAGCGAGCCTGTGCTGGAAATCAGTGTCGGGTTTATAATCCAAATGACTCATTTCAACAGTCACATTATTTTACTCCTGACTCCAGACGCCAGACACTTTCGTAATTTCTCCGTGAGGTTCTGCAGGAATTAGTGGTTTAATTACAATCAGAGAAGCAGTGTTGATCGTTCTTTAGCTTCATGAAATCACAGCTAGAAAAAAAAACTAAACGTTGAACATTTTCTGTCATTTTTCTATCTCAAACATCTACGAGGATTTTAATTGATCTCGCTGGAATATAGCTGTTGGTGGAGCCTGTTAATGGAAGATTAATGGTTATTAATAATTAAACTTCCATCAGTGTGTCTGGTTTTTTTAACAGAATCAGCAACTTAATGTTTTAATTGGTAGATATAATGCTTATTTAATCATCTGTTTTTGGTTTTTGTAAAGAAACCTTTTAACTGTTGAATCACAAGCAGCATATGTTACAAACAGATCATGTATATGGTTATTTGTTTACTGAGCAGAGAAGATGCATGTAATTATAAACAACTAATACTAATACTGTTATACCTGCAAATCCACTTTAACTGGATCCTGAGCCAGCTGAGAGAACAATCCGAATAATTATTATTATTTATTTGGATTTGGGAGCCACTATCATCTAAGATTTTAGTTATCACCATACTTGGATACAGCATTATAATAAAGCTTACATTACTTAAAATGAATTATAGTGATGCAGTTTCCTGAACTTTCATTAAGTTTTAGCTGAGCAAAATTAAGAATAAATGCTACTACCATTGCCTTTATTGTCTTCACATTACTAATGATCATTTATCAAAATTATGTTCTTATTGCGGGTAAGGCTTTTAGAAATATAAACATATTTTTCATGTTTATAAAGTTCTCAAACGAAAGAATATTGCAGAACTTTTATTTTAATGTGGAGCTACCAATACATTGAGGTTCAATATGTGGTCCCTCTTGTGTGAGAATTCGTTGATTTTTTGGCTTTTAAGTCCCTAACTGGATGTAGACACAATCTAGGTGTAAGAAAACTGTCTGAAAAGAGCTACAAGAAGTATTTGAATGCTACTTTTACAAAACATGTCCACTGAGAAGATCGAATAACTGAACCGAGTCTTTCAGTTGAAGCTAGCTGATGTCTGCCAAAGCTAAGTATCGCAGAATGCAAGTAAGCAATGCTGGAAGTTAAGCTGTTGTATTCTTCGCTGTAGGGCTGTTAATATGTCGCTCTATTAAGTTTTAATAATTGTTCAGGTGAGAATAGCTCCATGATTATCTGCTAAGGGAGTCAGCTGTGTAACAGATAGGATCTATGAGCCATCGGCAGTTAATTTCTGCACGTTACATGCATGTACTGCATTTACACACATGAAACACACACAGTACTGGGCTCATTTACACTTAACATTAATGTTTAATTTGATAGTTATTGCATTTAAAGTGTCTTTCAGGTTGTGGGTCAGTGAAATAATATATGAAGCCTTAACCTCAATCTTACAGCAGCAGCATATAGTCTAAACCCAAAAACTGGTGCAGTGTGTTTTAAGTATTTTATAAATGTTTTTCTTATGTGTGCAGCACCTTCAGTTACAGCTACTGTATGAAAAGTGCTGCATAAATATATAAACTTAAACTTACATTAATGGAAAAGCCTTAAAAATGTCCGTCCATGTGTGATGGTATCCAGACGAAGTAGCATTAAATGCCCTCTGGTGTTTCATACACAATTCAGCCTCATACGAGGTTTTGACCCAGTCTGTCTCTCTCAGTCTGTCCAGGTGAAGACCGCTACCACTACTTTTTATTCTCTGCTATTTGGTGTTTTTTGGCCCCTGAGGGTTGGGGTCGTGCCTGTCTCCTCAGCCTTCCTCCCATCAGCCCTGCAGCCAGGCAGACTGTCAGCAGCACAATTAAGGGCTGTGCCGTAATGAAAGGGGCATTAGCAGAAGCAATTTATTTCCCAGCGCAGTGCCGGAAGGTTTCTCCAGTGCTGATATTGTAACGCAGGCTTTGTGTGTGCCATACTCGGCCATTATGGCGGGAGTAACGGGGAGGGGGGGTGAGGAGGAAGGCTGAACAAATGGGAGTAGAAGTAGGGGGGAAGAGAGGAAGGAGTGGGGGTGCGTTCAAGGCAAAGCACCATCATATTTTCAAGAGCTGACCCCAAAACCGTATACCGTCGATATGAGAATACCAAGTTTTCATTGGTGCATAGACGCAAGGAGGTTTAAAAAAAAAAAAAAAACAAAAAACCTCAAGACCCTCCAGACCAGGCTGCTGAGGCAAATGATGAAGCTAGTAAAAGTTATTAGACTGTGACGGGCAGGAAATCATCCAAAGTGTGGGATCGTTTTAAAGCGTGTAAAGGACGAACCCCAAGAAGGTGACACACAAAGATTCCCACGTGATTCGTCGACCTCGAACGCAACTTATCATCTGAAACATGTAGGTTAGCCTGACGTTAGCCACCTAGCGTGTTATTACAGGTGCATACGGTTGTGTAATGTTATACTGTATTTAAAATCAATTGAATGTTCAGTCTTCTTGCTGCTTGTTCTAACACATCCTGAACACATCTCTGCTTTTCGCATTAGCTCGTCGTTAAGTTAACAAGCGGCTAAATTTATATATTAAAGGCTCATTATCACTGGTTTTGTATTTCTCTGTAATGGAGCACAGTGTTACCAACATTTATTCTTATCCTTGAAGCTTAAAACATTTTCTGGAGCCCCCCAAATATATGTATTTAAATAATTAAATTAATATCCTAAACGTGTGACGACTAAATGTTCAGTTTAAAAACCATTTTTCTGCTTTTGTTGTTACTTTTTCATTAAGCAGAGCCTCAATTTGACGCCTGTATATTTCTATATTAAAGGCTCATTATGATGTTTTTTTATTTCTCTGTAATTTAGTATGTTAACTAATTACTTGAACTAACCACCACCACTACTACTAATATTCGATGTTTAGTTGGAGGCAGTTTTTAAATATTTCCTTTTTAAAATCAATGAATGCTTTTTGCAGTGTGTTTTTTATTTTTTCATGTTTTTCTTCTTCTCATTTTCACATTTGGGCTCAAACATTCTTCATCATTCTCTATCTGCATCCTGCCTGTTTCTTTTCTCCCCCTTTTTTTTTCTCCTATCGGGTTTTTCCTTTTTGTTTGTTTTGCTTGTTCTCGTTTCGCACCTTTTGCCTCTTTCTCCACTCCCTCGTGCATCCCCATCCTCACACACACACACACACACACACACACACACACACACACACACACACACACACACACACACACACACACACACACACACACACACACACCATTATTCCTGTGTTCATTTTGTTCCTCTGAAGTTTATTGAATTAGTGCAGACAGCTGAAACGCAGAAGATAAGAGAGGCGCTCTCTCTCTGCTCCTCTCGGAGAAATGGTATTGCACCGTGGATGATTGAGCGGTGTGTTTGTGTGTGTGTGTGTGTGTGTGTGTGTGTGTGTGTGTGTGTGTGAGTCTATAAGAGAGGCAGAGAGAGATGGGGGGGAGGGGAACTGATGCAGAGGTTATAGACAGAGGAAATAGGGAGCATTGTGTTTTGATGTTACTCCTGAAAGAGCGATAAAGACGGTGTGTGTGTGTGTGTGTGTGTGTGTGTGTGTGTGTGCTCGCTCCATGAAAGACCTGTTACTATTTTGTCTCCAGTTCAGCTGTAATTATCTTTATAAAAAAGAAAAAGATTGTTATTCTTTTTTAGCGGCACTGACACACAAACATCACATTTTCTCAGCCTTGTGTTGTGAAGTTAGACGAGGACTTGATCAAACACAAGGTTCATTTTTAAGTCTTTTATCAGCTGCTGTGATTTCTTTTTAGTTCTGATCATCAAAGCCTGTCTTCTTTCCTGTTGGCTCGGTTCAGTAAGATCAATTTCAGACAAAATGACTCGAACTTGAACTTTTTTTTTTTAACTGATTGTCCATTTGTTGAATGTTTGCCCTTCACTATCTTTAATTTTGATCACAATTAAGCTATTTTCGCTCCACTGGGAACAATAGAGCATCCAAAATACTATAAAAATCAGCAAATCTTCATATTTGAGAAGCTGGAACTAGTGAAGTTCTGTATTAAATGATATTTTTCCAATTTAAAAATAGTTCAGCTAATCAGATTTTAGCTTTAAACAGCATATTTTCAGTTGTAAGACGCTGCACCAGATGCAAATCAAACATTTACTGCGAAAAAAAAATCACTTCTGGGAATGTGGTGTTTTTTTGTTCCCAGAAAATCGTCCCGTGATCCTCGTTTTTGTCAAACCCTGGAAGCAACGTACCCGCTGAAATGTCGTTCGCTCGTGATCTTTTGAGGAATTTCATATCCTGTAAGCTCACATCCATTCAGACAATACACCCCCCCCCCCCCTCCCCGATTTTAAAATATTAATAGTTAGTTTGTCGAGATTGCTCAAGCAAAAAAAAAAGAAGTTAAATGTGATCCAAGCTGGCGTTTTACATGAATCCTGCATGCAGCGTGTGAATTTGTACCCGTTGTTATCCAGTTAAAATCAGTGAATTTTATTTGTCTTGACAGTTTCAGACTTTGCTCTTCTCTCCTTCGGGGCTGGGGGGGGGACAGACTGGATGAAGAGGAGAGAAACCTACCATTGCCATTGTACAAGTCTTGATCCTGTTTATCACATGTAGGCAGGTCAGCTTTAGTTGATTAGCAGTCAATTCCCACATTTCCCCCTTTTTTCTTTTGACCCTGAAGAGGTTTTAGGTGGCTGGCTTACCGCTGGTGGGCTTGTTGGTGAGAAATCATTAGCGGGTTGACTCCATTAACAATGAAGGAGCAGGAAGGAGGAAGGAGTGAGAAAGGAAACGGGGGGGGGGGAGCTGGAGGCGAATCCCTCAGCAGCAGCAGGTGGCAGCAGGTATAAAAATGGATGGAAATCGTAGCCAAACCGTGATTGACGTCTGCTTCTGTCTGAGACAAGTGGGCAGCTCGGAGGTCGTTGACCCCATTAACCCCCGGCTGGACTTGAGGAGGCTGAACAAAAGCAAACTTAAAATCCTTTGCTTAAGTTGTCAGAAAACGCTACAACACTACACTACAAGTAAAATCCCCCGTCTACATACTTTTGGTTACGTTTTTTCTTCAGCGAGGCTTCATCAGTGTCAAGAAAGGGAAGTCTTAATCTTAATCAGGCCAATAAAGAAATTTCCCCAGTTTGGTTTGGAAGAACTTCAGCGTTGGAGCTCGCTCACGCTCCTGTGGTTGAATTGGGAGTAAATCCCTGCAGCTGACTTTCCAAAATCTTGTGGGGGGAGAAGGAAAAAAAAAAAAAAACCCTTACCAGAAGAGCGGAGGCTGTTATAGCAGCAGGTTAATACTCATGTTGAATGGTCACATAAGGGTTTAAAGTTCAAGTATTTTTCTCTTGAATGCTTAAATTTTCTTTCTCTAGTAAGTTATCAGCTTATTTTTAGTTTTATTTCATTTCATAGAGCTCAGATGTCTCCAATTTGCTTGTTTGGTCCAACTTACAGTCCAAAATGGAGCGTTTTGGTAGCCGAGTGGTTTCAGCGCATTTGTGAAATATCTGCAACATCCCTCGTTCAAGTCGCATTTTATACCCATTTCTCTCTCTCCCCTTGTTTCCTGTCGACTTCTAACTATCTAACAAAGGCAAAAATCCTCTGAAAAATACATGAATAAATAAACCTACAGTCCAAAAGTAAACCATATTCAGTTTGCTGCCATATGTGACAAAGGAAAACAGCTTTTCATCACATTTGACAAGTTTAAAGCCAGTAAATTGTTGGCATTTTATTTAGAAAAATTACTGAAACGATGAATTTATCATCAAATTAGTTGCAGATTCTTTTTCTTTTTGATCAACTTCAAACTCAAAGAGAGAAACGGAGCATTCCTCTGCAGCTCTACTTTATAATAATAGCACATAGATCTTTAAAATTGCCTATATTTTAGTAAAAAAAAAGTTAATGAAAAATGCTGCAAGGACGATGTCATCACATCCAAACGCATCACTGACGATAAAAGAGAAGATGTAATAAAGTTAAGTGGCAGTGCTGTAGGATTTTCAGCCTCACCTGCCTAGTGCCTAGACTCTCTGTTTTTGTCTTTTAATCTTCCTTACTCACTTTTTTATACATTAGACATATACATGAAGTTATCTCTTGTAGTAAATGGATAGCTGTGTTTTAAATGTAACTAATATTATGAAGTTAAGATAAGAGCACTTTGACCAGACAGTTTTTTGGCCCGGGCAGTCAAACAGCAACAGTCTGTTTTTTGGACGGAGTTGTTTTTTTTCTTTTTCTTTTTTTGCTGTGAAAAACTTGTGAGTGTGTGTGTGTGTGTGTGTGTGTGTGTGGCAAGAGAGAAGAAGAAGAAGAAGGAGCGTCGTAATCAATCACAGTGATTATGTGGCGTCCGTAAAGAGCCCCCTGCAAGCCAGAGAGCGACAGAAATGGCGACC
>JAJDFG010000281.1:305000-334785 GCA_021039105.1 Scomber colias
AGGACGGAGCTGCTACAAACTGCAGGCTGCAGGTTTACGTGACTATAGGCCACCGATCACAGATGGTGACTACAAAATAATGGCTAGACAACAGACAGTCAGTCAGCGTGTCCCAAATCCAGAAGACATACTAATTATAATAAGCAGGTCTTGAATGTCTAGTGTAGAGCTGCAACGATTATTTTCATTATCGATGAATCTCTTCCTTACTATAGCTATATATCATGTATATGATGTTGAAAAATGACAATCGCTGTTTCACTAAAGCACAAAGTGACATCCTCAGCTGTAAAAGATATTCAGTTTTCAGTCATAGGATACAAAAGAAAAGCAGAGAATCAGAGAAATTTGACATTTTCTCTTTTAAAAAAATGACTCAAGATGATAAATCAGTTTAATCAAATCTCAGTGTTCAAATAAAGTGCTTTTACCTTTTATAAACCAGTTTAAGGCAAAGAAGTGCTGATTCACTTTCTTGTCGATTGACGAACAGATTTAGTTTACACTGTAAAAACAGACTATATTAAGTATAATTTTGGAAAACAATAATATAAATATCAAATCATTTTCAGACATTATGCTGACTTTTGAGAGATGCAGTTTAATATCTGATGTTGCCTTTATTGCATCATTTCCTGTTTATTTTCTTTTAGTATACCAACTAATAAAACAGAATATAGTATTTTATTTGCTGCGTTGTTCCAGCTGACATACAACCACAGAATCAGATGGATGTATATAAAATCTTTGTGGACAATGTTGTAAATCAAGAGGACGAATTAGATCCATTTGATTTTTTTTCAATGTGATGAAGTACCATGATTGTATTTAATTCACTGGTTTAGCTCAAAAACAAGCATTCAACTCTGGTTATTTGGTCTATAAATAGTTCTCAATTGAATTTCCATTAAATCTGAATGGACTGACCATGCAGCCTGCAGACTGGTGACCAATTAAAGTATTAACATGAATTCATGAGTGGAGAAACATGATGGGTCCAGATGCTTCTATACAAGGCATGAATGGTGCATGATGAAAATGAGGTGGATGTTATATATACAGCATTCACGGTCACCAGATCTCAACTCAATTGAATATAACAGAGATTTTGGAGCAGTAGTGAACAGTTTTCACCCCTCTAGTAGAAGTTTAACCTTCCTATCGTCCTCCCAGGTCTGTTTTGACTGTTCCTTCTTCCCTCTCTTCTTTCCTTCCTCCTTTCCTTCCTTCCTTCTTCCTCCCTCCCTTCCTTCCTCCTTTCCTTCCTTCCTTCCTTCCTTCCTTCCTTCCTTCCCTCCTTCCTTCTTTCCTTCTTCCTCCCTTCCTTCCTCCTTCCTTCCTTCCTTTTTCCTCCCTTCCTTCCTCCCTCCTTTCCTTCCTTCTTCCTCCCTCCCTTCCTTCCTCCTTTCTTTCCTTCTTCCTCCCTTCCTTCCTTCCTCCTTTCCTTTCCTTCCTTCCTTCCTTCTTTCCTTCCTTCCTCCCTCCCTCCTACCTTCTTTCCTTCTTTCCTTCCCTCCCCCCTACCTTCCCTCCTACCTTCCTTCCTTCTTCCTCCCTCCTTTCCTTCCTTCTTTCTCTCTCCCTTCCTCCCTTCTTTCCTTGACTCCTTGACAACAGGAGTGTTAAGAGACTTCAAGGAGCATCAAACCTGCTCTGAATGCTTCTCATGGATTTAAAACACTTAATATGTTGAAGGTTTTCTCCATATCATCCCACTCCCTCCTACTACTACTACTACTACTACACACTGACCACACACCACGACTACTACAGATGGTGGCTGGACTTCGGGCAGCGGCTACAACAGGCTGCACATGTTGGCTTACACACTTACAGACGGTGGCCAGCTTGTCTTCTGTCGTCCTACCATTAACGTGACCTCGGCAAGATGACATCTTTCACAAACACCAGAACTAAACAACAGATCCCAGGCAATATTCTGCTCAATATGCCACAGAAATAGGAAAACAGGAGGGGAGAAATTGCCTCTCAAATGCGACATCGCCTCCCTCCCCAATAAGATTTTTCTTTTGTGCATAGGTGCCTATTTTCTCTGTCTTGGTTAATGACGTCTTCTCCCAGTGTTGAAACCTTTTTTGGATTTTTTTTTTTCGTCTGCCTCTTGTTTCTGTTTCCGCGCCATGTTTGTGCACACATGCGAGTTAACTGGTGTGTGTGTGCGTGTGTGTGTGTGTGTGTGTGTGTGTGTGTTCTTGTCAGGTTGGAGATTGCGGTGTTGATTATGTGTCTGATGTTGTCGACAGAGTGACATCCCTTCTAATGAAATAATGGTCTAGTGGCAGAGTGTTGGAGGATTGCACATTGTAGACTTCAATTACAGACAAGATGATTTTTCTTTTTTTTTTTTCTTTTTTTTGTCCTCTTTTCCCTTTTCAGTCAGAAAAAAAGTACAGGTTTTTCTTCCCTTTTTAACAGACGTGCTTACATTGAACAAAAAGGCTGAATAAAAGGTTTTTTTTTTCTCCCGCAGCCAGACTTGGGTCTAAGTGTTTTTTTTTTTCTTTAGATAATGGATAGAAAGGACATGGCATGCCTTAATTCACCATCTCTTTAGCCAATCTGATGCCACAAAAACAGCCATTGCCCTCCTTGTGTGCACAACTCAACCCGAGCGCTGGTTGTTTTCCCAACCAGAGCTACACATATTTCACTGCTGTAATGTCTCTCCTTTTTTTTTTCTTTTTTTTTTTCTTTTGAGATGCTTTTTGCTCTGCTGCATGTATTATTCTGTAGACCATGTAATTTATTTTGCACAACAAATGATCTATTTAAGGTTCCAGTGTTCAGCTGTGCCCCTTCTGTTATCTAGTATGAAATTAGCATACACCCCCCCCACACACACCCACCCCCCCAAAAAAAACATGCCTCTGTTTGAATGCACCTTTTTTTTTAATATCACAAAAAGGAAAAAAGGGCACATCCTTTGAACTGAAGCTTTTTATTACAGAGGAATGATAATAAAGAATAATTATAAAAAATGGCAAAATAAAAGCAGGGTTATACATCAGTGATAATGAGTGGAAAATTCAACTGTTGGAAAAATGATTTAGAGTTTGGCCTTGTAGGTGAAAACATGGCAACACATGTGTGATTTTTTTGAGGGTGTGATTTTTAACTTGTCAAAACCTGGAGAGAGATTATGAGAAAGTAACCGCTGAGGTGATGGAGGTTTTATTTAGAGACAGTAAGACGTCTGTAGACAACCTCAGCTGAACCAATTGTTTTCAAATGCCGCCTTGTTTATGGGTTCAATAAGGAAATATACTCTATACTATTACATGAGTCACTGAACACTGTTGTTTCCAGTTTCAGTATCATTTTCTCATTTAAAGTGTGTGTGTGTGTGTGGTTGTGTCACATTCTTGAGCAATCCTCAAAGATAACGGCAAGAGTATTTCCTGCCATTGTTTCTTGTTGTTTCAGGTGATTGACAGATTGCAGTGTAATGTAACGTAGCACTGATATGAAACAGTTAATTCAACATAATAAAACGGGTAAAACATTGATCATCCTGCTCTGTTGAAGCTTGTTGTTCCTTCTATACAAAAGAAAATGTCCATCAGCTTCTCATCATCCACTTCCCTTCCTTAACAGCTCTCTCTCTCTGTCTCTGTGTGTTTTCAGGGTGGACCCCATTCCCTACGACACTCCCAAGCCAGCAGGACACACCAGGTTTGTGTGTGTGTCGGACACACACTCGCGTACAGATGGCATCCAGATGCCTTACGGCGACGTGCTGCTGCACATGGGCGACTTCACCGAGCTGGGCCTGCCCTCCGAAGTTAAGAAGTTCAACGACTGGCTAGGTACTAAGCTGCTTAACACACATTCATCAGCATGCTGCTTTCACATTCACACACACACACACACACACGCACGCTGCTGACATACACAGGTTTTCATGTGTGTGTGTGTGGAGAGTGGCGTGGGGGGAGGGGGGAGGGGCTAAGGCACGAAACATGTTGCACGCATAACCAGTAACTGGACCACACAATGACCCCCTCTACCCCTGCTCCAATTGACCCCACAACTGCTGTGCTAAAGTGTCCAATTTAACCCCACTGACCTAACACCCTGGCTCAGTTAACCTTTGACCCCTCCCTCTGGCCCCATGCTGCGGGTGGGAGCTTTGGGCTGTGTGTGCGTGCGTGCGTATTTGTGTGGTTTCAACCCCACCAATCAGAGTTTCATCTCCGGACCCTCCAGACGCCAGTTTAGAGCAACTCTGAAACCTTTCTGTCTCTCTAATGTAGTCATGTTTCACACACTTTGAAACACACACACACACACACACACACACACACACACACACACACACACACACACTGTCTGACAGTCCCACTCACCAAGTGCATAAATCAAGCGCCACCCACATCACTGGTGTGTATTTTTTTAACACATTTAAATTCCTCTGTGTGTGTTTAATCTTTTTTTTTTTCTTTTCCTTTGCTTTTTGATCGGGGGGGAAAGTGAACCAGGTGACTCAGAACAACCGAAACAAGGAGCACAGTGTTTGAAAGTTTGTTTAGATTGAACTTTAAGTATAATGTAGAGGCGGTATGATTGCATTTAAAGTAAAATGAAAAAGAATTTAACTCTGGATGGCACAAATTGGTGGTGACGTCTCTACATGGGTTGAAAAATACTTAAACTTTTCTGGCTTATTTTTGAACTTATTTACGACTCCCAATTCGTGAACTCGCGCAGACGAGAGGAAACCGAGAGACAGTCGGAGGAAATGATCAAAGAAGTGGAGTTCCTGTTGAATTGTGAGATCAATCAGCATCTGGGACTGTCACAAACACTCAACAGACACACAACACACCGCAGAGCCGTGAAAAACAAGCGAGAGGATGAGACTGAGCTGGAACAGGAAGTAGTTTGATGTTGAAAAGGTGTACAGTGAATTGTTTGATGGGAGGGGGGGGGGGGGTTGCCTTTAAAATATCAGGTTCAGCTACACATGATGATATTTCTTCTGCTGGGAGGAGAGGATCATATTTCTAGCAAGACTGTGTCTAATTTAAGCATCATGAAAACAGAGTTAATTCTCTTATTAGTCTGACGAATGAATAATTGAGAGAAAAATGCCAGAAGTGTAAAAGAAAACTGTAGAGTTAGATGTTTCAGACTCTGACCCCTTACTCTTAAAGTGGTACTCCTCTTAAAAAAAAATCTGTGTTTTGAATATCAAACACTCGCCCCCCGTAGAGTTGAAAGGTTGCAGTCAAAGATTTGCTTCCCCAAAGACGACAGTGGCTGCAGTCAGAGTCAGCGAGGCTCCACTGTGGACGACGCTGACCCAGCTGGAAAAAGTATCCAAAACGAATACAGAAACTTCTCAAATCACTCCTGAACCCTAGTCTGCTTCTCTGCTTCTCGACTCTCCATCAGCTCCCTCTGTATGTTAAACAAGTTACTTGAAATATGCAATTAAGTACAGATTGCATATAACTCATTAGGGCCGATACTGGGATTTTGGGGGCGATGCCAATACCGTTATTAGAGAATAAAAATTCATCACATTCAGATTCCAATATATCGTGTTCTGGCGGCATTTTATATTAAGAAGCACAAAGTCGTTCTGAGAGTTTATTCAGTCGTCTGCAGATACAACACATTATCTTGTGAAAGGACGACCTTGTTCTACCATCAGAACAATGTAAGCACAATAGGCACGTCATAATGTGTGTACAATCAGGACAATGGTTAGTCAGTAGATTATAACATACATGATGTTCACTCAATGTTCAATGATGTTCACTCAATCAGCATTTCATGTAACAGAAGTGGTGTCATGGTCAGAGAAGATGAATAATAAGAAAGCCCGTATTAGACAGTAAACCGTAAACTTCACAGGGAATTTAATTTAATGATTATTTTAAACTTGAAGTAAGAAAAAGGATCAAATATACGTAAAATGCTGCCTATATAACGTAAAATAAAAAATAAAAAATTGGTACATGTTTGACACCATATATGCCGATACCAATATATCTGTGATAGGCCAATAATATCAGCTGACTGATATATCGGTCTGGCTCTATAACTCATTGTAAAAGCAACGTGTTATATTACTCTTTATGTTACTTTCCTCACTCGGCCGTCAAAGCCTTTAAACAACTCAGAGCCCGTCACACGCTGCATCTTTTCTATTTAACACGTGTAAAAATAAAAATGAGAAGTTTGTGGTTTGAGAAGTAGGCAGGAAAGCATTTGGAAGGATTTACTCATCAACCACTAGCTAGCGTTAGCATAGCAGCTAGCCTCAGTGCCTGCACGCGGCGCTGCAGACGTCCCAACCTCAGCTGTATGATTCACTCATCCTCCAATTCTGAACTTTAATCAGCGTCATGTGACTCATGAGTGTGGGCATACCTGTGGCTAACGTTAGCAAACTGGCTAAGCTATAACACAACTTTGGAATAACCACAAGTCACATTTCTCCTCAACTAGAGCCGTCAGTCAGCTAATTTGAACGGAAGAGAAGAAGATGTTTAAGATTGTTATTCCTGCAGCTAATACAACAAGGGTGTGTGTGTGTGTGTGTGTGTGTGTGTGTGTGTGTGTGTGTGTGTGTGTTTGGAGGATTAAATCAAATCCATAATCCTAAAAATTCAACTTTTTGATTTTAAAAGGTCAAAGATTTAAGTTTTTAAACTACATTTTCTAAAAGTGAAAAGTTTAAGATTTAAAAGTCTTGAGAGTCACAGTTATGTTCTTCACTTTGCCAATTTGACTCTTTAAAGTGCTGCCAGGTGCTGCGCCCATAATTCCCATCAAACACTCTATAAACACACACACAAAGGTTCAACACACACACACACACACACACACACACACACACATATATGCAGACACGTGTCCCAGTTCTTCCACCTCTCTGCCATTACAGCACGTGGCACCATGCAGAGGACACACTGGTCAGCTTTTCTATCCAACTGCTCCATCCATCAACACAGACACTTACATTGTGTGTGTGTGTGTGTGTGTGTGTGTGTGTGCGCTCTTTGTTAAGCTAGGGGAGAGAACAGTGATATCGGCCATAATGGGGAATCAATGCAGAGCGAAGTGGAAAATGACCCCTTGTAGTCAGGAGCGCGCTGACCGTTAATGTGGCATTGTCGCCCCTCCGTATCCGTAGAGATGCACACCTGGTACTCACACTGAGGGGCGAGGGGAGCAGAAAATGATTAATCAATCAATCAATCAATCAATCAGTCTTTATTTGCACTTTTCATAAACTGTAATGTAACATAAAGTGCTTTACATAGTAAAAAAAAAAACAACAAGCAAGAAACAAATAATGACTCAATAAAAAAAACAGGAACTGAGGAAATGCTATCATAACTCTCATGAATCTGAAATGAGGAAACGCTAAAGGTAGGATAAAAATGTTTTTAAAACATAAGAAAAGAAAGCAGCAGAAAATGAAGGAGAAGTAAATGGGGTCACTTGTTGAAAAAGGGGGATGGGAGGTTGTAATATATGAATTTATAATGTATTGAGAAAAATAAGCCTTTTATTATCAGAATTAAGCTGTAATTTCAGATTCTCATAAGAAAGTCATAATAGGAGAATAGAAGAAATGGTAATGAGAATAAAGTCGTAATTAAGAAGCAGCAGCACAGTGTCCAAATATCCTTGTATTGGTCAAATCCTAATAGAGATGTTATTTCTACAGCTTCTATCTCCTGACTTTTGACTGGTCTTGAAAACACAAAGTATCGTCTAGTGAACTGTAAAAGTTGGTATTTCTAAAGTTTTGGAGGCTTTTAAGGTGCTGAAAACATTTTAATTGTGTCGTTGTTGTTTGCGGCGTCTGAAGGACAGACGGCTGTCTGCAGTCTGAAGGTGGAGGAAGTGGAGGCTGTTTTGTGTTGTTTAGCTTTTTTACAGCGCCGGTCTGAGCCTTACATTCAGAACGGACTCTGATGAAGGAGACGCAAGTAAATGTGAAAGGTTTAATATCTTCTCCAAGGCTGGTTTTTTGTCCCTGTTGATGTAGGCAGAGAGAAGAGACATGCAAAAGAAGTTGAAAGAAGGCAGGAAATGATTCAAGTCTCAAGTAAGAAAAGAAAAAAAGAGTTTTGATAAACACAAAACTGTGTGTAGCATACATACACAATATACTGTACATACATAGATACACAATATATGTACATACACTACATACATACATACTATACAATACAGACAGACAAACATACAGTAATATACATACAGTACATTCATACATAAACTACATACATACTATATACCATACAGACAGACTTCTATACAGTAACATACACATACTGTACAGACATACACACTATACATACATACTATATAATAGGACTGGGCCGATATGCTTTTGTGCCGATTTGATTCTCTAACGATTTTTGGGTCCCGATTCGATTTAAATTGCGATTCTGATAAAACAAGTATAGCGATTTTATATTTCAATTATTGTGATTTTCTTCCCTTAAACAAGAACAGTTTGAACCAAACACTTGATAATACATCATAAGTCATATTTACCAAAAACAATACACACATCTCATCAGTTTGTGAGATTTATTTTTATAACTGTGCACCTGCCCTCACAAAAAACATTCTCATCCGCCAACATCTTATCAAAAAAAATAAATAAATAAATGAAAATCACCAGAAAAAAATCGCGATTAATATAAAAATCGATTTTTTGGCCCAGCCCTACTATATACTAAACATACATACTGTATATCGGACATACTTACATACTACACATACTATACATACACATTATACATTATAATCATAGTAAATTGCTGCTGTGTCCCGTCTATATAACTCTCTCATTAAACATCATTTTAGGTAGTTTAGAGCACTATAACATCTTAAGGTGCTGGTAAAGCTTAAAAAATGCATCACAAAATACAAAACAGCTAAATATGATAAATAACTCAATCAGCTGAACCTACTGAAAATAAACAACAGATTTTTTTAGTTCATTTTCTTCTCAGATTATTTGCTGATAATCAGAAACAGGACTCTGTATTTACTAGAATATAGAAGAGCTGGGATTGCAGTCAGAGTTTCATCGGAGGAGGTTTTTTTTACTGCAAATCTAAAACATCTGTTAAAAAAAACCCCAGTACTGTGTTTATGCTCGTCTGCGTGCTCCTCTCAGCCTCAGGAGGAGGCAGTGGCTTGTCCGGGCCATCGACTACTGTTTGGCCTGTTGGACGAGATCATCGGAGATCGATACGGAGGAACGAGCTTTCCCTGACCCAGCCTGTCTGATGGTAGAGCGCTGACTCTGATCTGCTGCTGCTCCCAAAGGCCTCTGGAGCTGCTCCGTGTGTGTGTGTGTGTGTGCATGAGTGTGTGTGTGTGTGTGTGTGTGTAACAGGAGATGATAATATGTGTTTAAGAATGAGAGCTGATAGTTGGTGGTTTTTACCCACTTCCTGTTTTTACATCGCGGTAGATGTTATGAGTAAACAGTCGTAGTGTAGCTGAGAGTTTTTCTTTGGATTGACGGGTGAGATTTAAAATAATCCCTCTCAACAGATGCAAATATAGAAGTAGACTCTTGTCTTCTCTCTTGTCTTTTTACTGTTTTCTTACAACAATGCTGCCTCTCATCAAATATCTCCAACTTAAGAAATCATAAACCCGTAAACATCCTCCCTTCACCTGAGCTGCTGGAGGCTCCATTTAGCAGCTAAAGAAGCCGCTAATTCCTCCGCCCGTGTTTCACCAGCTGGTTGTTAACTTCGCTGACGGGCAGGTAGGAGCGGCGTCACTTTAAATAGCCGCCAGCTGCAGCACACACAAAGAGTGGAGAGACTGAAGTGAAAAAGAGGAAAGCTTTGTATGCTGTGAAACCAAAACCAGAAGATGCTAAAACGCTCTGTGTGGAACTGAGAGAAGATGAGTTTCTGTTAGTTGAACTTTTGCATTATCTATACAGTTTTCTTTTGATCCAATAAAACTATAATATAATGCAGATTTAGTGAAATAGACCAATGTAGAAAACAGTTGAAGAAGAATAAACTCACAGAAAGGCTATCACTAAATATTGAGCTTATTGAAATGATGTGTTTGTAGTTTGTGGTGACTAAAGCTGGGTATCGTTACTCAATATCTTTTAAAGGTATCAACCGAAATAAATCAATACTAAACAGCATGGAAACATCTCCAGTCAAACGATACCTGCAATCGATCCTTTTTGCACCCAGAGATACAAAACATGACTATTGCTCACAGCCAATCAACACAAGCCCTAGGAAGAGTAGCTGTTGCCTGGGTAACAGCTAATGGGGATCCAAATAAACTAAACTAAATTAGTTTAGCTTAGTTTATTTGGATCCCCATTAGCTGCGTTAGCGTTCTTTAATGAATAAATATTTAATAATATGAAGACTTTCAACATGTATTTGTGTGGAAATCAAATCACATAGATGTGGTTTTATGCAATCTGATGCTTCTATTCATATCGAATGAAGTATCAATTGCTATCGGTATCACTTTAAGGGTTCATGGATTGGTGCTGGTATTGTTATTATTTAAAAGGATACCCGGCCCTACTTGTGAGTGACACCTTTCACATTGTCTATACAGTTTCCTTTTGATCTATTGTTAATATAAAACTATAATTTAGTGCAGCTTTACGTAAAATGGGGGGTGGGGGGGGACTGTTAATGAGTTCATGAGTATAGTTGAATCGATCCTTAAAAAGAATACGTTTATAGACAAACCATCACTAAATGTTGAGTTGAGTTTGTGGTGAAATTAAATCAGATTATAATGTGTGACTGAGCAAGTTTCAGATAAACAAACAATAATTATCTGAGACATTATGGCTCCGTGACGTCTCTCTACGTCTCTCTATGTCACTCTATACGATATCGGACTCCCGCTTATTCGAGTTGTTGTTGCTAGGTGATATCACTGTAGGCAACGGAGGACGTCGAAAACATCAGTTCATGGACAGAGGACCAAACCATATTCTTAATCTTTGGGGAGATGGCTCCGTTCAAGTGAAGCTCGAGGGTTTGCTGTCGCTGTCGCAATTACATGACATCACACAAAACACGCTAGATGATGCCTCCGCTATGGCAACTTTACCACGGCAACCTGTCAGATTGGTCATTAATGTGGCCCAGTCTGAACAGAGCCAAATCCAATTTGGACACTTGCTAAAAACAGTGTGGACAGTCAGGCCTAAAAATCAGATTTGAGAAGGAATCAGATTTGAATCAGATTTGCCTGCAGTGTGAACGCAGCCTATGACATTTTATTTGTTATGGATTTTTTCTTCTGCATCTTTTCTTTGCAAGTTTAAAGAGTTAAACCACCAAAACTTAATTCCAGATCTATATTTTCCTTAGATCCACCTCTCCTCTTTTACCGTCTTCTTTCTTCTTTCAACATAATGTAAACATCAAGTGTCTGTATGTTTTTACAAGCACTCACACCCACAGCTTCTTCTGCTTATTGGAAAACGTGTTAATTTGGCTCCACCAGTATTTCCTCAAGTATTAATTTGTGGAGACAGGGAGACGAGATGAGGGAATGACAATTTAATTTTCTTATACAGTCATCTCTTTAATTTACGTGATGTCATGTAGAATATGATTTTACATTCATCTCTTGTTCCAGAGTGTATTTTTAGTGTCTCGCTGTGTGGAAAGAAAAAAAAAAACACCTCAGACTGAATGAAATGTTTCTTTTAATCTTAACACTAATTCAAATCTGCCTTCTCGACATAACACGCCTCCACACACACACACACACAGTTCTTCTTCTCCACGTAGGATTGTTTTTATCTCTCTTTCATACCCCAGTTAGCGGGGAGGGAAGAGTTAAAAACATATATAAATCTAGGTGTACCTCTCCACATTCCCTCTGTAAGATGTATCACGGTGGCAATAAAAAGCAGTAGAAAATTCCCAGTAGAGTAATGGAGATGGAGTTGTTTGATGGTAATTATGTTTTCCCCACCTTTTCCCCGCCTGGTGGTGGTTGTGGAGAGAAAGATTCGCTTTGGGTAACGTGTGTGTGTGTGTGTGTGTGTGTGTGTGTGTGTGTGTGTGTGTGTGTGTGTGTGTGTGTGTGTGTGTGTGTGTGTGTGTGTGTGTGTGTGTGTGTGTGTGTGTGTGTGTGTGTGTGTGTGTGTGTAAATGGATGCATGATCCAGTTAGAGTGCTGGGGGACTGAGAGACGGCGCTCTCATATAAGGTTAGACTGGAATTTATGATCCTGAGATGCGACAAGAGCTAATTTAGAGCAGCGGGAATGAAACCTATAGACCGGGGGAACCATGATTCTTTCATTTTCAGTATTAAGGAACACTCATTCTTTCTCACACACACACACACACACGCACACACTTTATATGGCGGTGGTGGATTTATTTTATTTATCTGTATTGAGCCTGCACATCCTGACAATTTTTTTTTTATTCTGGTGTATTTTAAATTCTATTAGTTTTATTTCCAATTAAGAACTTAATCAGTGTAGAATTGGGCAGTGCACTCACATCTCTTCTTTCACTTACCAGTCCAAATCATTTAAAGTTTTATTTAGTTCTTTATTCAACATTGTTAATAATTTACCTTCTTTGCATACAGTATAAACTTTTGCCATTACTTAGCCAGAGAGCTCTACAGAGTAGTGGAATAAGCACCATACGCTTATAGGAGAAGCTATCAGCTCACCTCTGTTGGCCTTTTGCTATCTTGTTAGACTAATCCAGTGCATCTCATTATAAACTTGCGCATTAAGATAGTGTAGTGTCTGGAAATGACGTCACATTTGGTGAAAGTTCTCCCGAAGAAATGCATCAATAAAATCATCATCATTTAACATCTGCTACATGCTAATCAAAAAAATATGTCATGTACAAGTAGATCTCTAAACTTTCAGATTTCAATTACGTGTCCCACTTTAATCTTTTCACCTGCAGATCACTAAAACTAAATGACGGAGCTATTTTATCATCATGTACTCAAACATCAGTCCTTTCACGCATAGTGGTCAGTACAGTGGACAGCTATTTAACATGGACCCCAGGAAGAGTAGCTGTTGCCTAGGTAACAGCTAATGGGGATCCAAATAAACTTTTCTTATATATTCATGGTTTTGATGGCTTAGTTGCACTTCAGGCACCACAATGGACACTAGTGCATCATCCCATACACTACTGGCGCTTTTCCACTACATAGTTCCAGCACTACTCGGCTCGACTCGACTCGACACGGTTCCAGGAACAACCTTTTCCATTAGAAAGAAGTACCTACTCAACGTGGGCGGGGTCGTCATAGCACGGCTCTGCGATACTGCCGTGACTTCTTTTTATACGCGACACAAACACATAAACAATGGAGGACATGGAGGCAGTGGTGTACTTGCTGCTGTATGTGGCTTTCTGTCACACACAAAGCAACAAAATTGAGCCGTATGGCTGTAACACTGTTGCCGGTATTTAATCATGCCGGGTTTGATTCTTGTGTGGGACGGCTCATGACTCTTCCAGTGAAGACTCTTTGACCAGTCAGAGGCCGGCAGTCTATTGACGTCACATTTAGTATCGGCTCGGCTCGCTCGGAACCTCAGCAGAGCAGGTACTAAAAAAGTAGCAGGTACCAGGTACTAGCTCTAGTGGAAACGCAAAAAAAAACCGAGTCGAGTCGTGCTGGAACTGTGTAGTGGAAAAGCTCCATACCACTTCAAAAAGTAAAAAAAACTTCCTCACTACGTTTCAATATATATCTCTGTGCTTAATGTTCTATATAAAACTATACACTCTATTATAGGGTTTTTCAGTCAATATGTTTAATTCATCATCAATCACAATGCAAGAAGTAATGGATTGAAAATGTGTGGATTTCTAATCATAATCTAACATATTCTGATGAGTAATGCACGACTTAAGTACTACCCAGCACTGCACATTCATCATAAAAAGGTCAGACTGTGGTACAATTGTTTTTTGTTTTGTGTTTTTTCTTGTCTTTTTTTTTTTTTGCCCAAAGTTGATGTCAAAACCAATTTCAGACTAGTGTTTTGAGACTGAATAACATCCACGTTCACACACAGACTTCCTTCATCTCTAAGAAAGCAAGTGATTGCTGACTGTGATCAATCCGAACATCTGTGCTTTCAGTCAATGAAACTGTGTTCAGCTGGTAGCCGCGGGGAAGTGTTTACAGCGGGGGGGCCGCATTCTCAGCAACTACAACAACAAAACAAAAAAAAGAAAGAAAGAAAATCCCCAAAACAACATGATACAGTAGCACAGCGCAGAATTGGGTTCATAAAATATTGCAAATCATCATCTTGACAGCACAATGTGAGCCAAATAATATGAAAGAAAGAGTGAAGAATTGTCAGAATAAATTCATTAGCCCACTCATCATGATGCCACACTTTTAAAGAGTTGCTGCAGGCTGAAAATAGCCAATTTGAATTTAAGTATTGTATTCAAATGAGATCTAAACCTTCCCGCCACAGCAGATCAACACAGGCTAAATACTATAGCAACGAGGTCATTTAAAGTGATTTACATAAAACATAAAATGCATCAAGACAGAATATGAAAGCAACACATGGCAAAATAGAAAATACCTTTTAAAATATGATTAAAAAGTGTTAAATAAAGCAGCATCCCTGGTTTTAATCTGGCCAATCTGATCTGTGCTGCAGCCCCCCCCCCCCCCACCCAGGCACCCACCCCTCCCTGTTTCCTGTTGGCCTCTATGCCAGTCACTGTATAAACAAAGACAAAAAAGCCCAAAAATAAATCTTAAAAGTGTTAAACAAAGAGGAAACAAGTTTGCAGGAACAACTTTTTAATCGAAAAGTGAAAATTGACCAACCTGCACACTGAACTGATTTTACTGTGACTTTACTTAACGACGCGTTTTCGCCTGCAGCTTCATCAGCAAAATTACACACAACAACACAAGTAGGATTAATGCATTCAGGTCACATGACCAACCATCCATCACAATCAACACCAATAATCTACTATACAGAACTATGGATGGGAAGTGAGAATTTGTTCCAGTTTAGATCTGGTTCCTAATTGTCTGAGTTTACCAATTCCTTTTTTTCCTCTTAAATGAAATTAAAGAGAACAGTCTGGACCTGCTCTGTGTGAAAAGTGGCTTGATCTGGAGCTGTATAAATAAAGATAAGATTGATTGATTATTGATTGATGCTCAGGACTCATCTGTGAGGGCAGAGCAGCTTCCAAACTATCTAAAGTCTACTAAAGTTATCTTCAGCTATCTCGTAGTTCATCAGCGTTTGCAAGCATCTTTTTATTTAATGACGAAATAATTACCCAACTTTTTTCCACCCTATTGATTAGGAATCAATAAGGAAATCAATAAAGATTTGCACCGATAAGCAGTATCGATAAAGGCGATGGTATCAATAAAATCTTATCAATTCTCATCCATACATAAAACACACTCCTAAAACAACTTATAATATATTATACCCCTTTAAAAATTAATAGTTTTGACCTTTTTCATGTTTTTTTGCTGTATTTTGTGTAGTAGATTATTGGTGTTGTGTCCTTTTTTTTGATATGTTGACTTTAATATATAATAGTTAGTCATGTGACCTGTATGTATTTATCGTGTGTGTGTGTGTGTGTGTGTGTGTGTGAATTTGCCGAGCGAAACCCGAGTAAGCTGCGGGCCAAACGCGGTCTAAAGTTACAGTAATGTCAGTTTCAGTGTGCGGAGGTTCAATTTTCACTTTTCACTTCAGATTCTATCTGTGTTGACAGGAACCAGGAGAGGTGGGGTTGCAACTCGACAGAAAAATAAATCTCACAGCAATGCAAATACCTCGACTGCCTGGGTCATGTTTGCTGCAACTGGAGGGGGGGAGAGTTGGGGTTGGTGGGGGGGTTGGGGTAGGGGGGGGGGGCTGCCGCAGCACCTCGAGCTATGGTTCAGTTTACGCTACACATAAATCAGCCTGCCGATTAGACTATACAGCACCTACAGAGCAGAGACGGAAAGGAAGGAAGACGGGAACAAGAAAAGAAAAAAGACAGTAGGGGGGAAGAAAAGAAATATATATAGAGAGAGGGGAAGGGTGATGAAGGCCAGACCCTCTCGTTGAGTGCTCAATCGGCCGGAATAAAGCAGCGAGTCAGTTTTGTGATGGCGAAAGGGAGCCAGGACAAATCACCCCGACAGTGGAGCGAAAAGGGCACAGCCGAAGTTGAAAGATGAGGGGATGAGAATTGTGATAGATGTTCTTCTTTTTCTATTTAGTTCAGGTTCATGCCTTTTTTCTTCTTTTTTTTTTTCGGCTTCTCCCAGCCGCCCACCGTCTGCGAGAGATGGACGGTGGTCTGCTGGGGTCAAGCAGAGCCGTCAGATGTGGTTGTAACCTCTCTGACTGTCTGAATGGAGAGAGTATTTTTTCCTCTCCACTTATCTTTTTTTTCCCCTCTCTCTCTCTCTGTCTCTCTCTCTCTCTCTCTCTCTCTCTGTCTCTCTCTCTCTCTTGCTCTCTCGCTCTCTTTCCACTCCTGATCCATGCTCAGTGTTAGGTATACATGTACTACTAACATTTTAGAGCTGCACAATGATAATAACACACCAAAATATGCAGCTTGTGAGATAAATGTATTGAGCGCATGAGTCTAGAGCTTGGATATTTGTATATATATGGACCCCTGGAAATGAAAATATAATACAATCAAAATAATTTACACTTAAGATTTAATATAACACCAGTATGATCTCAACAGTAGTAATACACAGCGTTACACTTCTGTTTATGAAGCAACTCATTTATATTCTGGCTTAAAATCACCTCAAAAGTATAAGCCTGAATTTTTTCTATTACTTAGTTGCACCTTTTTTTTATGGAGGGGACTTATTGAAATCTTTTCTTTATGAGAAGTTGATTTTATTAAGTGATGTATTTTTATGTCACAGAAAGGATAAATAAGGCCACTCTAACAGGAAGTGGTAAAAAGGACATAGCAAATTGAGACCTTTTTGATTTGTGAGGATCAAACTAGTGTCTATGTTTTTTAATTGGCCTGTTAGCGTCATCCATCTGTGATATAAGGAACTTTCTTTATAGATCACAGTGACTGAAAAAACACTCTGCATGAGTCGGCGCCTACGTACGTTTATTTATTCGTTCAAATCTGATCTCAGAATCTTCAGAATTTGTCTTCAAGGTAGTATTATTAAAAAATCAGAGTTAATTGGAGAGTTTTAGAACTGTTTTATGGTTTTAATGGTTTCAGCATGTCTAGGCGGTGCTGCAAGAGTGTTGCAGCAGCTACTGGTGCACTATGGAGGCTAAGATCGTTGTGTTGGACAGTTTTTTTACTAGATTTTTTACTACTATTGTTTATTTGTTTTTATTGTTTGTGTATATACTTATTATTTATTCTTCTTTATTCTTTCTATTGATGCTTTCCTATTTTTATGCTATCCACTTGGTGCTGCAAAGGACTATTTTAACTGACACTTTACTCCTCACTCCTAAAAAAGAAAATGATTTGGGTAGTTTTTTTTTTTACATTTTTTTGCTGTAAAATTGTTGGCGTCCTCGTCCAGATTCAATAAAACCATTAAAATATCAACGCCCTGACTTCAGGTCCATGTCGGCCATCACGTCAGTCAGCTGCTGCACAAATATGTCATCAGCAGCCATCGACTGGTGTAAGAAGTATAATAGTGTTGATAGGCCAGATCCTAACATGTACACACTTGTAGATGTTTTTTGGGACCTCCAGTTCTCACCAGTTGTTCTACTCTCTTCTCCTCCAGGTGGCCTCCCGTACGAATTCAAGGTGGTAATCGCCGGGAACCACGAGCTGACCTTCGATAAGGACTTTATGGCAGAGCTGGTCAAGCAGGATTACTACCGATTCCCGTCGGTCTCCAAACTCAAACCAGAGGACTTTGACAATGTCCAGTCGCTCCTCACAAACTGTGTGTACCTGCAGGACTCGGACGTCACCATAAAGGGATTCCGGATATACGGGGCGCCATGGTAAGACCCACAAAAAAAACAAAAAAAAAACTCAAACTATTCTGCTTCTTTTTCTTTTTTTTTATAAACTGCCGAGTCACATTTCTGTCTCGTCGTGTTGTGGATCCCCGAGGTGAAGGTGTGCTTTCCCTTCTGTCGGCGTCTGGCTATTTTCCAGCTCCCCTCCCGGGCAGTATTCCTGCACGCTGCTGTACGCTCTCTCTCGATGTGAGCGCCAACCCCACCCTCACCCTCACCCCCACCCCCACCCCCCTAGATTCCCCTCTCTCTCTCTCTCTCTCTTGCATACAGCGTGCTATTCCCAGCTCGCACATTCCTTTATGAGCTCAGGACCTTCGCCTGCTCCCGGGGCTTACGTTACACCTGTGTTTTGACACGAGGTTAAGTGATACGCGTGGTACCGGGACGCTCTGTCAATAGGCTCTCAGGTGTGGAAAGAACGCAGGGAGAAAGAAGGGGATGGGTGGGGGTTGGGGGGGGTGATTGGTTGAGGAATGGCGTAAGCAGCGAGGATTCAACAGACAGAGGCAGGTGGGAGTGTTGTGAAAGTGAAAAGTGCTCGTTTGCCATGATGGATGAACACTACTGAGAATCACTGCTGCGTTGGGTCATACCTCACATTTCATGCATGGTAGTGTTAAAACATTTGGTGTAATGTAGATTTGTAGGGGTTTGTGGGAAGAATGTGTTTCCCATTATTATATAGTTTTAGTTTAAAAGCAGTTTTTGGACTTATATCACACACAAATGTTACGCTTTCTTCCTGTCTTGGGCTTAAATGGAGATAAAAAAACAGAAGGAGCTTTTCACACCTGGCCCATTTCACTCCAGATAAATGTGTTTTTAGGAGACTATGATGCTTCCGTTATGTTGTTAATTAACCTCAACACACAGACCTGCACATAAGATACATAAACCTTACTAAAACACACATAAAACTAGTGATTTAAATGTGTAAAATTGCTAAAACATATCATAAACTCTCATTAAGTACAGTACATAAAAGTATAACATAAAACCTGGATTGCATTACAAGCTTAAAATGTTATCGCCATAGCATTTTTCTTATTAATTAATTAATATGTATAGTTTTTTTTCCCCCCAAGTTAATTATGTAGGTGAGGAAAAAAGTCAATCAGTTGTTTAAATCTGGATAACTCTGCACACTTTGGACAGAAGTAGTTTAGTAAAGAATGAAAAAGAGAGTTTGAGAGAGAAGTTCAAATCTCTCCTCTCTCTCTCTCTCTCTCTCTCTCACTCTCTCTCTCTCTCTCTCCTCTTCTCTACTCCTCTCTCTCCTCTCTCTCTCTTCTCTCTCTCTCTCTCTCTCTCTCTCTCTCCTCTCTCTCTCTCTCTCTCTCTCTCTCTCTCTCTCTCTCTCTCTCTCTCTCTCTCCTCTCTGGAGTCATGGAGGTATGGAGTCATAAAGCGTCCATTTAAGTCAAAGGTTGAAAATTCTCAATTTTAGCTTGACGCATGCCAAAATGATTAATTCATCATTCTGAATAGTTAATTAGTCTTATTTTATTTACAGTTGTCAGCAGGTGGAAATTCCCACTGAATTTTAACAGACTATGGTGGATGGACTTCAGACTCTCCGACCCTCTCCAGTGTGCATGTTTAAGTCAAATGCATCATTCTGGTGCAAAATTAAAAGGTTATATCTTAAAAAAAACAAATTGTGCTCTAAACAATGTTGTGCTTTAGTAATTTCATTCAAGGTTTGAATGGTGATGACACACCCACAACGCATGGGAAAGATATTTTACCATCAAAAACAGACTAATGTCCAGATTCCAGTTCTGAAACAAAGAGAGCAGAAGTGATCGTCCAGGTTTAACTAGTTGTAGCTCTGGTGCAAGGGCGAGATGCATTTTGGAGAAACTGTGGTTGGCAGAAATGAGACTATGGTTGGCCTCCACATTCTGCATAATTAATAGGAAATAGTGGACTATAAGGTGTTTGGTTTATCGTTTATCATTCCCAAGCTTTGACCTCGATGTTCACTTCTCCGGATGCTCTTGAGTTATCTGAGTTTCCCGGTCAGAGCTCAGACTTCCAGCGTTGTTCCATTGCAAATTCTTCAAGTAGGAAGGTCGGAAATCTTTGAGTTCAGCATTGTTAGAAAAACCTCTGTAGACCTCAGTGCCCATCTCTGCTCGATGCCACATTAGACGCTACGAGCGCAACACACCCGAGCTTCCAACCGACGTGTTGCTGGTTAAGTTACATTGAGGGTAACGTCGGCGCCAGTGTTTGACATGAAGATCTTTGCTCCTGCTGCAGCTGTCACATCATGACAATGTTACAAGAGTGCAAAAGCTATAATCAGTGGAACACCTTTTTAAAATGAAAATAAAAATATTGTAATATTCCGAAAAAATAGAAAAGCAACAACTCTTCACATTGGAGAAGCTACAATTAAACAACAATAGATTAAAAATTTAATTGATATATTCTTAATACCCCTTTGATCTAGAGCAGGGTAATATATCAACATTATATAAAACATGATATGAGACTAGATATATATTTTGGATGCTGTGGTATGGTGATAAGTGTTCCTTTCCTGCTTATAAAGGCTGCATTACAGTAACCATGATCTCACTTTCTAAACTTACCATGACATGACTAGCTGGTCTATTATTTGCCTTTTACCCACTTATTGATTATATCCACATTACTGATGATTATTTATCCAAAATATTGTGTGAAAGCCTCAATAGTCGCCCCTATTTTAGTGTCAGAATATTAATATTGAGGTATTTAATGTATATAATCCACATCATCAAGCCTGAAACTAATCTATTAATTGATTTATTAATTATTTCAGCATTTCTTATTCCACATATAATATTGTATATGTGTTACAGGAGAGCATGTTTAGTAAAACAGGGTGTCTTCTAACCCAAATTTGGGGTTAAGCCAGATGTTTGACAACCTAAATTAGTATTAACTGACACAGATATTCCTTAATTGCACTTTGCTTCATCAGTTTTGCTAATTTTTGCAATAGGAATAGCTCTGTAGTGTGAAGCAGCCCTCATGCAACTGTGTGTTGTGCGTGACGGTTGAGGCTGGGTACTCCCCCACCTCCCCTCCCTCCCTCCTCTCCCCCGCCTTCGTCCTGCTGTGACTCCCTCTGCTCTCTCTGCTCTGTGGTTTCTCACAAGTCTGCTTCAGACTTAAAAATAACTATTTAGGTCACACCTTCATCCTTTAGCGGCTATAATTAGCAGGTTTGCAGCCTTGCTTGACAAGTGGCGGAGGACATTGGCCTGTAGGGTGGGGTTGGGGGGGGGGGGGGGGGGGGTTGGGGGGTGGCAGGGGCAGATCCCAGCATTCCTCAAACATCACAGCAGCAGGAAGAAGAGATTACCCCTCTCTTTTTTCCCCCCATAGCTCCATCCTTCCTCTTTTTCCATCCCTCTGTTTGAAAGAGGAAGGATGCTCCCCCCCCTCCCCTCCCTCCCCCTCCCTCCTCCCTAGTGGGTGTTTAGTATGAAGGCGGGTAAGTGTCTGTTGTGACAGCTGGGGTCTCGTGAGAGGCAGAGCGGACAGCTTGGCCTCCCTCCCTCCCTCCTCACCCCTCCTTGGCTTCCTCACCTCCTTCACACCCATATGCCACCGTGGCCTGAGGTCTGGCCCTGCTTGTCCAGTGTGAGGTCTCACTTAGCCCTGCAGTGACCCTTCACTTCATCAACAGCTCACCAGCTCGCTGCCTGGGTGGCCGAGTGCCACACCGCTCTTTCTGTTTCTCTCTCTCTCTCTCTCTCTCTCTCTCTCTCTCCGTCTCCGCGGCTCCCCCGCTGCAGGCTGGGGACGCGACAGCATCACTCAGGAAATGTAGCGTGTAACTACCACCTGATAAACGCTGCCGTCGCTGCAGCGGTCTGCTCTGCTGCTGCTGCTGTACATCCAGATAACAATCCGTCTTTTTATCTCACTCACCAGTTCTCTCCATCTTATCGCTCACCTGTGAAAAACAATCCACACTTTTCGAGTTAAAAGAAAAGAAATATTCTAATATATTCCGGTAGAAATGTAACTGGTCATGCTGAAGAGCTGCAGTATAACAATAAGTATTAGTACTCTCTTCTCTCTCTTCTGTGGCTTTTAGAGTTAAGTTATTAATGCATCAACACAGCGTTTTATATTTTAAATAGTCTTGTAAGCGTTACTTCTCACTACTAACATACTAGATGTGGCCTAATGTTTAATAAGCAGATAATAGGTTTAGATGTTAAAATTATACAGCATCTGAATGAAATGGAAACTATAATGTTTTCCTTTTGAGATCTAACCAATACTTCCTTAAAAATTACTCTCTGTACTATTTAGGATTGTACTTCAGTACAGTAGTTGGGTTCATTTACTTCATCCATCTCTGTATATTTAGTAAGAATATTAAACATTTTTTTAGGCTTTAATTTTCCCCATGGTCTTCATGATCGAGATGTATTCATTCTGGAGGAAAATACATAATTAATGGCTCTGAATAAAGTGCAAAACATAAACATCTAAAGACTTCTGAGCTATTCCTCCTCATGTTATAATCCCTCCACTATCAACCTGTCAAATCACAGACACAAGATGCCATCAAAGTCTATTTTATTCTTTTCTTTTTTTGGAGTTCATGACGCTCTCTGTATGTAAGATAAAAGCAGATGATTCCTTCTTCAGTGTACAGTACATCTCAGTATTAAGATGAGATCACCAGAACAACTTAAATATTCTCTTTCTCTGCTGTGTTTCCTGAAATCCACTGAAATAATAAATAGTTTGTGTTTAGCATTAACTGCTGGATCAGTTGTCAGATTTTTGATATTTTAGAAATCCTCTAAACAGCGCAGCAGCGTCAGGTTTTACCTATTCTCCACCGATTGACTGATTAGCAGCGTTTACAACCCTCCTTCTCTCATTTTTCTGATTTCTTATTTATCAATCCATCATTTAAATGTCTGTTTTAAAGGTCCTTTGGATAGAAATGACATTCTGCTGCTCAAACATAATCCGTTTGGTAATTATCTGCTGCAGGTTGTCAGTTCAACATGTGGACGTTTATACAGCAGGAAGATTAGGATATGCCACCGAGGGACAGTTGATGCAGCTTATTTGGTGCGATAAGCATTTTTAACACCTGAATGTCTGCTGGTCCTCAAGTGCTACACACAAACAAAACATGTTGGCATCATATCAGTAAAAAATCTGCACTTTCCCACACAGATAATTTCCTCTTATCTTCTAAAATAGAGAAGTAAAGCCTGTTCTGAACTCGTCTCTTCAGGGGTCGAGGTGGATTTTTTAATAAGACAGGATCTTTTCTATCACTCTTTTTTTTTTTTTTTTTTTTTGGTTTCCTAAATATGTGCTCATGTTGAAATTGTACCAACAAGCTGCTTCGGTTAATTAATCTCACTAGAGTATCTAAAATACAGTAATCTTTTTAAAAAAGCTTGAGGAGAAAATTAAAAAGAAAAGAAATGAAGATATTATTTGATAAATGAGGATGAGCTACAACACTGAGCTACAGTTTCTTGAATACTTGGATTTTATTTATTATTTTAATGTGAATAGCAGGAGGTAATTTAGTTATCCTTACCTTTATGACATATTTCTTTAAAGTCTGTAAATACACGAACATATTGATGGTACAAGAGTAAAAAAAAAGTCTTTATATTTCCTCTCAGACAGATGTGAGATGAGCTGCAAAGGCAAATGTATTTCTATAGCAGCACACTTCAACAACAAGGACAATTTGAAGTGCTTTACATAAAACATAAAATGCATGAAGACAGGATGTATAAAAGTAACACATGGCTTAATAATAATAACAAAGACATTTAAATACGATTTGAAAGGAATTCCAGATGAATTAAAATGTTAGTAAAAACAGGCTGCTAACATTCAGATTCATTAAAATGAAAGAAAATTCAAAGCCACAGAAACATGAACAATATATTTTAAAACACACAAAGATTGCTCATAAAGTTGAATATGACAGGAAGGTTGTAGAGGGACTCTACAAGATAAATTAGGATGCACTTTTTCTTAATTTACCTGCTTTGTTTCTATTAAATAATGTAGTAATTGAGCTTAAATAGCAAAGAAATGTGACTATAACGGTTTCATTTCAGGTTGTAGACTTTTCAACTCGCTCCGCTCGGCTCTGCTCTGTAACTTTTTTCTTTTTTTTTTTGTTTGAGTCAGTTTCTGTTTTGACCCTCGTGCTCTCTGTGTGTGGAAAAAAAGAGGTGATGGAGTGAAAGCAGTGTACCATGAAAGACACACAACACACACTGTTTAATGACAGATGCTTAACAGACCAAATACCTCCGCCTCCCTTTCTTCTTCTTCTCCTTCTCCAGTACTCACACACTCCTACACACACTCCTATACACACACACACACTGTGGAAAGATGCACAGGCCTTTCTGCAGCGTGTCAATCAGACCTCGTTAAGGGGAGCTGAAGGTCTCTCTTGAAACTCAACAGTTAACTTTATGAACTCTTTCTGCTCCATGCAACTACATTTTTTTAGGATTTTAGGACTCCTTTTCCTCCTGAACTCATTTAAAGGTTGTTTTTTTTCCATCTTCAGTCATAAAGTAGTTTCCTCCTGTCATACCTGTATATAAATTCAGGTTTTTTGCCCTTTTGTAAATGGTAAAAAGTCAAGTAAAACATAAATATCTTAAAACATACGAGATCTGTGCTGAAATGTTGGATTATTATAGTCGTAACCCCTCGACTAAAAATTGATGATAAAACATTACTGCTCTTAAATGATTGTTATAATTCCCCAGAGTCAAAGGTAACATCTGGAAATGTCTTATTTTGTTAAAGGCTGCAACTAATGATTATTTTCCTTATCGATTCATTGATTAATCTTTTGAAAATAGTGAAAAATAAGCTGTTATGATTTTTAAGATCCAATTTTGATTTAGTCAGTTGTGCTTTTTGTCTGATCAATAATCTAAATATGAATAAATTCAGTTTAAAATCATGTATGACACAGAAAAACTACAGAAAATCCTCACTTTTTAAAAGCTGCAAACTAGCACATTTTTGCCTTTTTTGCTTCACCTATTGATTATCTCGAGCATAAAATAGTTTGCTGACTCATTTTCTGTCGATGGAGTAATTGCAGCTTTAATTGGAAACCAAACCTTAGTGGATTTTTGGACAGCTGCTTAAACTAAATAAGCATTATTGTGTTGACTAAATCATTAATATATGAAGAATCAGGAGAATAATGTCTTAATATTAGTTGTAGCATAGACACACACACACACACACACACACACACACACACACACACACACACACACACACACACATCAGTGCAGAAGGAGTGACGGCAGGATGGTCACAGATATGTGAGGAATCCTGCTAGTTTCCCCCAACTCCGATAAGATCTGCTGACTGATTCAGAGCAGAGAAGAAAAGTGTGTGTGTTGTGTGTGTGTGTGTGTGTGTGTCTTGTGTGTGTGTGTGTGTCTGTCTCTCTGTCTCTCTTTGTCTCTGTAGGGATTAACCCATTTTGTGATTCTGGACTTGACACAACTTAACTCCCTGGTCGAAGGTCAAACTGTTGCTGCTCCTCTGCTGCCCTCCTCCCTGATCCCCCTTTACCCTCCTCATGCCTCATCACCACTGGGGAAGTCTCTACCCTCATCTTTTTTTTTCTTCCTCCTCCTCCTCTTCCTCCTCTTCCTCCTCTTCTTCTTCATCCTTTCCTTTCTCCTTGTTTTTCCAACCCATTAAACCGAACACCTCCTCCTCCTCTCTATTCCTCCTCATATCTCTTCTTTCCCTCTTAAATTCTCCTTTTCTTTGCGTCACATTCTTTTTCTCTCCTCCCCCTCCTTATTTTACGTCATTTCTTCTGTATTTTTCCTCTCCTGTCATCTCATTTTTTTAATCACCTCCTCTCATTTTATTCAGCCACTCCTCTTCCTCTTCACAGTACTTACTTTGGCTCCTATTAACCAATGAAATGGCCATCAGTGTTTGGTTGGTTTATTCGATAGGAAGTCGTGTATGTGTGTGTGTGTGTGTGTGTTAGTGTGTGTGTGTGTTTGCATATATATGTGTGTGTGAGTGCGTGTGACTCCCAGAGGCGGCAGATTAAATTCAACTGCCCTCATTTGACTCTCTGAAGCTCACCTCAGGGGAAACCCGGAGGGCCAAATGCAGATTTGTCATTTGCGGATTTTAGTTTTATTCATGTATTCATTTTTCACTGTAAAGGTCAGCCGTGTGTGAGTGTGTGTGTGTGTGTGTGTGAGAGAGAGAGAGAGAGAGAGAGAGGAATACTGAGAGGTAACTTCTGAATGTTTGTGTGTTTAGCCTCGGTTGTTTTCATTATGTGGAGGGCAGCTGTGTTTGAGGTTTGTTTTCTGTGGACTTCCTTTACCTTCCTCTCTCTATTTAACTCTCGACCACTTTATAGCCAAAAGTATGTCAGCCTGGTTACCACAGGTTTAAGAATTTACTTGTGGTGTATGGTTGGCGCGGTGTGTGTGTGTGTGATGTGTGTGTGTGTGTGTGTGTGTTTGATGCGGTGCGTAAGCATGGTTAATGTTCCCAAAGTTGATGTTAAAGTATGTAGAAATTCTCTCTCTGCAAGTCAAAATCTGTATCATTAGTTGCTAAGGTTGTTGCTAAGGTTGTTGCTAAGGGTTCTCCATGTGCTCTTTGTGTTTTACTCGCTCATGTTTCGGATCAGATTTCAGATGATGATGTTTTACTAAAAGAACGAGAAACCCTAACCCTACCATAATGTAGCTTCCAGCCAATCAGAAGAGAGAGTGGGCCTTAAAGAGACAGGAGCTAAAACGGACCGTTTCAGACAGAGGCTGAACTGAGGGTCTGAGAGACCAATATAAGGACTTTTTACCAGTAAAAGCATAAAGATACGGCCAAAAATATTTGAGTAGAGCCCCAGATTAAAAATATAGATCTGGAAATGTGCATAATATGTCTTTTAGTGTTAAAGTATACCACATTACATTCAAATTAAAACAAAGACTCAATTAATCGATAAATGTAAGGAATGGAGGCAAAATTGGCATAGAATCAGGAGCCTTCATGATGACCATTAAAAGACAAAAGAAGAAGAAGAGATGAGTTTTAAATGTCAGTAAAGGTGTGGGCGGGGGGGGGGGGGGGGCCTGATAATGAGAGGTAAACTATTCACACAGTGGAAAATCTGTTATCAATCCTGGATTTTAAATGGGAACGTGGAATTAAGAGCAGTGATTGGTCAGCCAATTTAAAACATAAGCATTAAAAACATCACTATTAGACAATTGTGGGATTCCAACTTTTGTAGGTCATAAAAGAGTTTTCAGAGTTTGATGTTTAAAAAACTGGACAGACTTGCACAGAGTCGTGACCTCGACCTCATCCAACACGTTCGGGATCAACGGCTAGTTTGGCCTTATCAGCTAACATCAGTGTCTGATCTCACTAATGCTCTTCTGGCAGAAAGGGAGCAAATCTCTGCAAACCAGAGTCTGAAATCTTGTGGAGGTTGCAGATAAACATGATTCATGATTTTGGAAAAGATTTGTTCAGATTTCACATACAGGTCGTAATAATAAGGTGTCTGCTTCCTTTATGTGGTCAGCTCCTTCAATCACTCTGCTCGGCTCTCAGGAAGTGGCCTTTTGTTGAATGAACATCCTGGCATAGTAATATAAGAACCACCCCTGACCCTTCACACACACACACACACACACACACACACACACACACACACACACACACACGTACAGTTTGAACAGACTCACTGAGGTTATAATATTTTCTTTTATTTCCTCCTTTATCTGTATTTAAATATTCTCTAGACAACCACAAACCCTTGTTATGAATTTGACAAACAAAAATAACTTGAAACTAAAAAGAAACAAACTTAAAACATATTTTAAAAGTTTCCAGTACAGTACAGTTTACATTTTAAACTTTATATGGACTTAAATTGAAATTATAGTCATCCAGTCTTCAGCAGAAATAAAGAAAGTTTAACACAGATTCATTTTAATTGTGACATAACTTTTGTTTTTGTCTTAAATTTAATAAAATATCTTAATTACAAACATAGATTGTCTTCTTTTTATGCCTCTGTGAGGGGCGGCAGTAGGTCATCCCTCTCATTATTGTGAATGCGATATCTCACGAGGACATTTCTTCAAATTTGGCCCAAATATCCACCTGGACTCGAGGCTGAAATTGATCATTTGGAGGTCAAAGGTCACCAAACATGTTTTTTTTTTGGCTATAACTCAAGAATTCATATGTTATTTATTCACACAGATGTCTAATAAATAAGTATCATGAATGAGGATAAAATGATGAAGTGATGACATTTTATATCCAAAAGGGTCAAAGGTCAACTCCCACAGCTGAGGAGCAGAAGAGCAGATTGTGATTCTGTTTCATATTTGGTTAGATACTGAATCTCTGCCTCCCACCTTGAATCTGTGGTGATTGCTGATGGCTTTTAGTATTTTTCATATTTTAGTATTTTGTTGCTTCTTTGCAGAAACATCCTCCACCTGAAGCATCGTTTACTGTCACGGCTTCACCTTAATGTTAAATCAGAATCAGCTTTATTGGACAAACATGCGAACAAGTACGAGGAAAATACACTTAACACCTTTTTATTAACTTCCTTCACTATAAAAATATTATGAGTCTGGACAGACGTGGATGTAAACTGAAACTTCATAGGTTTGCAGAGGCGGACGACTGCGAGGTCATGTTTCTAGTTTTTACTTTAAATGAATCTGTTTATTTTAGATTCAATATTTTTAATAGCTTGTGTAGAGCTCAAAGCTTGTAAGGACTCAATTTATATCTCAATATTTAGAGCTGCATTGTCTTTATATGCAGGTTATGTGTTATGGGTCTTTAGTTTATTATACAGTATTCAGTCTTTGGTCTTATTCACCTTGTTTTATCTTTATTTAGACATAAGAAATGTGTTAGTTTCAACATTAGATTCTATGATAAGACAAATACATTTAAAAAAGACAATTAAATGAAGTTAGTTTTATTTGTATAGAAGTCCAAATCTTAAATTTGCCTAAGGGGGCTTTACAGTCTTTACAGGATACAGCATTTTCTAATATTAGATCCTCAATTCAGATTTAGATTATTATATAGTTTATTATACAGTATTCAGAAACTTGTATGTATAGTAGGGCTGCACAATATATCGAATTTTAATCACGATAACGATATTGGCTTCCCGCGATCAAATTCGCGTGATCGAGCGATATTTTAAAAATGCGTCATTCCGTCCATAGAACGCTCCATATTAAAGGTGTTTTCAAAGATCCTCCGCTTTAACCCTCTCTGGTGGTTTTTTTTAACCACTGTCTGATCACGTGGCTCCATGAGCCAATCACAGTTGCTCCCTGCTCCGCGCAGTTTAGTCTAGATGTAGCCTCAACACATGGAGTGGGCGCTCTACCGCTGAGCTATGCTCAACCCCCAGCTATAAACAATCTTAACAGAGAAAACAAAAAATGTCTAACGTGGCAGACGGTGAGGCCGAGGAGCTTGTCTCGAGAACCGGATCGTCATCTGTTGTGTGGAAGCATTTTGGGTTCAAGGCAAGTGACACAACACAAGAAAAGGTGATATGCAAAGAGTGCTGTACGGGTTGTGTTGGCGCCACAAAGCAACACAACGAACCTCTTTCTTTATTTTGCTTCATAACATAGGCTATATTTACACA